>JAVKPL010009079.1:0-354975 GCA_032173675.1 Gastrolobium villosum | reverse complement strand
CATCAAGTTTGAAACAGTCATTGTGGTCGGATGAATTCTTCATAGCTTTGAACACGTTGATTGTAACTGTCTCATCATTCATACGTAGCTCAAGCTTTCCTTGTTCAACATCAATCATAGCTCTAGCTGTAGCTAAAAATGGTCTCCTAGTAGAAGAGGTATTTCACTCTCTTCTTCCATATCCAACACAATAAAGTCTGCAGGGAAGATGAATCTGTCAACTTTGACAAGTACATCTTCAATGACTCCGTTGGGTTTCTCAATGAACGATCTGCCAATTGTAAGGAAACCTTTGTTGGCTTTAGTTCAGAGATTCCTAAGGCTTTGCATAGTGAAAGTGGCATCAAGTTTATGCTTGCCCCAAGATCACATAATGCCCGACCCACATCAATGTTGCCTATAGCAATTGGACATTCTTCGGTTAGTGCAACTGTTTCACATTCCTGCAACTTATGTTTTCTAGACAATAAATCTTTCATAAACTTAGCATAATTTGGCATGTTAGCAAGAGCTTCAGCAAATGGAATATTAATATGCAGTTTTTTAAAAATATCTAAAAACCTGGCATACTGTTGTTTCTGCACTTGCTGCTTGAGCTTCATGGGATAAGGTACTTCCTGAAACCGAGAAAAATCATTTGTTGATTTTGGAGTCTCAACAGCTTTCTCCTTTCCCTTCTTCTTGTCTTGCTTTGCAGGTTCTTCATGCTCTTTGATTGATGGTTCTTCCTTTTCCTCTACTCTCCTCAATGGTTCATCTATCTTTTCTGGCTGGACCATTTTAGGCTTTTCTTGAGGAGTGATCACAATTCCACTTCTAGTCACAATGGAATTACAATCCTCTTTGGGATTTGCAATTGTATCTCCAGGAAACTGCCCCGGGGTTCTGTCAGCTAATTGTTTGGACAGCTGTCCTATTTGAGTCTCCAGATTCCGAATGGAAGCATCTTGATTTTTGTGGTAAGCCCTGGTTTCTTTCATGAACGCACTTGTACTTTCCATGTGATCATTTGTAGTTTTAGAAAGCTGTAGCATGGCTTTCTCTAAATCAGATGGCTCTTTTTGCGGGAGAGGAGGAGGTTGTAGAAAGTTATTGGATTTATAATCCAATCCTCCCCCTTGATTTCTTCTTTGAAAATTGTTTCCTTGACCACTGTTCTGATTCCTTTGATATCCCTGATTGTTTTGTGGTGGCCTTGGATCATACCACACTCCATTAACCTGGAATGCATCAGCTCCCATAAGTGTGGGACACTCATTGGATTCATGTTCCTCCGTACAATATTCACAAGTAATTGAGTTGACTTGACTTGTGGATAATCGCATTTTGTCCAACTTAGCATTCATGTTTGCTAATTGTTGTGAAATCATCTTCTGTTCAGCTAAGGAAGCATCTTGGTTTCCAAGTTGTAGAATTCCCCTTTTAACTTGAGCTGGTTGAGTGGATTGGACTTCTGTTGAGGCATTTTCATTTCGTGCCAGGTGGTCAATCAACTCTAAAGTTTCTGCTGCAGTCTTTCTTCCTATGGTTCCTCCAGCTGCACCATTGACAATCATTCTTGTGTCTGGTGTCATTCCATTGTAGAAAACCCTAACCTTCTTCTCATTTGGAAAGTCATATTGAGGGCATTTTCTGATCAATTCTTGGAATCTTGTCCATGCTGCACAAAGGGTCTCTCCCGGTTGTTGAATAAAATTGGTGATCTCATTCACCAACTTGTTGTATTTTTCCCGAGAGAAATGTTCAGCAAAGAACTTGGCTGCCAACTCATCCCATGTTCTTATGCTATTAGGGGGTTGTCGGTCCAACCACCTAAGACTTTTCCCTATTAATGCAAAAGGAAACAATCGGAGTCGGATTGCATCATCAGATACCCCATTATGTTTAGTGGTGTCACAAATTCTTAAAAATCTGTCCATGAAGTCATGAGGATCTTCATAATCTTCACCACCAAAAGGAGTCTTTTCCACCAGGTTGATAAGAGAAGGGTTGATATCAAAATTGTTGGCTTGAATATGAGGCCGGACAACGCTAGAATTCGGCCTTGTAAACATAGGAGCCAAAATTGATTCCATCAACTCTGGTGCAGGAGGCTGATTGTTGGGACCTCCTCCATCATTATTATGGTTTGCCATATCTTTTGTGGATTGATCAGGTTCACTTATCGGGTCTTCCCAAATTATCTGCTTGGCAACTTTTCGTAATTTCCTTTCAGCTCTTGTGATTTCTGGATCAAACACAAGTTCTTCCGGAGCAAGTCTACCTCGCATAAACTTAAAGAAGATGATCAGTAATACCTGTACAAATGCAGGTTAAGATAGAACAAACCCTAAAATGACAATTAAATAAATAAAAACAATATTCAAGCTCAAAGATCAACGGTTATTTATAATATTGGAATATACAATCCCCGGCAACGGCGCCAAAAACTTGTTGCGATCTCGGCAAGTATACCGATCGTTTCAAGTAATAAAAGTGATGAAGTAGAGTATCGTCTCCACAGGGATTGTAGACCAAGTACTATAATAACCAGTCCCCTTAAGTTGAATGGAAAAAGAGGGTAGCAATAATTGTTGATTCAAAAACAAAAAGTAAATTAAAAAGTAAATTGCGTATTTTTAGGGTTTTCTTAAGACAGAGATGAAGAAAGAGATTGTGAAAAACAATTGTGAAAAGATTGCAGTAAGAGTACAAACACCTGTCTGATCCCCACCTTGTAATCTGAATATAAATCTACAATTGAATTACTCTTTTGATCAAACGATTCACCATCTTTTATTTAATTGGTTAAGCCCTAATCCCTTAGTGATCTTAACCTTATTAACCCTATTAGAACCCTAATCCCTTAGTGATTCCTTTTCAGGTTAATCATGCAATTCGGTGAATCTTTCGCGTTTGCGGTTCATGTAGCCTATCCCTAGTGCGTACATGAACAGCTATTTTCCTCCTGTTCGGGTATTAGGATCCCAATATCCCTATTGTGAATCCTAACCCTGGTGATCTGTTAGAATGATCAGATCTAAAAGATCAATGAGATGAAGAGCGAAGGGAAATAGATGCAAAAGGATAAACATATATAAATCAGATCCAAACTACAAGGGGTTCACATTCAGGGTTGTGACCCTTACCACAATACAAAGATCTAGCCAACCATATTCATGGCTGATCTCAAATAAAATTCAACAAGAAAGTAAATTACAAGAATCAATGAAGAACGAACGACGAACAGCCTTCTCTCTCTCCAATGACGGTCTCTTCTAGGTTTTTGAATGTGATTTTTTTTTTGAGATCATTCCTTCAAAGTTTGAGCCTCTTTTTATAAGAGGGATTCTGACCTAAGTGGCAAATTTTGAATCTTCTAACTTTCGCGCCTCCCGCGCTCAGAGCGCCACTCCCGCGCTCTGAGCGTGGGAGTTACTGCCATTTTTTTCCTTCCCGCGCTCTCAGCGCCAACCCCGCGCTGTGAGCGCGGGACCTTCTGTCCATTTTTGCCTTCTCGCGCTCTCAGCGCCACTCCCGCGCTGTGAGCGTGGGAACTTAGGTCTTTTTGACCTGTTTTTGCCTCCTTTTGCTCATCTTCTTTGATATTCAGGCTTTGGATATTTTTATTCTTTTTCTCTGCTTTTCTTGCATTGATTGAGTCATTTTCTTCCTCTTTTGCCTTGTAATTTCCTATATGCTGACCGCAATTGGGTCTTAATGTGAATTACAAGTCCAAACGTCAAAATAAAATTCCAGCAAAAACACGTCATATTTAGCTCAGGTTTAGACCATCTTACTTTACGAATTGGGCTTCAGTAGCTGAAATGTAGATTGTTACCCTATCTGTTAGCTGAAAAACGCAACAAGAATGGAGTCAATCGGGCATTTGTAGAGTGAGCTATGGTCAAAATATGAAAGTAATGTAAATTTGGAAAATTATGACAAAAATCAATTAAACCCAATCAAAATATAGAATTCTGATTTGACCCAAAAGACATTTATTTAATTCAAATAAATCATAAAAATACCAATTAAGAGTAATAAATAAGTGTAACAAAATATGTGTTATCAATGACGTCTGTAATGAAGGGATGGAGCTGGAAGATGCAAGAATTCACATTGTGGAGTTGGATGTTGCTGAAATTAATTTCAAGTTGAAGTATGTGGACATGATGATGAGAGAGCAAGATGTGAAGATTAGTGAGTAAGAAATGAAGGTTCATGAGCAGGAAAGAAAGCTGAATGATGTATACCTGAAGATGGTGGAGGAGTTAGATGGGATGGACAAACAAATTAGGAATGTTGGTAGGGTTGTTAGGGTCTTAGGTGCTGCTTGTGTAGGTCTGATCATCATGTGTATGTTTGTTGTTAGTGTTGTAACAGTCAAAACAAGTGACCCCAATTTACTTTTCCTTCTCTGAAGTGTAATGTGTACTCAGTAATGTTGTTATCCAAATTAATGAAGAAGGATGTATTATATGGCCTATTCTCTGTTGGTTGGAATCATTCTGCATCATATAATTGGGGATTAATAAATAAGAAGCTTTCAATGTATTCCTTTATATCTGATAGCATCATATAAATGTTCATCCAATGGCAACATAACACCTATTTTTGTTGTAGCAATGTTGGCATACAATTCAAGCATCGTCATTGCAGACTGTGGTTGAAGGGACTGTTGTAGAAACAGATTGAACATCATATCAACCTCATCATCATCAGCAATTTCTAGCACGGAAAATTTTTCTATTGTACGATATCGGCCGGTTAATCGAGACACCGATTGATTGGGACCTAGCTTCAATTTCTCTGCAATCTTTATTTTTAAATCATGCAATCTTAACCCGCATTGTATTTTAATTCCTTTGGTTTGCCCCTCAAATGTCCATCCTGTAGCACCTTCATGTATTTTACCATTGTAATATATGATTGCATAAATTGACCCCATATCTAGAAAGAAAACATTAAATATTAGGCAATAACATGTTTTATGAAAATTACAAAAACCATAAACATAATAATTTATTCTTAATAATATTATTAAAATACTGAACATTATACATGCTCATGTTCATGTTCGGATATCACAATATATTTTATGATGTAAAATCTCTATTAATTATACATACCTATGTTAGGATATCACAAAAAAATTAATTTCAAATTAATACAACCGTTACTAATTAAAACAAACCCTAAATATTAATAACAATTAATTATTCTAAATTATATTACTACAATACTAAACACAACTCACCAGTGACTAATTATTATGTCAAATATCTTTTTTTATAAACATTATGTCAAATATCTAAATATAAAAACATTTACACATTAACATAAAATATTTTTGATTATATTTCATCTCTATATGTTAATTATACATGCCTATGTTGGATATCACAAAAGAATTAATTTGCAATTATGACAACTATTACTAATTAAAACAAACCCTAAATATTAATAACAATTAATTATTCTACATTACATTATTAAAATGCTAAACACTACCATCAATGATAATTACTATGTAAAATATGTAAATATAATTAATTACACATGAACATAAAAAATTAATTATTATTTAAAATTTGTATATATTATAAATTATACATGCTTATGTTATTAGGATAACACAAAATAATTAATTTCAAAATTTATAACAACTATTTATAATTAAAATAAACCCTAAATATTTATAAATTAATTATTTTAAATCATATTATTAAAATATTAATCACTACTTTCCAATGACTAATTATTATGGCAACTATATAAATATAAATAATTGTACATATGCTTGTGTTAGTTAAAAACAAGTGTATTTTCACCAAAAAAGAAAAACAAGTGTATTGATTACCAAAAAAAAACAAAAAAACTGTATTAAGATTAGCAAAAATAAACCTGCATATGATAAAATATAATAATGTCAAATAATTAGAATAAGTCAAAAATTAATACATTTTAATTAATTAATATAATGAATAAGCCAAACCTGCCTTGGAGGTTTTTTTGCTTTGGCTTCAATTTGTGCTTCACTGCAACGATATGCTCTGCAAATGGAAAAAAAGTTGGAAGAAGAGAATGCTTTAAATGGAAAAAGTGAGAGATAAAAGAATGAAAATGTGCAGATCTGAAACTTTAAAAGCGAGATCAGAGAAGTGAAGTAAAAAATAGGAATGTGGGATACACAAGAGGAGCAAGCCCCAATACACAAGAGGTTACCTCAATGAGCCTCTTCACTTAGCTCCACAGAATATACTCTCTAAGCTCGCTACACAACATAATGCCTACACAGAGGACATTCCCAATTACTTAAAACTCATATGAATACATGCAATTATCAATTATACAACATGATTCCAATCACTTACTTCAATCTCACTTGGTTCGGGACTAAGGGCAATCCACCGACTCACGATTCGGGGTTCAAATCGACGTACAACAACCTACAACTCCATGTACGAATCATCAGTACACGGCAATTCGATCAAAATGCGAAAAACACCAAAACTCACACCTACACCTTGTAGGTTCGGCCTTCTTATGCTTATTTCAAAATTTATTTTTCTAAATTTTCTTTCTCATTTTATTATACCTCCTTAGGTTGTCAAAGGGCCATACCAAGTGCCGTTTTTCACTTTACGTCCTTTAAACAACGTTTTGCCTAATATTTTACTCAAGGATCCTTTATGACTTTTAACACCTCCAATTATTTTTCATTGATTCTTCAACTTTCCAACCACCACACAACCCATCTAAATACCATTTAACACATGATACATCATCCAAGCCATGCCAACAACATCAAATCCCTAAAACTCTCTATATGGCCGAATTGCCAATTTGGTAATTCCAAAGGATTTTCACTCAATTTTAATCACTCCACCCCTCATACAATCTCATTATATCAACATCCAATCATGCAACAACTCACCAATCCAACCATAACACATTTGCAAAATCCAAAGTCATGACAACCTAAAATTTATCTATGTTAAAAATCCATATTGTTCACCAATAATTTTAATGGCATTTCTAGCTCTAACACATCATTCTAAGACATTATCATCTAATACAAATTTTCCATTTGAGCTATATAACATCACACATCAACAATTCAAGGTTTAGGGTTCATAAATGTGATCTACAAAATAAACCATGGAAAAGATGCAAAAACATACTCACAATCAAGGGTTGATACTCCTCTAAGACTTATCCAAGCAATGGAAGGCCAAATGATCACCCCATGAACATCAATTTTTCCCAATAAATTCGAAATTGACTTTGGCCTAGATCTCCCCAAATAGACGGTTTTAAAGCTCAAGAGTACTACCAATGGCTTTAGAAGGTGTTTTCCATCAAGTTTCAAGACAAAAAATGATGGATTTGGTGGAGAAATGATCAAGTTGTGATGAAATGAAAATTTGGGTGAAAATGGGTGAGGGGGGCTGTTGGTGCGGTTTGCAAGTGAGGAGGGAGAGAGAAGATGCTGAATAGTGAGGGGGAGGTGATGTGTCTTAAGTGGATTTGAGTGAGGTGTGAAACAGCCCGTGTTAACCCGGATTGTTAACATACTATCGTATTAAGCCACGCTTAATTAAAATGCGGAATAACTTTTTTTTAATTCAATTATAACGTCATTAACCTTAGCCAGCTTGATTACTTAATCAATTTCATAAAATACTGTCTGTATGTAAATTGTAAGACAACTAACTGAAATACCTCATATATAAATATAAAGTGTGTTTCTAAGTCACAGGACTATAACACATAGCCTGGACCAAAATCCTGATACTTTAATAAACTTAAAATAAAGAAGACAATAACAAGTCTATGTGGCATGGACAAACCCCATGCTCACCAAATAAGGCAACAATGCCCAATAACAGTCTCAGCAGATAATAACTTAATCATAACGGAAAACATAAACAGCAGTCAACATCCAACATGTCAGCATATCATAATAATATCTAACTCAGCTCTGGCCTCCTACCACCTGAGCCCTCAACATTACCTGAACCTGAAATAAGCGTCCCTAAACGTGGGGTGAGATCTCTAAACAAGAAATCTCAGTAAGGCAAGGGGTCCTCAAGGATCTTCCACCCCAAGCTCACTTACATGTGCAATATAAGTTCAAAAGCAATATTTCCAATATTAGTTCCAAAACTATGCAGTGCAACAGATATTCGTGTCATGTGTGTTTTTACAATCTACTGGCCAGAGAAATGTAGGAATACGTCTAAACCCACATGAGTACAAGGAACACCGCTTGCACCTGACCCACAGCCTCACCTTATCGTATGTACCACATACTCAGGCTTACCGTAAAGGTGGACACCACATTGCACATCATAAAAACACATTGCATAAAATAGCTCAACAACATTTCCAAATATCAAAAACATGTAACACAGCATGCATAAACCACATCCCCATGGGACATGGTGGAACTACAACATGGCTAAACCGAGGACACGAAAGCTTACCTTGCAAGCAATCAATCCAAGCCAAGAGTCCAACCACTCTCAAGTCCAAACACAGCAGTATCACAATCTGTTATGGACCAATAATATATCATTAATTATGCGTCACAAGCATACCACTTAAAGACTACGTCTTTCCTTTACGTTTTACGTCTTAAGGCTTCCAACAAAGCCATAAGCCCTTAATCATGTGATTCTGACTTAGTCCATTTATTACAGAAGTTCAACTTCCTTAATCTAGGGTCCACAAACCCCCAATAACCTACTGTTCACACAACACAACTACTGTTCTTCGAAATCCCAGAATATCCGGATATCACACTGACCATATCCGGATATACCATATCCGGATATCCAGATCCCATATCCGGATATGAATATCCGGATATCTGTTCGACAAATATTCGGATATCTCACGACAGAATGCAGTTTCTGCATTTCGTGAATATCCAGTCCAAAGGTCCAACTTTTAACACTTGTACACGACCAAGGATCCATATTTAAGCATATACAAGTTCTGTTAAGTGTTGGTTGCTTCATTTTACCCATTAACATGCCAAGACTTCATCTTTAAAGCATAAAACACAAGCTTAAGGTTGGTATAACTTACCAAAGCTTAAAACAGAGCAACAATGGCTCTTGGAGCTCATAAATAGACCTTCCAAGTTCTGACTTTGGTCCAAAACAAAAATGAACTACCAAGGTTGGTTCTTTCTCCACAAAGGTAGCTTCTTGGACCTTAGAATGCCATGATCATGACTTCCACTATCCTCACACAAAGAACTCAGCCCCAACACCAACACACAGTAGCTGGACACTCTCCAAAAGTCACTCCTCACTCTCACCAAGCACAAGCACACTCATCTATGTGTTAAGGAGAAGAATGGTGAAGGGAATGGTCTCAAACTCAAGAAATGGTGAAGGAGAAGGCAATGGAACAGTAACCACCATTCAGCCACCCAAGGGAGTCACGTAGAGGCTGGAGATTTGTCTAGGGTTTTGTGCAAAATGCACATATATAGTCACTTAAGTCATAACGCGCAATATTAGCCTTAATAGCAACACAAAAGATCTTGATCCCAAACTTTGGAATCTAAACCTACTCGTTTTTCTAAGATTTTTCATATTTTCATTTTATTTTTCGGAGCACCTTTCCGGTATGCGCTTTTCCATAGCCAGTATCAGTTCTGGCTTTAGATCACACTATTTTGACTTGAAACTTGTTTTACAAGTCCTACATAATACTCTAGTAATTATCATTCACTCGTTATAATATTCCGAGATACTTTTTCGGTACGCATTTATACCGGGTAGCAGAACCAGTATCTGCGTTTTTCTTCCGAAAATCGACTTTCAACATTCTTACCCACTAATTATAATTATTTAAGCCAAATAATAATTATTAAGGTCAATTATGGAATTATTTCCTAATTATCATAATTAATTCATTAATTACCTTAATTAGCGGTGCGAGTTCTTACAGGGTGGGTCCCACCGCCACCTCACGCGATTTCAAACTCATTTGAATTTCCATCCGATTCCACTAAACGTCCAAAAATTAACATCCTAACTAGAAACTCTATTTTTTAACATTAACCATTGTCCTTTAATTATACTTGATCAGATGAATCCAGAATTTTCCGGTCGTTCGGAGAAAACACTGTTTTAAGCTGTTGCACGCGCCATTGGCACGCTTCCCCAAACTAACTTTTCTCCATCAAAATTTATCAAAAATCACATTTCCTAGTTCTATGGACCATTTATAACTCATATTTAAAACCTAGAGCTCAAAACTCAATCGACACGTCTTACGGAGTAATCGTACCGCGGTATTTTTACTCATATTTCCTAGTTCTATGCATCTGTGGACATGCTGGGATTGGTGCCATTGGCATGGTTCTCAGATAACAAATAATATGCATTCGTGCAACGTTGCAGAGAGAGTGGAAACTTAGAAATTTCTTACCGTGAAAGGATGGTTCAGTATTTCAGTTCATGGATGCCAAACTTAGGCCTTGAGAATTTGAAAAAGGCAACGATGGAGGGTCATCATGAAGCTAGATATGTCCATTCCATGCTTTTGATGCTCTGTGAAGATGAAGAAGAAAGAAAACATGCATGGATTGGAACGTTTTTGCTCCTTGAGAAGGAATATTTACTAAGAACTCTTTCAAGTGAGTTGTTGGTACAGATTTTCGCAAAAGTAACCTCTCATTCCATCATTGACATCTATGAACCATACCAGCCAAGAGTGATAAATAAGTGCAACAAAATATGTGTTTTTGTCCCAATGGGCTAACGCACGTGTTAATAGAAAAGAAAAGAAGAATAATGAAAAAGAGTTAACGGTTTTGGTGCAGCGGGACTAAGTGCGCATCATGCACTTCGAGTGACGAGAAAAGCGGAAAGAGCATTATTCATGCACTTTATAATGGAGAAACGTTCTGAACTTCTCATACATGAGTGCTAGAGCATAAAGGTACCACCACACTACTGTAGTGTTTGTTTCATGTTAAATGCTCTCAAATAGAACATCTCGATCACCATTATAAAGAGCATCATCCATGAGTGGATCAGTTCACTTGCATTCGAATTCGTTCTTCCAAGAGTCAACAAGATTCTCTCTTTTGATTCTAGTCTTACGACTTAAGACTTATATGATTTATCCTTCTAGCTAATTACAGTTTATTTAGAGGGTTTATCATTTATCATTTAACATGACCACAAAAAATTTCCTACACACAATATTTTGTGGGGCCCGCAGCAAAAGAAAATAAAAAATTCTGGCACGCAAAACAAATCTCTATAACATAACACAATCATTTTTCCTACAATATAACTCTTATAAAACCCTTATTTAAAATGTATAATTGTGTTTACCTTCCAGAGAAAATAAAAATATATGCAGCTGATTACATAACAAGCAATTTTATATTTATGTTTGGGGTAAGATGATACAGTAATAAAAAAGTTAGTTAAAGTCATTCAGTTGTAACCGTAGAGGAAATTATAACGGCAGACAAGAGTTATTATAGCAGCAATACATAGAGTTGATACATATTAAATAGGAAGATACGTAGGAGAAAAGTATTATTGAAAATAATATCAAGAATCACTTTCTTTGTGTTGTAATTTGTTTTTTATTTATTTGTTTTTTTAGATTAAATTTTAATTTGTCTTCTTTTAGAGCTTCCCTCATAAGCTTTTTCTAACATAAGGGAATCAAAATAAATGGCCAGACTTCAGAGAGAAGTAAAAAATTATTGTTTTTCGTGTGAATAGAATTGATTCTACGTATAAAACCTACATTATTTTAAAGAATATATTTACAATTACATCTCAAAAGTAATTTTATTTTATTACTTAAAAAATCAATCATTTTAAATCAAATTTTAAAATATTATTAACAAGCATGAATTAATTTTTTAAATCATTTTTTCTACAATAATTGTTTTATTAAAATATAGACTAAGGATGCATTATATTCTTTTTAGTAAATTTTTTTCTTAAAGTGGGTTTTATTTTATCTTATCTTTCTTTCATATACATTTTTTAAATATAAAAAAAAATTAACACAACAATTACTAATTTTAACAACATTAACTTTGAAATTAATTCATTAAAACATAAATTAAATGGACCCAACCGTAATGTTGGGAATCAAATGTCAATTCTAAAGTTAACACATGAGTAAATATAAAATAAAATCCAACATAAAATTGAGCAACGAATTCACTATTAATCTTCTTCTTTCTTAATTTTAATATATAGTGCTGTTGGCATGTGTATAATTAGTTATATGTTATTATGTAATTCATTATCTAACTTGAACCTTCGTATCATTCGTTTCTATTTTTTTTAGCATAAAGACAAAACATTAAAAAAATATATAAAAAAAATCTACATGTTGAAAAATTACATCTCCACTTACTAGAAGAACAAAATTATGTTATACATTTCAAAAGTATTTAGATAGCATATAATTATTTACATAGCATATGTAAATGTGTAAGACGATTTATGGCTTAACTACATCATGTAAGACTAAGATTATATCTAAATAAAATATACCAAAGTATTTTTTTTTTATTTTATATAAAATAGGCCAAAAACTTCATTTTTTAAAGTCCGACCTATAACCCTAATAAAATATAAAAAATTAGGAATAAAATAATATTATTTTACTTATTTTTAAAATTATTAAATGTCTATAGACTTAAATAGACTAGTCTTGTATTTTTTAAATATAGATCAAACTAAATTTATATTTTAGACTACACAAGATTAAAATAGTACGAGAAGTATGTTACAAAAATATGACTTATTAAGTTCAAATTTGCCCTGATCTATTCTATTTAAACCCTTACATGCAATTCCAAAACAATAGGATGAAATATTAGTCCGATAAAATTTTATTTCACGACGTATTATAAATATTAACTTAATAAATGTGAGTTCTACGATTAATACTTACGATCTTGATTCATTTCTTAAACATTTTCTTAATATTTAATAATTTTTCTACTACTTTAAGAATATAATAAAACATTCAATATTATTTTATTCGATAATCAAAAGATTACTATTAAGAAAAATAAAAAAATACAATTATTCGATTAAAAAAAGAAAAGCAACAGCGTGGCATAGCAGCATCTTTTGATCCAAAACCGAATATGTTCCCCGTGGCCAAGCGCGGTGAAACGTATGATGGACCAAGCAACAGCAACAGCAATAAAATTAAAAAAAGAAAGAACAAAACAAAACAAAACTGTTTGAAGCACTGCGATTTCTAGAACGGGTGGCCCCTGTCGTTCCAGTAGCCAGTACCAGCAGCCACCTATGGTTTCAACCACTGATCGACACGTGTCAGTCGCAAGTCCATTCGATGAGGCTCGAGTCAGCGCGCACGGGGTTTGGCTTTGCCCTTCTGCTTCGTTCACAACCCCCAAACTTTTTGGCGAAAATTATTAGGAAGAACCAGAACCAGAATCATTATTATTATTATTATTAGTATTATTATTATTATTATTCTATAATAACTTATTATAGAATAATATAATAAAAGATCAAATACCATTTCTCCCTCGAAATATTCCACTTCTCATTCTCTCGTGTTACTGTTACAGTGTTACTGTCACGAATAATTGGTAATCGAATAACGGAACAATGGAGCCTGCAAAACCCTAACAACCTTCCGCCGCCTTTTCTTTCGCCACAGCATGAACCTCATCTGTAAGTATCTATTTTATATTATTTGTTTGTTTAATTTATAATACAAACTTCAAAGCCTTTTCATTTTATTGGGGCGCTAATGCTTTTTGGTTCAATTTAAGGGACGATGTACAATTTCCAATATATATATAATTTTTTATTTTTATTTTAAATTGTCGTTGTAATCAAATCTTCAACCTTCTATGTAATTTCCTCCCCTTTTTCTGTTTTGTTTATATTTCGCGAGGGAACTGATATTTATTTTATTTTATTTATTTTATTTTTGCTTAGTTTTTGGTGAGAGATTGAAACTGAGTTAGACAGTACTTGCTGGGATATTTTTTTTTTGTTAGATACGAGGAATAAAGTTAGATTTGTTGTTTTTTTGTTTGTTTCTGAATTGTTGTTTGTTCATGTTAATTATTGAGCAATAACTAGATTTTGCGCTCTGAATGTCGGGTCCAAACTGTTTAAAGATTTCATAATTTTGTTATAGCATGGATCTCGAATATCTAGCGAGCACAATTGGCTTTGCGACGGTTGGCAGGTATTTGAAATTGGAAAAGTTTTCAGCTGGCTTTGGGCTTGTTGAGGGATAGTGATCTCTGTTTGCCTCAGATGGGTGAAGATAACCCGCGCGTTGGTGGGTTTTCAGCTGGTCTGGCTGTGATTTTGAATGGTGAGGACAGTAAGAAAAATCTGCCAAAAACTCGGCTTCTTTCTTGCTGTGATGATTTGGGTCAACAGTCTGTGGAGCGAACCCTTGAATATGTGTTTGGCCTCCCCAACAGATCACTCAGTTCATTGACCGGTCCAGTTGACCTCAATTTGATTCGGTCTGTCATTAGGAATGATTTCTCAAGATATAATGCGAAACCGGATGATTCTTCTAGTGAAAGGGATGGAATTTGTATTAATATAAAAAATGGCAATGTGCCTGCTGTTGTAGGCCTAGAGGAATCCAGCATCTGTGGTGATATTAAGATCGTCAAGTCACCTTTTCTTATAGAGAGCTTGGCGATGTTCAGTAGTGCCCGGGCTAATACTTGTGTTTGGAGAGGAAAATGGATGTATGAAGTTATGTTAGAAACATCTGGCATACAGCAGCTTGGCTGGGCCACCCTTTCTTGCCCTTTCACTGACCATAAAGGTGTTGGTGATGCCGATGATTCATATGCTTATGATGGGAGACGAGTTAGCAAGTGGAACAAGGATGCTGAGACATATGGTCAGTCATGGGTTGTTGGTGATGTCATTGGATGTTGCATAGATTTAGATCGAGATGAAATACTGTTCTACAGGAATGGTAATTCACTTGGGGTGGCATTCCAAGGAATTCGAAAAATGGGTCCTGGTTCTGGTTATTATCCAGCAATATCTCTCTCCCAGGGTGAAAGGTGTGAATTGAACTTTGGGTCCCGACCCTTTAAGTATCCAATTGAAGGCTACCTCCCTCTTCAGACTCCTCCCTCTAAGAGCTACTTTGTCACCCGATTGTTGCAATGCTGGTCAAGGCTGTTGGACATGCATTCAGAGGAACGAGCTGAGCATTC
This sequence comes from Gastrolobium villosum, assembly GCA_032173675.1. Classification (NCBI taxonomy): domain Eukaryota; kingdom Viridiplantae; phylum Streptophyta; class Magnoliopsida; order Fabales; family Fabaceae; genus Gastrolobium; species Gastrolobium villosum. The sequence continues at coordinate 339,743 of JAVKPL010009079.1, read as the reverse complement.
ATTAGTTCAGAAATTGAGAAGAGTGAAAAGATTTGTTTCATTGGAAGAAATTTTCCATCCTGCCTCTCGTGTTATATGTGAGGAATTATTCTCTATACTTGAAGCAGATGTTGGGAACGCAGAGTATATGGTTTGGGGTCCATTGTTGTCCTTCATGTTTGAAGTTTTTAGATTGCACGCACCCCATGATTATTCAAGCTTGGATAAAGTCGTTGAAGAACTGCTACAATTTCTAGGATCACATGTGCTGTTTGAACACATCATAAATGCCCTTTCCTGTGGTTGTAAAATAGCCTCATTAGTTTTAACTGAATGTCCTTACTCTGGATCATATTCTCACCTTGCATTGGCATGTCATCTTCTAAGACGAGAAGAACTTATGGTGCTTTGGTGGAAGTCACCAGATTTTGAATTCTTGTTTGAAGGTTTTCTGTCACAAAAGACTCCAAACAAGCAGGATCTTGACTCCATGATACCAACTGTTTGGTGGCCTGGTTCATGTGAAGATGCATCTTGTGAGGGTAACATGATGTTGACAACCACTGCTCTGTCTGAATCAGTTAGCAAGGTAAATTCCTTTTCCCCTTCACCTAGCTTCACTTTTATATACGGATTGAATATATTTTACCCATTGTTTCTATTTAAACTTTGATGATGCAACAAGCAAGCCGTAAAACTGATAAGATTTTGAATACAATAATCATATGCATGCATTTTCGATGATTATATTGAATTGTTAATTTATCTTGTAAAAAATTATCTATGGCTTTGTTATGATTAGGGTTTAGGTTTTGTTATGATTGATGGGAGTAAGATAATAATACAAAGGGAAGAGTGTTAGAAAGTGAATAGAAAGAGTGACATGTGGTTTATTCTATTTTTTTGAGCCTAATGAAGGAGTCTTTTTTCTTTTTTTTTTGGTTTAATGTCACGATTTTACTCAATAATATTGCGTATTGTTACTGTCTCTCCTACATTGGTCAATGGGTGTAGGGGCATGATTCTAGGATTGCAGAAACAATGCTGGGACCTGTCATTTATGCATGAAGCTGAATGAAAATGAGAGAAATTTAGATAAGTTTACTATTGAATATGATGCCAAAGCTTATCAACTTAACACTTCCCCTCTTAAGTTTTAACTAATCATGTGATCTAATAGTGAATTAGGGCAATTTCTGTTATTTCTTAAGATACAAGGTTGAGCAAACTGAATGTTCAGTTCGTATTTATGTTGATTTGTTTGTTATGAAGTCACTTTCACTTTAATTCATAGTCTTCTTCTCCATCATATTTTCATGGGGTCATAGCATGATGCTAGTGATTGAGGGTTGCAGGAAACCTCATGCCCTCATAATTTTCTACAAAATAGAATAAATTTTTCATTTGCTAAATACTTCCTATCGTTTTTATTGTGTAGTCATTATGCTCATTATGTAACAAATATAATGCAAATGATAAGGTTGTTTATATGAATTTTTTGAATAATATTTCATTCGTATGAAGGTAAAATTCTGTGCACTATTGTGCAACTTGGTGCTCCTTTCATATTTTCCCTATTTCTCTAAGAATACTTCTTCCACATGTAGATTGAGGAGAAGCATAGGGACCTCTGTCGCTTGGTGATGCAATTTATACCACCTACGACACCTCCCCAGTTACCTGGATCAGTATTTAAGGCATTTTTACAAAACCTTCTACTGAAGAACAGAGGAGCAGAGCGAAATGTCCCACCCCCTGGAGTTTCTAGCAACTCTGTTCTTGTTTCAATCTATACAGTTCTACTCCATTTTCTATCTGAAGGATTTGCCTTGGGTGACAACTGTGGCTGGTTAAAGAGCTGCAAAGCAGATGTTGGTTTCCTTCATAGAGGTGGTCAAAAAAGTTTTCCTGTACACTTGTTTCTAAAAAGTGATCCTCAGAGAACTGATATTTCCAGGCTTGGGGGATCCTATACCCATTTATCAAAGCTACACCCTGCAATTGATCATGAAATGGAAGTGGTTGAATGGGATGAAGGTTGCATGGATAATGATGAAACCAGAGTGACTCATTCAACCAGGCAGAAGCCATGTTGTTGTTCTAGTTATGATTCTGATTTTACAAGAAACTTGAAGGTTCCAGCTAGATACCTGGCCAAAGGTTCTCGGGGCCATTGTAGCTCTATACCAGAAAGACCTGCTCACGTTGCTGCTGAATGCAGTGATGGGAGCTTGGAAGATGAGATAACAGATAAACCTAGTTCCAGTGATCATTCTGAACCTGAGTATGGTTACCGTCAAGTGCACCATATGAAATCTGTACCGAAGGATACTAATATGTCTACAGCTATGCTACGAGAAGAAGAGCTACTTGATGCTTTGCTGTGGTTGTATCATGTTGGTCTTGCTCCAAATTTCAAGCAGGTGAGATCATGTTAGCAATTTTTTTTGTAATATAGCAAGTTTTGATGGTGAATAACATGAATTTCTCTGAAATGCCTGAACTTCTTATAAAGATTGAGAGAGAAAAATGTAAAGGAGTTGTGGTGGTACACAAGAGTTCAAGAACAACTAGTTACACTCTGCTAAGGCCAATTTCTTCTTGTTTAAGGTCAATGCTTACACTCTACATACTAAGTTTCTGACTTGGTATGTATTTGGATTAACGTATTTTGTGTTCGAAACAACTTACAATTAAAATCTTAGTGAGATAGTTTTTGAAAAGAAAAAAAAAAGATTTTTCTTCCAAAATTTATGAAAACCAAATATTCATTTTTTTTAACTCCTATTCAGATAAATTACATTGACCTCCCTTGAGGTTTGCGTAAATTACACTCCCATATCCTCTTGTCTAGGAATGACTGAACCTTCCCTTGTCTTTGATTTTTCACCTGTACGGAGTGGTATATCTGAAAGAATTTATATGGGATAGCTGTTTGATGAGAATTCATAGCAGAGGAGGTCAGTCAATGTAATTTCTGGAACCGGAGGGTAGGTTTGTGAAATTCACGAACCCGCAGGGATATCAGTGTAATTTACTCTGAACTCTTTTATAACTATTAACTTTAGACTTTCTTTTTGAAAATATGATGAGAAATCAGTCTGGGCATTTGCTACAAAATCCATTTTCTTGGTAAAATAAGATGGGAGGGGGAAACAAAATCAAGAAACACACATGCAGTGGAGGTAAATTGAGATCATTTAAGACTTGACACTCTTACGCCATTCTATAAATTTTTATAGCAAAATGATTTTTGTTCATCCGACCATTGAGTGATAAGTAAATTGTTTTATATTATGTATGAAATTTTAAAGAACTAGAGCAAGTATGCAATCAAATGATTGGTATTTTTGTTTGTTTAAAAATCATTTTCTACGTTAATTTTAAGACATTTCAATCGACAGTCAAACATTCTTTCATAAATGTAAAATGTTACTAGCATGATTTGCGTGACACAAATTTTCCATCTAATTGTGAAATTTATGAAAAATGCATCCTGCAAAAAGATATTCTTTAGTATAAATTCGACTTTGCTTTACACCAGTGTCAATGAATCCTAATCCAGTAGTATGATAATCTTCCTATGGTGTCCTGAACTTCTATTTTGCTCATCCTCATTTTGGCAGGTGTAATTTTTGAAATTTCCAATCACTTAATTGATTTTGAATATCATTAAAATTGTAGGAAAAGAGTATGAATGTTATTCTTACTGTTTTTGCAGGCATCATACTACATGACTCATCAAGCACAGTCAATCTCCCTTTTGGAGGAAACTGATAAGCAAATAAGAGAACGGGCTTTCTGTGAGCAATTGAAGCATTTGAAAGAAGCTCGAAATGAATATAGAGAAGAGGTTATTGATTGTGTTAGGCATTGTGCTTGGTAAGATGACCGTACGAAGTAGCACTTAAGCTAATTTGTCTTACCTGTTTATTCTTTCCCTCTTAGTTTTTTTTTTCCTGTAGAATGTGTTAAAGTGTAGTTCATGTTCTAAACTTTTCATTATCTTATTGTTAACCAAAATTGATAACTTCCAATTTGATGACAACAGTTTTATGGTGTACTTTATTTATTTTGTAAATTTTTGGCAGTATGCATTCTGGCTACAGTTAATTAAGATCTCTCTGGTTGGATTAACTTGAAAAAGAGTCTGTTAATATATTTCCTTCCTCACTTTTCTACACTGTTTATTCATTGGGCCCTACTTAGATTACTGAACTAAATTAAATTTTAATACAGGGAAAGATGTTGACCATAATTTGGAAGAATTGAAATAGGGTTATTATTTATCAAGCATCGGAAAGAGTATGCTTTCTAAGTGTTCTTATTTCTTTTCTCTATTTCATATTTGCAATACATTTTATAAAACTCATGCTATACAGAAGGAAGGTTTGAAGCTGTACTTTATGATGTATAATAACTTGCATCAGCCTACACTGTGCTGTCAGTTTGATGTTTACATGAAGTAGCTCATTATAATATGTTTTGAAGTTATATTAGTTGTGTTTTGAGATCTAGATATTATATTTTGTTGTTAATTATTAATAAATTATCATTCCTATTCCCGCGTGCCTGTGAATTCAGATTTTTGCCACTGATTGAACTTTTCAGGTGTCACTGTTTTATAGCTACCTCTCTTTCATATGAAATCAACATGATACAAACTTCTTCATATTGGAATATATATCAATGTTTTGTTTCAGTCTGTGTTTTCTGGAATCTAGATAGTTCTCAAATACTAATATCCTTTTAAAAAAAAAATCCTAGCAATCATAATTCTTGATAAATTTGAGATGTTTATCATTGTTGATTTCCTTACATTCCTTTTTTTGGGTCATTTCTTACTTTACAGGTATCGCATCTCTCTATTTTCTAGATGGAAGCAGAGAGGAATGTATGCAATGTGCATGTGGGTTGTCCAGTTGTTGCTGGTTCTTAGCAATATGGATTCAGTGTTTATCTACATCCCTGAATATTATCTGGAATCTTTGGTAAATAAGCATTTGTCGTTCGTTTAAATTTAACAGAAATTTTGACTCGTGGTGCTGCAGAGTACAAAACATATTCACTAGTTATCCACTTTATATATATATATTTGGGGGTTTTCCAGTTACTTGTCTGTCAAACTTATTAGACCGGGTATCTGATGCATTATGCTGAGACTGAGAGGGAGAGGGTTGTAATAGAAAAGCATTAAGTTGATATGAATTTGGGTTGGGATTTATTCATATTTAACATTCCTCAGTTAATTTTCTGAAGAACACATTAATTCATTTATTAATTTTTATCTTAGCATTTAGTATAGCTATAATTTTTTTTCTCTTGGCATGAATATTTTCTCCCTCATACAGGTTGATTGCTTTCATGTGTTGCGGAAAAGTGATCCTCCATTTGTTCCATCCACAATTTTCATCAAGCGAGGACTTGCTTCATTTGTATGTGTCACCGTTTCAATCTCTTTTTCTTCATTTTTCTTTTTTGATGTTTGACTTGTGCTGGATATAAATGTAACCCCCATCATTGATGTCCATTAGAGGATGGATTTGGGCTAGTCTTCTGCCAATCAATTTCACTGCCATCTGAGCATTGATTAAGGATGTTAGCCTTAGGTTTAACTTTGCCTTGGCTCTTTCATCTATCTTCACTGCACAACTCTTTTATCCAAAATCTTATTGTATTCAAGATTCTGTTGTTTCTCGGGATTCCAATTTTTTCACCTTACTTTAAATGATAGGGAATCCTCTGAGTTGAAGGTTCTTCTGAATCTCCTTGATTATTTTCATTTGTCCTCCAGTCCAGATAAAAGAATTTGGTCTTTGATCCTTCTGCGTTGTTTTCTTGCAAATCTTTTTTTTTTTTTTTTTTTTAATTCTTAACTCACTTTTTGAATAGTGAAATATTCCACCTTAATAAACCCTTTGGAAATCTAAAGCTCTCTGTAAGGTAAGTGTTTTATGTGGACAGCTAGAGTTAAAAGAATTAATACCAATACACGCTGAATATGCGTAGCCCACAGAAGGCAATTTCCCCTGATGTGTGTGTTATATTTGGTGTAAGCTCAGAATCTGTTGCTCACGTTTTCTTGCAATGTTTTGATGCTGCTGCTTTATGGAATTCTTTGTTGTTTTTTTTTGTTGGAAAGTGTTGGTGTGTCCCAAGTCCTTCGACAAGTTTTACTGGTTTTGGAAGAAGTTAAGACAGTTTTGTGGCAATATGCAATATTTGCTACTCTTGGGTGCATTTGTGTGGAGCATAACTCTCACATTTTTTAGGATATCTATTCAGATTAGCAGTTGCTTTGGGATAAGTTTAAGCATTTGGCTTCCATATGGTGTAAAGCGTATGGCCTTTTTAAAGGAGTGTCCCTTACATATATGTTGAGGGATTGGATAGCTTTACCACATTGATATCTTTTGATCCCTGGTGTATACTTTTTCTTTCCATCTTGTATACATTGGTGTATACATTGATATACTTTTTAAAGGAGGATTTCTTATCCTCCTTTCCATCTGTAATATTCTTTTCCCTGTTTTAACTCTTAATAAATTCCTCCTTTTATAAAAAAATGATGTAAACCTTAGCGTTTCCTCTGAAATGGTTAATTATTCCATGCAAAATAGATTGGTTGCTTGCAGTTGACTGTAAAATAATACTGAAGTGATATGAAGCATCAGTTTTAATTTCAATAGTTGAAGACTTGAACTTGCTTGTTATGATTCCTTGGTTTGGCAATATCTTATCTTTACTCTTATAAAGAGAACAAAGGGGTACTTTATATTTGCATGTTGTCTCAAAGTTTCGAAAATATCTGATTATATTAATTGAGATATTATAAGATTTATGGGTACAAGAGTAAATCTTATATATATATATATATATATATATATATATATATATATATATATATATATATATATATATATATATATATATATATTATATGAGACAGGATCCGTTTACAAACTTTTTGGAATTTTTTTACAAATTACACTATATTTTTCCGGGAGAAAGTAGTGTAGTTTGCCAAAATTTGTATTCTCCCAGGAGAATATAGTGTAGTTTGTAAACAAAAAAGTTTGTAAATATAACCTGCCCCTATATATATATATATATATATATATAGGGTTAGGATCATTTTACACCACTGTAAGTTACACTCTCAATCTTGATCGTTGATCCCACTTATATCTAAGGGCAATTTTTTAGTGATGTGAGCCATTGGATACAAGTGGATCAATGCTCAAGATTGAGTGTAAGACTTCTAATTCTTACACCGGTGTAAGAATATCCTTCCCCTATATATATATATATATATATATATATATATATATATATAGGGTTTATCATCTATCATTTAACATAACCACAAAAACTTTCCTACACACAATATTTTGTGGGGCCCGCAGCAAATAAAAAATAAAAAAATTCGGCACGTAAAACGAATCTCTATAACATAACACAATCATTTTTCCTACAACATAACTCTTATAAAACCCATATATATATATATATATATATATAAAGCAAATTGACATTTCTCAATAACCTTGTACTCATTTTTTCCAGTCACATTCCTTCTTTTTCTTTACTGTTGTTACCTTCACTAGTTTTTCTCTTGACTGCTAACATGTATGTTTGTGTGTCTTTCTTGCATGACGGTAAGGATTGGATTGTTTGTTGAGATATATAGTCCCACATTGGTTGTATGAGCAACTAATGTGGAGTTTATAAAGTCTTGGGCACTCCCACCCTTTGAGCTAGCTTTTGGGGTGGTGTATCCCAAGGTTCTTTACATGGTATCAGAGCCTCGCCGCCCCCCACTTTCTCTTGTGGAATTTCTTAGCACAGGTAGGCTGGGCCTGTTGCATTGTCCACTCTTTAAGCTCAATGGGCTCTTGCTTGAGGGGGCGTGTTGAGATATATAGTCCCACATTGGTTGTATGAGCAACTAATGTGGAATTTATAAGGCCTTGGGCACTCCCACCCTTTGAGCTAGCTTTTGGGGTGGTGTATCCCAAGGTTCTTTACATTGTTGATGAACATTTATTTCAGTCTCACGGATTAATCTAGTTATCCTTTTATCTATTGGTACCAAAAACAAAACCTGATTGTTGAAGATCTGATTGATTTTGCTTACTGTGATGATGAAATTTACTGTCGTACTACATACATCTGAAGATCACAAATTAATCTGTCATTTGTACTACAGCATGCTTGATGCTTGTAACCCTTGCTTTTTGTAAGTTTGTTGAGTGTTTTTACACTTGGTTCTAAGTTATGCTTGTATATCTTTGCACTAGGTCACCTTTGTAGTCACTCATTTCAACGATCCAAGAATATCAAGTGCAGATCTCAGGGATCTTCTTCTTCAGTCTATATCTGTCCTGGTGCAGTACAAGGAGTATTTGGCTGCTTTTGAGAGCAATGAGGCAGCCACCCAAAGAATGCCAAAAGCTTTATTATCGGCATTTGATAACAGATCTTGGATCCCGGTGACAAACATACTCCTGCGATTATGCAAGGGTTCTGGTTTTAGTTTTTCAAAGAATGGAGAATCATCTTCGTCATCAGTTCTTTTCCAAGTATGTAACAACCTCTTTTTGTCACGATGTAATTTTTGCTTGGATCGAGTTCTCTCGACAAAGGTTTTAACCCTTTGACTCTTGATGCAATGTAGAGGTTGCTAAAAGAAGCTTGCGTAAATGATGAAGGATTGTTTTCATCTTTTCTAAACCGTCTGTTTAATACACTTAGCTGGACCATGACTGAATTTTCAGTTTCTGTACGAGAAATGCAAGAAAAGTGCCAGGTATGAATATCTTTTTCTGTCTTTACTGGATTTGCATCTTGGTTTGCTTTCTGTCTTCTTATTCTGGTGGCTTAAGTTAGAGTTCTGTAGCATTAGTAGCACTTATGCTACATTGGATCTGGGATTTCAGTTTTTTATGTACTCACTTTTGTAGCTGATCCATTTTTCTATTAATTTATTCCAAGGCATCTTGCATGCATAAGATTGAAGCTTTTTTTATTAACATAATGATTGCTTAGCTAATTTATAGTTTAATGGGCTGTTTTGATATATCTGTGTGTATTATTCCATTAATTTGTTGTTGAAACACTTCTTTCACAGGTAATAGAGTTTCAGCAAAGGAAATGCTGTGTTATATTTGATCTTTCATGTAATCTTGCAAAGATTCTAGAGTTCTGCACTCGCAAGATTCCTCAAGCATTCCTGTCTGGCCCAGACACAAACCTCCGGAGGTTAACTGAATTGATTGTATTTATCTTAAATCACATCAGTTCTGCAGCCGATGCTGAATTCTTTGAGTTGTAAGTTCCAAGCCCGTGTCTAAAACTTGAGTTTGTAGACCAGAAGTGAATAATTTTTTCTTTTCTTTTCTTTTCAAATTGTTGTTTATCCATCTACCATATGCAAGACTGCTTCCCGATAGACCTCCATCCTTTCTATGACCTAACTTGAACCTATAGAGGCTCGTTAGGAATTTGAAACCATGTGAGTTAGTTGAAAATAGTTTTCATCAATTGATTTTTGACAAGAGGTGACCCATCTTCTTTTTTTCCCTTTCAGGTCCCTTAGACGGCATAGCCAATCTTCAGAGAAAGTAAATCGAGGCATGATATTGGCACCTCTTGTAGGGATCATCTTAAATTTATTGGATGCTACTAATTTGGCAGAATATCAAGAGAATGATCTTTTGGATGTTTTTGCAAGCATGGACTGTCCAGATACTGTTCATTATGGATTCCAGTATCTTCTGGATTGTACCTGGGTTAGATTTTGTGACTCTTGATCTGTGTTCTTGATTCCTAAGTATTCAGAATGCCTTTGTTTCTAATGCACTCTTAGTCCAACTTTTTGAAAATTCCAATTGATTAAGTTCTTTAATTTGTTTTTTTCAAACTTGGTGCTATCTAATGCTAAATTAGTAACAAATTCAACGTGGAAAAACATTCACACCAGAAAATGCTCAAGGAGATATTAGGTCTGAGAATAGTTGGTGTGCATGAATTTATTATCCTCCTTTGGTACAATTCCTTCTCAGTTTTGCAGACTTGCATTATATATTAAAAATTGATATCTTTTCCTGTTTTAACCTCAATAATTTAACTAGATCAGTTCTCATTTTAGCAATTTGAACATCTTATGAATAATTTGAAAGGGAAGGAGAGGTATTGAAAAATTATCAGTTCTGCATTATACATGTGATTCTAGTTTTCCCCTAATCTTTGAAAGTGTTAGTGTTAATTCGTCTAAGTGATGTTTTTTTCTGACACAACTCATGTTTACCATCTTTTTTGCTTTCATTTTCCCAGGATGGATCTGTTCGGGGGGAAGCTTGTGTGGCAAAATACGAACAGCTAGAGAAATTTCTGAGCCTCCTTACTTGCCGCAGTGTGTCAAAACATGATAAAGTGGATAGTGTGGGAGATACAGATCTTGATGATAGCTTGTGCTGCATATGTTACGCATGTGAAGCAGATACACAGATTGCACCTTGTTCACATAGGTCTTGCTATGGCTGTATAACAAGGCATCTTTTGAACTGCCAGAGATGTTTCTTTTGCAACGCAACAGTGACAGATGTTAGCAGAATTGGTGAGAAGACGGGCTAAGGAGCTTCTATTTTGTGGTTGCTTGGCTTCAGAGTGAGCCAGTCAGTAGTAACTGATTTTTTTTGCTTATTGATGAAATTTATATTTAAGAAATGACAAGAACTGTAGAGTAAAGGAAACAAAAGATGGGAAGAAGAAAAGAAAAAATAGGGGTGGGGAGAGTGGGTAGGGGTAGTTGGGTAGGACTAAATACTTTTCGAGATGGTGAAGTGCTTCATATGGTATAGGAAGTCGCCATCAGTGAATTAAGAATTTTTGTAGGGCTATGTTAGAGGGGATTATTATGTAAATATGCGATGTAAAATGGCAAGCAAAATCGTCAGTTTCTTTCACTCAGCATGAATTGGCTTGGAAGGCCGAAACGTCAGTGTGCGAGGTATAAAGTACTAAATTATGGTAATGCGAGTATAAAGTACTAAATTAAATTGGTGCGGTTGACATGGTCTTATTTATCACATTAAATTTTAATAATTGTTAGGAAAGAGAGACTCTTTAAGCTGGAAAACTTGTATTTCGGTATTATCGATTTTATATTTTGGGCGATCCACCAATCACAATAGGTGGATGCCTCGTCAGGAATTTGATTGGCAGAAATGTTCTGATTTTGGGTATGCTTGAAATCTGCTTTCAAAAAACAGTTTTTGATTTTTAGGATTTTTTTATCGATTTTATATTTTGGGCGATCCACCAATCACAATAAACTTGTATCGATTTTATATTTCTAATTAAAAACTATAATTAATAAATAATTATTTTATTTGACAAGCCCTATTTTGTAACCAAAAATAAATAAATTAGAAACTATAATTGTTTTTTAGATTTTAGAATCAAGTTTAAAGAACATATTTGAATTATTTTTATTTTGTGTTTTAATTTTTGACACAAATTTAGTTACACAAGGCTTTTGTTAGTCACTTCAAAGACAAGTTTAGTGGAAGGGTTTATTAATTAGAATAATAATTGAAATTTAATAACTAATGAAAATAGCTCATAAATTTATAATATCTCTTTATAGCTCATATCATAGTGATAGGATATTGTGACACATAAATAATGTTACGCACAATGTTACGATCACATCTTAACCGTTGATTTTCGCCAATCAACAGTTATCATTTTTCAAATTGAACTCATTAATTAATTATTAATTCATAATAAATGATAACCGTTGATTGGCGGAAATCAATGATTAAGATGTGGTCGTAATATTGTGCGTCACAATATCCTATCCCTTAAAAGTGAATTTATGTAATTTAAGTAAGTGTAGTTCTGTAGATTTATTATACCTCTTTTTTACGATTATATGGGCGCTGAATACCCTTGGAGCTCCTTTTCGAGTATTGATGTATTTCCATTTCCATGTTGAGCTCTTCCCACTGTGATTATCTTCTTCTTTATGTGGCTCATAATAATGCATACTTTTTTTTATTTTTTATTTTTTTGCAGAAACCCAAGCCCAACCCCAATTTTACTGTTTCTGGCCAATTAGGTTCGGAGGATACGAGGTGGAATTCTGCTTGTGATTGTGTTTTTTACAGAAATGCTGAGTTCGCTGCGATTGCAAGCTTCAAAGCCAGGCGTTGTTGTGTGTTGCAAGAACACCAACATTGACACACAAGTTGTTACCCTCTCGTGTCCAAAACGCCCTCCCCTTCCCAAACCTATCTTATTATGCTCTTTCACCCTACAATCACGCCAACCATCATCGCATTACACCTCCACCGTTGGATCTTCACCGCTTCATCTCTCTCATTGGAACCTCACCCAACGCCATCTCACTCTTCTCAATGTCCTTGCCTGCGTGGTACCTTACCCTTCACAGTTCACACACACACACACACGCTCACACACACACTCTCCAATTCAATTAATTTTAGTTTTTTTTTTTAATTAAATTAAATTTTATGTTATATTATGAAACCTGTGCATCTTTTTCTTGTGCAGACAGCGATATGTGCAACGTGGCTGTTTTGTTCTGCGATTCCCGCGCTTCTGGTTTGTGTTCTCGAAACCCCTCTTTTTTGGTAATCTCTATATCTTTCTTTTGATTGTGAGAAATTGCGTGTTGTGAAGGCTTTCAAGAGAGCAGCAGAATCACTGGAGAAGCTTATGGATGCCACGAGGGAGGAACTTCCAGACACCATGGCTGCAATTCGATTATCCGGCATGGAAATCAGTGACTTGACCACTGAGCTCAGTGATCTTGGGTTTGCATCTTTCTTTCTTTTTACTTTTAAATTTTGGCTTTTGCTAATGCTCATGTAAATGGAATTAAAAATTTTAAACCTTGTTTCACTTGAACTTGTGTGCAGGCAAGAGATTACACAAGGTGTTAGAAGCTCCACTCGTGCAGTTCGTTTGGCGGAGCAAAGGCTTCGTCGCTTGACTACTATGCCTCCTTCTTCAGGTTTGTCACCAATTATGGATCATAGTTATCAAATGAGGATTGCGGCATGTCGCAGTCAAACCCAAAAAATCTATAGCTTTATATCTGGTTGCTGTTGCGGATATAGTGGAATAGATACATGACAAAATAATGACAAAAAGAAACATTTTTTAAAGGCAGAGATAGCAGAAGTGAGATAGACTAAAAAACCCTTAAATGTTGTCTGTTACACTTTTAAATTTAGGACAAGATTGACATTTTGCCTATGATAGCAATATGGCCACAATTGCGATCGCAATGACCGTTATTGCGTTACGGTGCTGCGCGGCGCAGTTTCTTGCGGCGAGGCACCGCACCGCTCGTACGGTGTGGCTCGCGGGCGCTATTGCGGCGCAATTAATTACTATGTTATGGATGTGTTGGATTCCTATCTTTTGAGTTTGTAGGTGGGGCAAAGAATTTTGCTCCAATGTTCTTCACTTGGTTATAGCTTCTTTGCAGGGAATGGCCAGCCTGAAAACTGAGGCTGACCCAGGTGGACCTGTGGTAGCTAGAACCGCAAGGGGTGCGAGAGAGGGCATTGTTAGGGGTCGTGCTATCTTGCAAATGTTTTTCACCCTCACCCGATTTTCGAGGTTTGCTCTCAACTATATCACTGGACGTAGAAAAAGCTAGGGGCCAAAGGAAATGCCAGATCTTCATGGGGAGCAACATCAATGTTCTATTCTTAGAGATCTTTTTTTTTTCACTTACTCTTTTTTATTGGATAGAGATTTTACATTTTAGTGATTTGAGATTTGTTATGCCAAATGTGCACTTGTGCCATTTTCTGTTAATACAGATTTCCCTTTAGATGTAGCAACAGGGTCTAATGTAATCAATGATGTTTTCACAATTTCTATTAATTTTTAGGATGAGTTTTGGGGGAATTCATTCTTGCTCTTATATATTACATCACCTTAGGGATATGGGTGAATAAATAAAATATAGAGTCAGAGATTTGTACTGGGACCTAAAATGAGCAACAGATTAACTGCATGTGAGTCTAAGCTCTCCAAAAATTGACACTTCTTGTTTCCAACTCTTATGCTCATAATATTGTCTTTATCAAATTAAAATGGAACAATTAATTTATGAAATTACTATCAAGTAACTCTTGTATTTTTCTACTTCCGAGTATTTAATCTGAACATTTTAAAGTTGTGCTTTCGGTCAGCCGTTGTGTATAGGCTCAAGGTGATGAAATACGTCGAATTAGTTGAGTCAGATATGAGTGATGTATTTCCTTTAATCGTTTGGAAATGATGGAGATGCTCTACAAACAGTTTTTACAAGAGGAAAAGTGCTTGTACTTGTAGACTGTATAGCACTAAATTGGTTATATTGGACCTAGAGAAGCCATCTGTGCTTCTGTGGGTGATTACTCTTTTTTAGGGTATCAAGATTAGAGAATTTCGTTTAGACTTTTTTCACCATGTTCCAATGATTATAATTGGCGATGAAAAGATGACGAATTAGACAAAGACGAAAAGGGATCTTGTAGGTGACCATGAACTTCTATGACTAGAATTTGTAAAATTGTTTGTCTCATGTGTTATATTATGTGTCAGTTGGTTTAATTAATGAAAAGGGCATTATGGTAATTTTGACTGTTAAGGGAAGTTATTTAAAAGTAACTGCTGATAGGTGCAGTTATGTTAAGGGGAAATGGTCAGTTTTCTATTTTATTGGAGTCTGATAGAAAACAAACGTCCATCTGGGTCTGCCTGTGAGAGTTGTATCCAATCCCTATCAAAGAAGATACAAGAACAGTGAAGGGTTAAGACTCAGAGAAAGGATTCTACCATCAAAGTTCTTCCGCAATTATGGACAAAGGTATGTTTATGTGAAACTCATGAATTCTGAAGATCCTCTTTCATGTTCTTAAATGTTTATTGTTGAACATGAATCACTGATTAATGCTTACATGTGGTATCAGAGCATGTGTTTAAGAATTTATGTTTTTCCATGATGATTTTATATAATTCCATGAATTTGGTTTTGAAACTTAACAACGATCATTTTGCGTTCTCGGTTTTCGCATTCCTATTTGATTCTGATGAAAATTTTGAATCAATTGGATAAAGGACAAAACCCACCATTTCAAATTACTGATTTGCAAGTTTTTGTCCATGGACGAAGCTTTTGAAAGAAAAACCGTGAATGGTAGTTTTTCATTCATGATCAACATTGAGATATATTTTTTGTCTCGGTTTCTGTGTCCATGATAAAACCTTTGAATGTGATTTGGATATGAAATTTGAAAGAAAAGATGTCACTGTCCATGGAGAAAGGGACGTTGCAAATACACATGTAAATGTGTATTCTGATATTGAATGTGAAAAATTGAATAATTATGCAATATTTACAGTTTTAAATTGAATGATTATGTGATGTGGTTGGATTAATATTGAATGTGAAAATTTAATTCTATTATTGTTTATGAAATATTAAAGTTTTTGAATTAATTATGATAGATTTGTTAGTCACCAAAGTGGCCAAATCTTGAAGAGTTATTTTAATTTCAAATATTATGAATTTTATTTCAATTACCATGACTGTGATGCTATGAATAGTATGAAATAATTTTCTGGTTGTGGTATATTGAAGTTCATTATTATAGAACAGTTGGGGATCAACCCAAAGGTTGATTATTTGTTTTATAAAATGAACATGGATGTTGGTATTGTTGGCATATTTCCTCACATTTGGACATCCAAAGATGACAAATATTTATGATAGGGGTATGCATCATTGCCAAATTATGTGAAATTTATATAGCATCATTATAGTTAATGTTGTATGTTAATGGATCCCCAAAGGTGAACATTGATATGCATTGAAGTTAATATATTTGAATCTGTGAAGTATGTTAGTATGTGGCATGTATGACTCAAAGCATTAATGTTTAAATGTTATTCCTTGCAGTACCTGTTGCCACACATTCCATGTTCTCAACTGTTGCAGTTTTTAATGGGCTGAACTTCTCTGAATGGAAAGAGCAAATCCAATTTTACCTTGGGGTAATGGATATGGATTTGGCTCTTAGAGAAGAGGAACCTGGTGCTATTACTCCTGAAAGCACTGAGGATGAAAGGAACCATTTTAAGAACTGGGAAAGATCCAACAGATTAAGTTTGATGTACATGAAAATGAGCATAGCAAGCAACATTAAGTCAGCTCTTCCACAAACTGAAAGTGCCATCGAAATGATGAAACTTGTGAAAGAGCGCTCCCAAACAGCTGATAAGTCTCTTGCTGGGACACTTATGAGTACACTAACCACCATGAAATTTGATGGTTCGCGTACTATGCATGAGCATGTTATTGAAATGACAAGCATTGCGGCAAAATTAAAAGCATTGGGAATGGATGTGGATGAGAACTTCCTGGTGCAGTTTGTATTGAACTCATTACCGTCTGAGTATGGTCCTTTCCAAATGAACTATAACACCATGAAAAACAAATGGAATGTGCATGAATTGCACAGTATGTTAGTTCAGGAGGAAACCAGACTTAAGAATCAGGGAGCTCATTCCATCAATTATGTAAAGCATCAAGGAGCTGAAAAGAATAAAGGTAAGAAGCATGAGAAGAAAGGAGGAGGAGGAGGACCCCTTAAAGTTGATGAGGCCTCTTCTTCTAAAATCCACAAAAAGGAAAGTAATGCAAAGATGAGGTGCTATTTCTGTAAAAAGGAAGGGCATTTCAAAAAGGATTGCCTGAAACGTAAGGCTTGGTTCGAAAAGAAAGGTAAGCCTAGTGCTTATGTATGTTATGAATCAAACCTGGCTGAAGTTCCTTATAATACTTGGTGGATTGATTCTGGTTGTACTACTCATGTTTCTAATACAATGCAGGGATTCCTTATGACCTAAACCACAAGGCCAAATGAAAAGTTTGTCTTTATGGGCAATAGAGTGAAAGTTCCGGTGGAAGTTGTTGGGACGTACCGTTTAATTCTCGACAGTGGATATCATTTGGATTTATGTGAAACTCTTTATGTACCTAGTATATCTAGAAATTTAGTTTCAATTTCCAAACTTGATGTTGCTGGATACTCTTTTAAATTTGGTAGTGGTAGTTTCAGTTTGTACAAGTACAATCATTTGATTGGTAATGGTACTTTATGTGATGGATTATATAAATTATGTCTTGATAATCTTTATGCTGAAACGCTTATGACTCTGCATCATAATGTTGGTACTAAACGTACCTTAATTAATGAGTGTTCCGCTTACTTGTGGCACAAACGTTTGGGACATATTTCCAAAAAAAGAATGAAAAGATTGGTAATTAATGAAATCCTTCCGGATTTAGACTTTACTGATTTAAATGTTTGTGTGGATTGTATTAAAGGAAAACAGACAAAACACACAAAGAAAGGAGCCACAAGGAGCACACAGCTTCTTGAAATTATACACACTGATGTATGTGGTCCGTTTGATGTTAATGTCTTCAATAAAGAAAAATATTTTATCACTTTCATTGATGATTATTCACGTTATGGTTATGTCTATTTGCTGCATGATAAGTCTCAAGCTGCAAATGCTTTGGAGATTTATATTAATGAAGTTGAAAGGCAATTAGACAGAAAGGTGAAGATTGTCAGGTCTGATAGGGGTGGTGAATATTATGGAAGGTATGATGAAAGTGGACAACATCCGGGCCCATTTGCTAAATTTCTGGAAAAGCGTGGTATTTGTGCTCAATACACAATGCCTGGTACACCGCAACAGAATGGTGTATCTGAAAGGCGTAATAGGACCTTACTGGATATGGTTAGGAGTATGTTAAGTAATTCTTCTTTACCCATTTCATTGTGGACTTATGCTCTAAAAACTGCCATGTATGTATTGAATAGGGTTCCTAGTAAGTCAGTTCCAAAGACTCCTTTTGAACTTTGGACTGGAAGGAAACCTAGTATAAGACACCTGCATGTTTGGGGTTGTCAGGCAGAAATTAGATACTACAATCCGCAAGAAAAGAAACTGGATGCAAGGACAATCAGTGGTTATTTCATTGGTTATCCAGAAAAATCGAAAGGGTATAGATTTTACTGTCCTTATCATACTACAAGGATTATTGAATCTGGAAATGCAAGGTTCATTGAGAATGGTGAAGTTAGTGGGAGTCAAACACCACGTAAAGTGGATATTCATGAAATGAGAATACAAGTTCCATTGACTTGTAGCTCTAGTAAAGTTATTGCTCCTTATGCTATTGAACCAATCAATAATAATGAAGGACAAGTTAATGATCCCACTACTCATGAAGAAATCATTGTTGATGAACCGAATGAACCCATAGTAGAAGAACCACAACAGATAGCATTAAGAAGATCTCAAAGAGAAATGAGACCTGCTATTTCTAATGATTATGTGGTATATCTACAAGAGTCTGATTTTGACATGGGTATTCAGGATGATCCAGTAACGTTTTCACAAGCCATGAATGGTGAAAATGGTGATAAGTGGTTAGATGCTATGAAAGATGAGTTGAAATCTATGGAACAGAATAAGGTTTGGGATCTTGTTGAGTTACCAGAAGGGTGCAAGAGAGTTGGTTGTAAATGGGTCTTTAAGACCAAACGTGACTCTCATGGTAACTTAGAACGTTACAAGGCCAGACTTGTTGCAAAGGGATTCACTCAGAAAGATGGCATTGACTATAAAGAAACTTTTTCACCAGTTTCAAAGAAGGATTCTTTAAGAATTATTATGGCATTGGTGGCTCATTATGATCTAGAGTTACACCAAATGGATGTGAAAACTGCCTTTCTAAATGGAAATTTAGATGAAGATGTGTACATGGACCAACCAATGGGGTTCATAGAAAAGGGTAAAGAGCACATGGTGTGCAAACTTAAGAAGTCAATATACGGACTTAAACAAGCTTCACGGCAATGGTACCTTAAGTTTAATGATATTGTTGTTTCTTTTGGATTTAAAGAAAACATCGTTGATCGATGTATATATCTGAAGATCAGTGGGAGCAAGTTTATATTATTGATTCTGTATGTTGATGATATTTTGCTGGCAACTAATGATTTTGGTCTTTTAAATGAGACTAAGAAGTTTCTCTCTAGTAACTTTGAAATGAAAGATATGGGTGAGGCAGCTTATGTGATAGGAATAGAAATATTCCGTGATAGATCACAAGGACTGTTAGGTTTGTCTCAGAAAGCATATATTAATAGAGTTCTAGAGAGATTCAGAATGGAAAACTGCTCATCATCTCCAGTTCCAATTCAGAAAGGAGATAAATTTAGTCTCATGCAATGTCCTAAAAGTGAATTGGAACGAAAAGAAATGGATGCAATTCCGTATGCATCATTAGTTGGGAGTTTAATGTATGCTCAGACTTGTACGAGACCAGATATTAGCTTTGCAGTTGGGATGTTGGGTAGATACCAAAGTAATCCCGGTATGGATCATTGGAAAGCTGCAAAGAAAGTTCTGAGATATTTGCAAGGAACTAAAGGTCACATGCTTACTTATAGAAGGTCTAACAACCTTGAAGTGATTGGATACACAGATTCAGATTTTGCAGGATGCGTAGACACAAGAAAGTCTACATGTGGTTACCTGTATCTTTTAGCTGAAGGAGCTATATCATGGAAAAGCGCGAAGCAGACTGTAATAGCTGCGTCCACTATGGAAGCTGAATTTGTGGCATGCTTTGAAGCCACAATTCAGGCTAAATGGCTACGGAACTTTATTTCAGGGCTTGAATTGGTCGACAATATTGAAAAGCCGCTGAAAATCTATTGTGATAATTCCGCAGCAGTATTCTTTTCTAAAAACGACAAGTATTCCAAAGGTGCTAAACATATGGAATTAAAGTACTTTGCCGTTAAAGAAGAGGTTCAGAAACAAAGAGTGTCTATAGAGCATATTAGCACCGATCTTATGATAGCTGATCCCTTGACGAAGGGATTACCGCCCAAGACATTTACTGGTCATGTATGTAGAATGGGCATTATGTCAGCTAATGAATGATGACAATTATTGTTATGTATTAAGTATTGACACTCTGAGCTCATTGATGAATATATGTTTCTGTTATTGTCTTATTTTCAATTTATGAATGCATGCAAGTATATGTGATGATATTGAAAATATTTATGGTCCGTTATGAAAACATTATTGTTGGACATAATGTATACTTCCTATTAAAGTATCATGTTAGGAAGAAGAGTCAATATAGTGGTACATGGAAGGGACTATGCCGACTTGATAGCATACAACCGCCATGACTCATGTTGATTTTATTTCTAATAATGAATTATGATGAGGTCAATGTATAGAACCTTTAGCCTAGTAAATGCGCATTATAATGAATGTTAATTAAATCATGAAGGGACACCTCATGACATGAGACAAGTGGGAGAATGTAAAATTATTTGTCTCACGTGTTATATTATGTGTCAGTTGGTTTAATTAATGAAAAGGGCATTATGGTAATTTTGACTGTTAAGGGAAGTTATTTAAAAGTAACTGCTGATAGGTGCAGTTATGTTAAGGGGAAATGGTCAGTTTTCTATTTTATTGGAGTCTGATAGAAAACAAACGTCCATCTGGGTCTGCCTGTGAGAGTTGTATCCAATCCCTATCAAAGAAGATACAAGAACAGTGAAGGGTTAAGACTCAGAGAAAGGATTCTACCATCAAAGTTCTTCCTCAATTATGGACAAAGGTATGTTTATGTGAAAATCATGAATTCTGAAGATCCACTTTCATGTTCTTGAATGTTTATTGTTGAACATGAATCACTGATTAATGCTTACAGAATTGTGACAACTCACAACTACATCGCAGTACCCTGTTCACAAACTCGGGGACCATCACCGAATGACCGAATCATTATTGTCCATCGTGTTGATAACTGTTCGTTGACCTTAGAAAAGGTGAACAGTCAACTTACCAGAAGCAAATTGGGATAGCCATGAAAGACTGCACCGAATGGATTTCATTTTCTTGGTGATTCTGGCACATTTGGGCATGCGGTTAATAAACATGAAATTTTTTAGCTGAGAAACTAAAATTTGAAAAAGATAAACATGAAAAATTTCAAGTGAGCTTTCTTGAATTCCTTGAAGACTAAATGAGAAATGGGGTTGTAGTCATCTTGTTTTTTTACCTCAGAAAATACAGAAGAAAGCCTTGCCTTTGTTTCTGGCAGGCACCACCTTCTTTAAGGTCGTTTCCTTTCACAATTAGCAAAGAAATTGATCTCTAAACATTTTCAATCCCTTGGATTGGGACAAAAAATTTCAGTAATATATGAAAATGACCACATCACCTTATTTAGCGACTTATAAGGATAATCAAAAAAATCAAAGCGATCAGATATCAAGAATTAAGACCTTCTTCATGCTTGTACTAGTGAAAGTAAATGATAATGTACAGCTCCAAGAAAAAGCTAGTAAAGCTACATGAATTAATGTGCAAGAAATGAAACTTCAAATGCAGTCTCAACTTTCCAACCGTGAACATGCTCCACCGAGCTAGTAAGTTTAGTAGCAATGAATTCTCTGATTCCATTCTCCATATTCAATGCAACTGAAAACAACTCCAAAATGTATATTACAGGCAAATCTGAAACGAAGAGACAAGATAAAAATCAGGCACATAAATATAATTTAACTTCGTTGAGATATGCATATTGTTGTAATTTATAAGACGAAGAACTGTTGATTTGGCCTACACTTCCAACGCTTAACGGTGGTTTTGGTGGCCTCTTCATGACTCGTGTTATAGTGGGTGTTACTTCTCCATCATTCTCAAGACCCAGGCAACACAGGCATTTCGAGAAAGCTTTCACAACTTGTTCTAAGAAATGGCATGGGCTATATGAAAACCATGCTGATGCTCTTTCTCTTATCGTATCCATATTTCCTTCCTCTTTCTTTTGTTGCCCTTGCTTTCTTTTTTCTTTCTTTTTTTGTAATTTCACTTGTTCAATGTGTGGCTAACTGGATATCTGACTGACATGTTTACTTTGTGTTTCCAAGATGTCACTGCAGTCTGCATATATAGAGACATCTGCCACACAAAGCATATTAGTTGTCGTTCCCTTGCTCTTTGCCGTTTAAGGTCTCGGGTTTGGTACTCTAAATTTATTTTGTACCTTCACTACAATCTGATGCATACTACTTACGAGTTATCAACAGGTTTAAATCACGGTGACCAAACCGATAACGGATAAATTGAAAATTGAAAAACCGAAAATCGATTAAAAATCGTAAATTTTAATTGGATTGGATCGGTTGATGAAAACAGATCCAATCCAAACCGATCTAATATATTAATTTTCCTTTACCTACTTGTGTCATTCTCTAATCATAGCGTAAAAATTTCTAAACCTAAGACTCATTGACTCATCAACTAAATCCAAGAAAAAATTTAATCACATCTCATAAATAAAATTTTATATTTGTAGAGCTTCATATCTCATTGTCAAAAAAAAAAAAACTGTATTATAGTTTGTTAATGCTTTTGTATTTTTAAAAAAAAAAATTACAAAGCCAATGTATCCAAAAAGATGTTATTGGCATAATAATCATAAATAAATTCTAGGATTTTCAAAAAACCGAAAACCGATTAATCCAAACCGAAAAAAATTGGATCGGATCGGATTTGAAAAAAAAAACAAAATGGAATGGATGATTATATGATTAAATCGAAGGAATTAGATCCGATGACTTTTACTTGCAAAATCAATCCAATTCAGACCGCGAACAACCTAACTATATTGTATCACCTTGTCTTCGTAAACTAACAAATAACATCAAAGATTGGAATTTGAAACTTTTATAATACGTGTGTACACGCTACACAGTGCAGCCAGACCATTATGATACGTGTAACTCTGCATACGCTAGTGGAGCAGGCAGTGATATTTTAACGAGTTTAAAGGTCAAAAAAAACTTTTATTATTTAATAACACATTAACTGTGTAATTTAATAAGTTTAAAACCTTATGTGCTATTAATTTTATAAAATTTTGATGACATTCTATCAAAATTAAATTTTATATAACTGTTTGATTTCATTTTGGTATATTCATAAATTATTTCATTTTATCCACTCGGGCTAGCCTACTGGTGTCGGTGTGTGTAATAGAGTGTGTGTGAGTGTGTGATCATGTGTTTCCCAGTATCATCTTTGGGATGAGTTTAAAACCTTAATCATGTACCCACTTCAGTCATGAAACGATGAACCGATTACCACTAACTAGCTCTCGTAGTGTGGCAATTTTGTATCTTATTTACAAGGGAACAAGTATATATATATTTTCTGGATTCCTTTTCCTTTGTTTTGGCAATAACTCAGTCTTTGTAGTCTCTAGAAGCGCCGGATTTCAACATATCAATATCACCTCTTACCTACCTCCTTTCTCTGCTCAAGTGGTTCTGTTCATAGATGATCAGTTCAAGATAAAAAGTTAAATGGTTGTTATATGAATCGAGATAGAGCAATTGGTAAGAATGAATTAGATCTCTTGAATGATTCGACTGATGGTTTTGCCGTATATACAGGAGGAGAAATGGTGATAGTGTGTTCCCATATAAAGTGCTCGAACTACTCAAAGAGTGGGTATAGAGAGTGCAAGATGCAAATGGCCGAAAATGTGTGTATAAGTGATTTCGAAAAGTTATGAAAGATATGAGTGTAATGTGAATTTGTTCATACTATACGCTTAATGATACATTTATTAAAATTAAAAACATATTATTCACCTAATAATGTCATATAAATTCCATGTATTTCTAATTTTAAAGATTATATGTATTATCGAGTTAATGTGTGACGTCAACGCTTCAGAGAGCGTTTATTGATTATTGTGGACACGGACAAAATTGACTCATGGTTGAGAGATTTCAAAGGTAATTTCCTTCTTCCACAAAGAAATATGATTGAATAAAAGGAGTTGGTTCAAATAATATATGTTTGATTTCATTTAAACAAAGTTTGTAGTTCAAGTTCTTTTTTTTTGTGTGAAGGATATATATAATTTAGGGATAGAGTATTCTGCCTACTCTCTTCCTCGGCGAATGGGGAGTAGAGAGAAAGGATGTGTGAGGAGGAGAGGAGAAAGAAAGGGGAAAAAGAGTTTATTTTATTTGACAAATATGGACCGTTGGATTAGATTATAATCGAACAGTAATCAAAGATGTAGGCAAAGGTAGGCAAGATGAGAGTAGGCAAAATAACTTATCTGTATATATTCTTACACCGGTGTAAGAGTTAGAAGTCTTACACTCAATCTTGACCATTGATCCACTTGTATCCAATGGCTCACATTACTAAAAAATTAGAGCCCTTAGATATAAGTGAGATCAATGGACAAGATTGAAAGTGGTGTAAAATGATCCTGATCCATTTTGAATTGTAGTTTTAAGAAAATCACTATTTTAGCGACTCCCGTAATTTACACTAATGTGAAATTATCATGACTTTCGCTCAACTATCTAGAGTTCTAAATTCTAGAATGATATAAATAATTAACAAAAGTCACTACCATGCAATAGTGTTAATCTTATGAGTAATGAGTGACTACTCGGTGTCTCTTACTTTCCCAAGTATAGGTCCTTGATCAGCGCTTCTTTTAAGAGACCTCGGGGGATTAGAAACCCGGCAGCTTCAAGATGTGCTATTCGAGTGCACTATGGGTCCACAATGCACTTCAGGGAACCTAAGCTATGGGGATTCACTTACTTCCTCTAATGAGTTCCCTCTAATTCTAGGCACTCTGATTTTCTACACACGCAATTCAGAAAAATGGAAAGCTTACGGATTAGGAATGTTTTGCTAGAAAGAATCACTTCACTAGCACCCTATCAATTACGGGGTAACTGACCAAAATGCCACTGTTCACCAATTTTTTTAACTAAATGTCATGCGAATAGTGTTATTTTCCAATCTGCCACGGGGGCAAATTCACTACCCAGTATAGCAAACTCAGTTTGCTGACATGTCACATTTTTAGTGGATAACAAGTATCAAATTTAAAAAAAATTAATTTTTTTTTGAAGGTCACCTATATGGTAGGCGAACTTAGTTAAAACGTCAGCAAACAGAGGTCGCCTGTGTCAGAAGCGAACTCTGATACCACCAGCTTCTTAACACATCATCATGCATAATTCGTTACTGCTAGAAGTGACCTTACCTGCGTGACAGTTTGAAAAATTAGTTCATGAACGTAACATTTAGATAAATTTATGTGGTTCCAATTAGGGCAAGGTAAATTTGTGTGGTTCCCAATTACGGCAGCCTGGACCTGGACCTGACCCTTCTTTCTTCATGACTCCTTTTGTCCCCACGAAGTCAATTAAACTCACTGCTCAAAAATGGGCTACTGTTAAAGTTTATGATTTTACAATATGTTCAATTGCGTACGCCACTTAATTGACTTGACATGTTTATTTTTGTCGCTCGTTAATTGTTAAAAAACCTGATTGGTAAATTAAAAACTATTAACTCAATGACAAATAAGAATGCAATGGTTTTGTAAATTGCATCATCATCAAGTGATAAGATATATTGGACGGCTATCTTAGTCTAAACGCCAACATTCCACCAATCGGTGTCATATTTTTATTTTTTTTCAAAAACAAAATAAAGGGGCGGTGTGTCTATATCATATCGGTTATTAATTTTATATTCAGGGAATCACTTTCAATGGTGTTAATATTTTAAATCATGTTAGAACCACTATGTGATAAGGACAGAAGTTTTTCTGCTATGCCATCGAATCAGTGAAAATACTAAAATTAATGAGGAAACTGTTCAGAACGATGAAAACTTTCTTTTCTTTCTTTCTTTCCTCCCTTTTCCATAAATGATAATAACATAATTTTCATAATCAGCTTTCTTTTCTTTTCCTATGTTTTCGGTTTGAGGGACTGTCAGATGCAGAATCCAGGCCTAGACATTTGAGAAATGCTACTGTGGCTAATTGGAAATATTGACAAGGATGGAAATTTAGTGATGAAGCCTCCCCCTCTGTAATCTCTTCCCTTCTCGTGCTTGAACTTGTTGCTACATCGCCTTTTATACTTTGGTTCTGTCCACCCTGCTACAATACTTTCAGCAGTGCAAATGCCTCATTAATTCACCTACTTCTAAGTATAACGCATAAGTTTTTGTAAGTACAAATTATTTGTAGAAATTACCCTTGTATGATTTGTTCTTATTTTCATAGATTTGTTAGGATTTAAGAATTCACATTTGAAAGAATTCATCAATATTTGGCTATATACAACAAGTCAACAACAGGAAAGAGTACAGCTTCTAAATTAAGATAAATTGAGTAAAAAACAATTACATTTTGTTATTATTTTCATACTCAACACATTGTAACTCAACCACCAGGTCCACCACCAACCTTTGGAAGCGAGTAAGGCAAGCAATGAAGGAGAAACAGTACCAAGACATGTATAAGGCAGCAATGATGCTGGCACAATCTATCATGTGAGTCAATATAAACTCATCAAAAAGGTTTTCTTTTTATTTTCTCAAAATAAGAATTCAAAAGGGATGGCAAAAACATGACTGAAAACAGACATGATCATTAATTTCAGTTATCATTTTGGATTTATTATTAGTTAACGATAGAGTCGAATGTCCAGCCGTATGATGATGATCAGGAAATCGGGTTGGAAAAGTTCAGGCTTCACCAAATATCATCAGCTACATAGCTAAGAACAATATGTTTATTCAATCTAAAGGAACCAGGTAATTTTGGGTAGCTCAAAATGGATAGTTAATAATACTGGTCGTGGTTATCTCCAACTTAAAAAAGGTGTGGGGGTGGTACAATAATTTGAAGAATGAGAAGAATTAATTTGAGCATATAAGACAGTTAGAAATTCTCCCGCACCACCATACTGTGGTAGCTTGCTTAGTTGGCAAATAGGTGTGAATTGACAGGGTTTAAAGTCTTAATCTTAGACACACTCGAATCGGACTAGTCGCGAACAGAAAAATCAATTGGAATATTTAAAAAAAAAACAAAAAAAATTCTCCCACACCTTCTTTCTTCCTCTGATTAGAAACATTTCTTCACACAAACTATCCTTACCTTAAATAAGACCCAAAATCAAACATGCATGCCCAAATAAGCAATACCAAATGCAGCATGATTAGGACAAGAGGGGCCAGTGTGGTGATTCCATATCCATTTTCTAATTCAGATACCACCAGCCTCAGAAAAAGGCAAATCCAATCGAAGAAGGGTTGGATGAATAAGGATTTAAATTATGCATTAGTTTCGTCAGTTCACACATTGTTGTCTTTTGGGGAAGAAGAGAAGAGACGCGTGACACTCGTCCAATTTAAGAAAGAAACACTAATCTACATTGTACCTTCTCTACAACATTCTTAAAACCCCATCTAATTTGTCAGAAAATGAGCCCCAAAAAAAACAAAGTTTTTTTTTTTTTTAGAAAAAAATGTTCCGTGATGTTTTGAACTTTAAGAAATGAACAAGACATATCTTCAAAAGACAGAGAGAACAAAAGAAGAGTAAAAGAAAAAAAGGCCAAATTACTTGGATTTCTTCGAGTAAAGGTGATCTGTTGATTACTAGAGAAAGGAAAATAAGAACTAAAATTAAAATAAAAAACGCATTCCTTTGAAATTGGAGATGATAACCTTAACTGAAATAGTAACATTTGCAAGAAGGAAAAAGTGGGTAACCTGCGTATGCTGTCGACGGTTAGTTACAACAGTGGCCGTTGAATCATGGTTGGCGAGTGGTATGTCAATCTGCTGAATATCATCGAAACGGAACCCATTGGCAGTGGTAGAAGCAGTGACCGGAGAGGCGGCGGCGTCGCCGTCGCCGACGTCGGGATCTAAAGGAAAGACGGTGAGGAAAAAGAGGAGTGCAAGGATGAGAAGCAGGACTATGAGTTGAATCCAAATCAGCCATGGAATTCTATAGCTGTCTAGGGTGAACTCGTCCCCTATATTGAACATGTTAATCTGTGGACATAGATGGGATTTAATAATTATGATAATAATAATAATAATTATTATTATTATTATTATTATGAGCAGAGAACAGAGAGAGAGAGAAAGAATGTATAAGGGAAGGAGGAGAGAGGAACAAGAAAAGTGCTACTGGGGGTGGGTGCGTTGAAGTTGAAGTGCAATAGACGTTACAGACTTACCGGCCAGGGTAAGAAAAATATTAAAAAAAGGACATGGGGGCACTGACAAACATCCTATAAAGGTTTTTAAATAGTAGTACTTTTGGAAATAACGATAACATGACTACATGAGGGACGCTTCACGCGCTGCTACGCGTCCTTGCAATTAATTATGGATTTATTATTAAGACTATAAACCGGTATGAAACCGGGTTTTCTCTTGGATTCGGTTTTCTGATAATTTGTGTAAAAGAATTAGAAAATTACTACGGCTTACCATTGCACCAAGATCAACTTATTAGGCAAAAAAAAAAAAATATTAAAATATTATTTTTTAATAAAAATTTATGAAAATATTGTCTTTTTTTTTGTGAAAAAATATAGTCGCTTTGATTCTTTGGGACGTGTCTCTTTCTTAAAATACGCTCTCGTAGGACATGTCTCTCTCCATTAGGTCACGCCCCTGTGTGACATTTTTAGGTTATGTATAATTATTATAAATACATTCAAAACAACTACATTTCTGATAGTATAAGGCCTGATTGAATTTTAACATTATCCAGCGTTTGACATGATATTGTATAAGATAATATCATCTATTATTTAGTAATGCACTTTATGATACTATATAAAATAAAAATAATTATCTTTAATAAAAATATCTTTTAATAAAGAATTTATATAATTCTTCAAAAAAATATCATATGATATTAATTTTTATAAAAATCTAGGGAAAAGTTCACCAATGCTCCTGTGGTTTGCTTCAAAATCATCTATACCCTTATGGTTTTTTTCTATCACATATGCCCCTGTGTTTTATAAAAAATAAAAAACCACAAGGCATATGTGATAAAAAATTTTTACAAATCACAAGGGCATATGTGATGAGAAAAAAACCACAGGAGCATATGTGATAAAAAACATACCCTTTTACAAATCATAAACGCTGGATAATATTAAAATTTATACAAATTGAAGGATAACATACCCTTTTAATATATTAGTTTTTAAAATATTGAATGATATTATTTTATACAATATCATACCAAACGCTGGATAGTATTAAAATTTAATCAGGTCTTATACAATCAGGTTTTATACTATGATGCCTTATACTATCAGGCCTTATCCTATACTATGCACCAAATATATCATAACGTATAGTATAAGCTTATACTATCATGTCTCATACGATGGTCACACTAAGGCCATGTTTGGTGTGACGTATAAGGCCTAATTGTATAAGTTTATACTATACATTATGACATTTTCAGTTGTTTAGTGTGACCATCGTATAGTATAAGCTTATACAGCAGAATCCTTTAATACATCAAAACAATGTATAACTTAACCCGGCCTAAGGGGGGAGAGATAAGGTCTGATAAGAGGTTAGTGTATTAACATTGTTGACCAGTGCAATTCTCAAGATTTATATTATTTAATATTAATATATTAAAATAAAAATTAATTTTCAATATATTAATTTTAATTTTTTTTTTTAAAAAATTAATTTATGTTTTGTACACTGATCAATAAATTTTTATAAAAGTTAGTATCATATGATATTTTTTTGAAGAATTATATAAATTTTCTATTAAAGGATATTTTTATTAAAAATATTTTTTTATTCTATATAGTATTATACAGTGTATTACTAAATACTAGACGATATTATCTTATATAATATATTATTTTATACAATACCGAGCCAAACACTGTGTAGTTTTAAAATTTATTCACCTCTTATACAATCAGTAAAATTTAGTTAATAAAAAAAAAAAACTTTTGAGTAGGAATGAAAAGCGACAAAACAAGCAGGTACGTTGAATTGGGTTTGCCTCGGATCAAACAATCAAACAAAAATTGCTTACTCATCACGTGCTTCCTGCTTCCACTCTGCTACAATCCTCACTCTTGAAGAAGAGAAAGAATTTGAAAGAGAAATTGAGAGCTCTCGTGTGTGGAACTCGAAATAGATATAGAGATAGAGATAGAGATGGCTTTGAGCATCTCAGTGTCTTTCACACAAGTAAATGAACAGCGTTGGACCTCATTGCACACTCTCTTCAAACGCAAAGCAACTCTTTCCTTCACTACTGCTACTTCTGCTTCTACTTCCTATTCGTTAACTGAACTCAGCGTGGGTGAAGATTTACCACCACATTACGCTGATTGGCTTCCCAAGCCTCACCCTCACCTTCGCAGAAGAGCCGGTATTCTACTCCATCCGACATCGTTTCGAGGACCCTACGGGATTGGCGATCTCGGAGACGAAGCCTTTCGTTTCCTCGATTGGCTCCATCACTCAGGTTGCTCCGTTTGGCAGGTTCGCTTTTTCTTTTACATTCCTTCTCATAGAAAAAATAAAATAAAATTGTTTTCCTCAAATTATTTGAATCTGAATGTGCAATATTCGCAGGTGCTTCCTCTTGTGCCTCCTGGCAGAAAGGCTAACGAAGAGGGATCCCCTTACTCGGGCCAGGTTATCAATTTTTTGTCTTTTCTTCTAAGATTTAGACTCAATTGAACCTTTCAAGTGACATTTTGCTTTTTCAGGATGCAAATTGTGGAAACACCCTCTTAATCTCTCTTGAAGAGCTTGTTAAGGATGGATTGTTGCAAAAAAACGAGCTTCCAAAACCAATGTAAGCCACCTAGTTTTGAGCTCTTTTCTTTCTAGTCTTCCCTGTTTGCCTATCTTATAGTTGTTATTCTATGAGTGCAGTGATTCGGAGCGCGTGGATTTTTCGGTTGTTGCTGACCTTAAGGATCCTTTGATAACTAAAGTAAGATGTTTTGAGCATCTTTACTTCTAGTATTGTTCTGCAGTGTGCACCTCATTCAAAATGCAACAAGGGGTTGAAATTGGGTTGAATAATGAACTAATTAAATGTTTTCCATCCACTGGTAATTTGATGCTTTAATTATCAAATATTGAAATCATGTCATTTTAACAATACTGTTGAGATATATAGTCCCACATTGGTTGAAGAGCAACTAATGTGGCCTTTATAAGGCCTTGGGCACTCCCATTCCTTGAGCTAGCTTTTGGGGTGGTGTATCCCAAGGTTCTTTACATGGTATCAGAGCCTCACCGTCCCCTACTTTAAAGTGGAAGCACATAAAAGGTAAACCAAAGATTGGGCCTGTTGCATAATCCACGCTTCAAGCCAAGAGGGCTTGCGTGAGGGGGCGTGTTGAGATATATAGTCCCACATTGGTTGAAGAACAACTAATCTGGCCTTTATAAGGCCTTAGGCACTCCCATCATTTGAGCTAGCTTTTGGGGTGGTGTATCCCAAGGTTCTTTACAAATACCTTTGCATGCATAACATAGCCAGAGAGAACAGTGAAGTCTGGAGGTTGTGTTATGCATGCAAAGGTATTTGTAAAGAACCTTGGGATACACCACCCCAAAAGCTAAGAAATTTTGAGCCCATCTTTAAACTTCTAGTATTGTTGCCCATACAACCAATCCTCACACGAGAGCCCACTGGGCTTGAAGGGTGGACAACATACAAGCCCACCTACATGTGGAAATTCCACTACAAAGAAAGTGGGAGGCGGTGGAGATTATCAAATATTGAAATCATGATTTTAACAAACCTTGGGATACACCACCCCAAAAGCTAGCTCAAAGGGTGGGAGTGCCCAAGGCCTTATAAAGGCCACATTAGTGGCCCATACAACCAATGTGGGACTATATATCTCAACAAAATTCAAACAGCATTAACGTTCACAGTGCTACTGTTCACCATAGCAATAGCATTTGTGGCGTATGCATCCACATATACTACAACCACCTGCTGTTGCTCAACCTTTATATAAAACTCTTTAATTAGTTGAGCTGGATAGCATTTCCGAGGGGGTGGAGACTGAGTTGAAACTGGGCCTATGCTCATTCAAAAGACTGTGTAACATATAGAATGGAAATGAAATAAGATTTTGAGTCAATCGAAGAATGGTAGTGTTTGACTTAAGAAGTTTTCTGGTCATTTCATCAGCCACACTAGTCTCATCAGATACCTAGAGTTTTTGATTGAGTAATAGCCTACAAATATTATGTATTTTCTTGGAAAAGTCTAGTATCTCAATGATGAGTCACAAAAAACCAAAACTGCTCTATAATGAGTCAGTTAGTGGTCTATGGAAGCTTTATGCAATTTTTTGTGGCTCTTCCTTTGTCAAACTAGCCTTACTCTATTTTCTTTACATCATTTGAGCATTTCAGCACCTTGTGTGTGTCTGGTACTTTGTTACTTTGTGTTAACTTTCCTTTTATTGAAACCTTATTTGTAATTATAGGCTGCAGAGAGGCTCATTTCAAGTGAAGGGGAACTCAAAACACAGCTTGAGACTTTTCGTAGGGACCCTAACATATCAAGTGAGACACTCATTTAATTGCAATTATAATTTTATATCTATGCATGCCCATTAGTGTTAGTGCTTTGCTTTAGAGATTAATGTCACATATAACTGCATTATAAGCTTAAATGCCTCTTTTCTTTTAATCTTTTGCAGCTTGTGGGGGATTCTTGATCCTCCTTTTTTTTGCTGTTTTCTCTCCTAATGCATTCTTCATGTATCTAAGAATTATTCAACTGGGAAAATATTTCAATAACATCTTGAAATTCTCTGTAATCCCTGTTCAATGATTGGGCCAAGATAATCAATTTTAAGATAGAAACAATTTTATAACTGAGTACTGTGAATATTTCTTATGGGTGCTTGCATGGTGCAGATGACTTGGGGGTTTTAAGATTATGTGATACAGAAGTTGGAAGGAAAGGAACATTAGGATTGGTGGTAGTAATAAATAAAATACTGAGGGGACAGAAGACTTGAACATTGAGAAATCGCTTACTCATTTCTTTTCTGAAGATTATACATTAGGATGCTTTCATTTTTCTGAACATTACTTACATTCTTTCTTTCTATGGCTTTCCTTGCGAAGCTCATCCAAACTCATTATAGGATTTTCTTTTGTAAGGTCGTAATATCTTTTCAATGTTGTAGGCTGGCTTGAAGATGCAGCTTATTTTGCTGCTATTGACAACAGTTTAAACACATTCAGTTGGTACAATTGGCCTGAACCTTTAAGAAACCGCCATCTTGTAGCTCTAGAAAATATTTACCAACAAGAACAAGATTTTGTAAGATCATAAAGAATCGTTCTTGCTATAATTATCATTAACACTTTCTCATTGTATGCATACTTATAACCAGAAGTGGTTTTGGTGAGTCATTTATACTTTTGCATGCAGATAAATGTATTTATTGCCCAACAGTTCTTGTTCCAAAGGCAATGGCAGAAAGTTCGCAACTATGCACAAAGTAGGGGAATCAGGATAATGGGAGACATGCCCATATATGTTGGTTATCATAGTGCAGATGTTTGGGCAAATAAGAACCAGTTTTCACTGGTTGGTAGTCTCTTAAGTCTGATCTAAACTTTTTCCCAGAGCATTTTGTACCTTGAGATCATAAATAATCTCCATTTATCTGGCAGAACAGGAAAGGCTTTCCTCTTTTAGTTAGTGGTGTTCCTCCTGATG
The DNA here is from genome assembly GCA_032173675.1 of Gastrolobium villosum. Lineage (NCBI taxonomy): Eukaryota > Viridiplantae > Streptophyta > Magnoliopsida > Fabales > Fabaceae > Gastrolobium > Gastrolobium villosum. The sequence goes on along the minus strand of JAVKPL010009079.1, from coordinate 305,989 downwards.
CATTCAGCGAAACCGGTCAGCTGTGGGGCAGGTTTGATGTTAATACCATGATAAATGTTTTGCCATAAATCTTAATTTTCCATGTTCTTTATTTGATTCCTGTCCTGATTCCAACATAAAATGATCTTCTATTTTTCTTGAAGATATCTACTTATTCTGTAATCATGGTCAGCAATACATCTTCCCTGACTTGAGTTATTTTAGTATCTTTCATCTTTCTATGCTTTAACCATCCATGACATTATGTCCTGCCTGATTATTTCTATAAACCCTTTTTCAGCATCCCACCCCACAAAAAAAAAAAAAATCTTTACTTTTTTATTGTAATAATTTCTAACATATTATAGTGATGCACATTGTAGTAGGTCCCCCGTCTCATTTAGATTACTGATTTCTTATTTTTAATATTTTCACGTTTGAATTAAAAAGCCCTCTGTATGATTGGAAAGCCATGGAGAAAGAAGGATACTCGTGGTGGATACGTCGGATAAGACGTGCACAGAATTTATATGACGAATTTAGGATTGACCACTTTAGAGGATTAGCTGGATTTTGGGCTGTTCCAGCTGGTGATTCTCTACTAAGCTTATTTCACCTTTTTGCTTGGTGTGATGATTTTGTAACACGTGTATGCTCTTTAAATATGCAGAAGCAAAAGTAGCTATGGTTGGAAAGTGGAAGGTTAGGTCCTGTCATTTTGTTCTACCGTGGATATATTTGGTCAATTTATAATCTACTCCTTATCATTTAAATGATAGGTAGGACCTGGATTATCCTTCTTTGATGCCATTTTCAGAGCTGTTGGAAGGATTAATATTATAGCAGAAGACTTGGTACGTATTATCAAAACAAATTCTGAAAATCATCATTGCATAATTAGTCTCATGAGGACCATTGCTTTTCATTCATACGTGACTCTTGCTGAGGCAAGCCCTTGTAATTTTTTTGGGTTTGTCATTTTTGGCAGGGAGTTATCACCGAGGATGTAATCCAACTAAGAAAATCCATTGGAGCACCTGGAATGGCTGTTCTCCAGTTTGGTAATGATTATTTGCTAATTTTGTTTACCATCATTCAGTGTCGTACTCTCAAATAATTCTGAGTGCCTGTATATTTTCTTATCTATTTTCCTTTTTGTCCAGGGTTTGGAGGTGATGCTGATAATCCTCATTTGCCTCACAATCACGAGGGCAATCAGGTTGTCTATACAGGGACCCATGACAATGACACGGTAAGAATATCTTTTGCCCTACATTTGCCTATGATGCATATCCATCTTCCTAGAAAGGACATGACTATGCACTGTAGAAGTCACTCAAAGATTTGCGATACCGACATTATTTTTTAAAAAAAAAAAAACGTTTACTTGTTGAGACAGATGCACTTGATCAACTCGTATAGCTTATCATATCTTAGTTTTTTTATTTCCCTACTTTCTCATGTTGTAAAAAATATTACGTGTCAATACTAATAAAGCTTGACAAGAAATGTTTTTCTACTACAGATTGAAGGTTGGTGGGAAGCTTTGAATCAAGAAGAGAAATCAAATGTGGGTGCTATAGCCGATATGTTGTAGTGAAATATTATTTTTTAATCAAGTTCGATGAGAGTTCATCTCCTTTATTTTTATGTTTCAGGTATTAAGTTATCTTTCATTAACCGAGGAAGATGGCATTTCCTGGGCGCTAATCCGGACAGCACTGGCTTCTGTTGCTCAAACAGCAATAATACCTATGCAAGATGTTCTTGGACTGGGGAGTTCTGCCAGGATGAATATTCCTGCAACTCAGGTAAAAGTTTATGCATAGATTGTTCTAGCAACATTTTTGTTTATTCAACCACAAAAAAGAAAATAAAAACTTTCAGAAGACTTGTAAACTCTGGAGAATAAAATTATGAAATTGTTGATCTCATGACCAATGTAGTTTGGAAACTGGGGTTGGAGGATTGCAAGTTCTGTGAGCTTTGACAGCTTGGAGAGAGAGGCAGCAAGACTTAAAGAGATGCTTTCAGTCTATGGCCGGCTTTGAATATGTAGTTTTTTTTTAGTGTAAAGTTGAAGAGTCTGTTTGTAACGGCAGCTTAAGTGGAAAATGCTGAGCCTGAAGTGTTTATTCCTAAGTTACTAGAGGAGTATATACGATGATGATCAATCAAAGCTGGTTGCTTTGTGTTGGTCAACAAATTTGAGAAAGTTAAATGCTTCCATGGAAATTTGTAATGATAATGCGAATTTATAGGACTTGCTTGTATGATTGACCCTTGGTGAATTGACACCATCACCCGAACCGTTTTAGATTGTTTCAGAAAGAAGCAACCCTGCCATGGCCACAAAATTTGAATCCTGAAAGCTCAGAAAGAACTTTTATTTGTACGAATGACGAGTTCAGAAAAATGGCGTGGAGCAATTTTATCAAATTATTGTATTGAGTTCAAGCATTGTTTTGTTTGTGATTCAAAGGATAAGAACCCAAAAAATTCTGCATCTGAGCGTCGTTCATACAGTGACAAAGCCAAGCTTTTTCACCGTGTAATGTATAACTTGTTCCTTGAAATAAGGGGGAAAAAAATGAAAATATTATCAATCATTATGGCTTCATGAGTATACACAAATATGAAACTGGCAAAACATTGCCAGTTCTATATTATTTTATTTTTGTATTAATGTCATACCTATTTTTTGCTATTATAAAACATTAAAAATGAAGCGCATTAAATTCTTCCGCCAATAATATAAAGTGTTAAGTTTGCAACGGCATCATCGATCCACAACTAGACCTTAAATATAATCCTTTTGAAGTGCTCTTTCAAAATTGGTGAAAAAATATCTAATTGTTGAGAGTGGGATTTGAACCCACGCCCTTTCGGACCAGAACCTTAATCTGGCGCCTTAGACCAACTCGGCCATCTCAACTTTGGCATCTGTGACCCGAAACATGTTAATCATAAAGAAACATATACCTTTCCACGTAAAATTCATTCCCAACCATATTAAGGAATTGAAATAATAATAAGATTTTAAACACTTTATATGATTTACATGGTATTTAATTACAACTGAATGAATTAATATAATCCCCGAGCTGTGACTCACACCCAGAACCAGAAGCGCAACAACCATGTTGTCGTCGTCGTCGTCTTCATCAGAAGCAACAACCGTCAACGACAACCTCATCCCCTCCCTCCCAGACGACGTCGCTTTGAACTGCCTAGCTCGGGTCCCTCGTTACCACCACCCAACCTTATCACTGGTTTCCAAACAAATCCGCAACGTCCTCTCTTCCCCACTCTTGTTCAACACTCGCTCCCTTCTCCAATCCACCCAGCACCTCCTCTACCTATCCCTCCGCTCACGCGCTCCCACCCTCCAATGGTTCACGCTCCACCACAATCCCAACCTCAACCTCAACCTCCTCGTCCCCATTCCCCCCATCCCCTCCCCCGCAATCGGCTCCGCCTACGCCGTCCTCGGCCACACCATCTACGTCATCGGCGGCTCCATCAACGACATCCCCTCCCCGCACGTCTGGCTCCTCGACTGCCGCTTCCACCGCTGGCTCCCAGGCCCTAACATGCGCGTCGGCCGCGAGTTCGCCGCCGCCGGCGTCGTCGACGGCAAGATTTACGTGATCGGCGGCTGCGTCGCCGACACCTGGGCCAGGTCCGCCAACTGGGCGGAGGTGCTGGACCCCGCCGTCGGGCGGTGGGAGAGGGTGGCGAGCCCCGTCGACGTGCGCGAGAAGTGGATGCACGCGAGCGCCGTCGTGGAGAACAAGGTTTTCGCGATGGCGGATCGCGGCGGCATCGCGTTCGACCCTCGGAGCGGCGCGTGGGAGAGCGTGGGAACCGAACTGGATCTCGGGTGGCGCGGGAGGGCGTGCGTGGTGGATGGGATTCTGTATTGCTATGACTATTTGGGTAAAATCAAGGGATTCGATGTGAAGGGAGGGGTGTGGAAGGAGTTGAAGGGGTTGGAGAAGGGTTTGCCGAGGTTTCTGTGTGGGGCCACCATGGCTGATTTTGGTGGAAAGTTGGTTGTGGTTTGGGAATGCCAAGGGAGTGGCAAAGAAATGGAGATTTGGTGCGCTGAGATTGTGGTAAACAAGAATATTGATGGGGAATTGTGGGGTGAAGTTGGTTGGTTCCATAAGGTTCTTTCTGTTCCAAAAGGGTCCTCCATTGTGCACTGTTCTTCTGTTTCCTTGTGACGTTGCTGATGAGAAACCCTTTTGAGGTATTGGACTCTTATTTCATTTCCTCATTTTGTTTCATTGGCTTTATTTTATGATTCTGGTTGAATTGGTCTAGAAGTGGATGGATTGGATTGGTGAACTCTTCAGTTTCTATCGACTTTTTTTTTTCTTGTAAAATTGATATCTTGCGTTCCTAGTTTGTAAATAATAATTGACATGAACTTATCCGGTGGCAGTTTTTTTTTGGAATGTGTGTTGTGTCTTGGTTAAAAGAATGGCCATGGGGTTAATAATGTACTATGTACTTTGCACGAGGAAGGCTCGGCATAGAAAACTTACCATTAATCATTAGTTGTCAATCTTAATGATTCAATATATTGCTTTCCATATGTTCCATTCCATCATACATTGGATGGGTGGGTGCAATGTGGAGTTTAAATTATGCAGTATGTACAAATTTAAGGGGCCATGTGGAGTTTAAATTATGCAGTATATACAAATTTAAGGGGCAGGAAAATTGTTGCTCACCCTTAATAATCTATTGGTTAATGCTTAACAAGGTTACACGTTGATTCAATAGCAATATAGGTAGCTACTAGCTAGTTCAAAGCTTCCAACGATGACTAGGATGGGAATGATGGAATAGCCATAGGGAAATTTTTGATAGTGGGATTAATTTTGTGAATTGGGTTTAACTCGTGATTGGCATATAGCTTTTACGGTTGAGAATTTTCTTCAATAAATTTGACATACTATCTTCTTCATTATCGTTCTAATGTTTAGATGTTATGCCTTTTTTTCTCTTCAAGATAAGCAAGATGTCTCTGATTTATAGTTGTGGTAAAAAAAAATTCTGTTTTCTTTCAGGTCACCTGTTTCTATCAACACATGTCCTGCAGGATCGAGATCCTGAAATTGATGTAACTAGAGCGTCCTGCGATGTTACATTAAATTGCTGTCACTTGATCTAACACGTTCCTTTCTAGTTTGATCAGGTGACATTTGTAGCTCCATTGTCGTACGAATAAACAGGAGCTGCTCCAGAATGTAATGCTTCTTTACAACTGTATAGTTAGTGTATAATTTAGCACTTCATAGTTCCACCACGTCATCATTCTATCTGTGTGAGTTTGTAACTTGTTCAGAGTTGGTACTAAATCCCACACCAAATAAAACGAAGATTATTTTGAGGTTTATCCTATTTCCCTTTACTAGGTTAGGCCGTTTTCAAGAAAGTTGCGAGGCTTAATTTATTCGGACAAATTGGAGAACCACTAGTGGAGAACTTTAGCTTATGACTATCAAGAATGGTGGTTGTGATGACCGATACTGAACAAGTGCTTCTGCTCAATGTGTGGTGAATGTGTGTGTGTTTTAAGTTAAAAGTAATGTCATGTGACTTTTTATTTGTTTCATCGTAATAATTGATCTCTCTATGTAAGGATGCATTGGCTCTACAGAGCAATGCTTGATCCACATATCTTCCACTTACATGCTTTCACACATGCATGAGTTATTCTCCAAGTTTAGAATAACTTGTATTTGTATTTGTTTAATTAGCAAATGAAATAATAGCATTCAAGGGCATCGTATGCATCAATCTCAACCTTAAGAGACATTTATAGGCCATCAAGATGCTCGGCCTAAATTATTCTCCAAGTACTTACTCTATTGGAAAAGTGTGGAAGACATGATCCCACCGGTAGGGATATGCATAGGTCGAACCGAACTGAATTGGTTTAAATGGTTCGATTAATTCAAAACTAGTTCGGTTCGTTCAAAATCGGTTCGGTTCGGTTTGAAAATGGTTCGGGTCGACCCTATTTTGAAAAATATATATATAAATTTTAAAAATAAAGTTATAAAAATCAATTTGGTTCGGTTCGAAAATGGTTCGGTTCTTTAGAAACGGTTCGATTCTTAAACTAGTTCTAAAAACTAGTTCGGTTTATGAACCGGTTTTTAAAAATCGATTATTTTAAGTACGGTTTAGTTTGGTTCAGTTTTTTTTGGTTATTTTGCATACCCCTACCCACCGGCAACATTCTTAGATAATACTTGACTTATCAAGTAATTGTCCTCCCACATAACTAAAACCTATGATGCACGGACACTAACACGGGATACGGGACACGACTCGACACGCCGACACGTTAAATTTAAAAAATGTCATATTTCGACACGTTATGACACGTTTTGATATTAAATAAAAATTTTAATATATATAATATAATTTATATTTAATACATATAAAAGTCTATAATAAGTCATATAACCAATCAAATATTTAAGTTTCATAACATAAATATAAATAAAAATAATTTCTCATGCTTTGTTAATTTTTTTGTCAAATCTCATAATAGAAAAAAAATTAATTTATAAATTACTATTTTTTATATTTAGTTAATAAAATAAAATTAAGATTTAAAAAAAAAAACTGTCCGAGCGTTGAACGCGTGTCCAAAATAGTTGATTGCGTGTCGGAAAAACGTGTCGGGACATGTCAGAGAGTTGAGCGCGTGTCGCGATCGCGTGTTAAGGCGTGTCACTTGTCGGTGCTTGCTTGACTAAAACCATACAATAACTTTTCACCAAAAAAAAAAAAAAAACCATACAATAACTCATAACTTGTTGAACTACTTGAAGCTTTTTGTATATGATAACTCCCAAAAGAGGAGAGTTGTCTCATGCATATAGCTTCTTGCTAGTTTACTTAAAGTTTATTTGCACTAGTATAACACAGAAAACTTCTTGAATCGAAATAATTATTATTTAAGATTTGGTAAAAATAAATAAAATTTGTTAAATATTCATAATTACAAAAAAGTATATTGTTGACTGCAAACAAATCACCATGGGTGTGTTTGGCTGCTTCCCTAGTTTTTGTGTTACTTAAGAGGTGTGTTTATTGAAATTAAGGATTGAGTTTACGAGTTATTTTCTTTTTCCACAATTTATTTGTCCAAATGTCAAATTTAGGATAACCAATTTCTTGATGATTATTTGATCACATATATGAAAAAAAAATTGTTTTGAATTTCAGTACAGATTCAATTATAGAAGAGTTTAACCATATAAAAACACGTAGTAGAGTAAGATTTAAGTGAATTGACCTTGAATCTTATAATAAAATTATTCAAACTTTTTATATTAGGTTCATAATTTATTGTATTTACTTTTGTTTATCATATAAAAAATTTGTTCTTGCCGCCCACCGAAAAAGTTTTGGGCTCGCCACTACTTATTTATAAGATATATAACAGTTATATATTGTACATTTGAAAGCTTTTATGGTGTCAAATGCTTTCTCCTATCTTGTCACCGTCATTTCTTGATTTACAGCTGCATGACTAGATGTTGTTTAATTTAAATCGTAAATCGCTAAGGTTGTTTGGCGTTCATTGGGAGACTATTTTTGGTGTTACTTCCTGGATGGCTTGGTGGTGGAGGAATGAAATAGTTCATGGTTTAGGTATGGCTAAAAGTAGATATAATCTTGATGTAATTAGGCTCAGAGTGCTGGAAAGTTGGGTTGCTGTCTCTGATATGAATGGAGGTAGAATGGATAGGGGATATAATGAGGTTCTGGTCAAATGGGTCCCACCATATGCTGATTGGATTAAGCTAAATACAGATGATGCTTCAAAGGGTAATCCTGGTAGGGCTTCTTGTGGGGGGGCTGATTCGTGGGTCAGATGGGAGATGGTTAAATGCTTTTTCTTACAGGGTGGGTTTTTGCAATGCTTTAACTACTGAATTATGGGAGATATTCAAAGGGCTAGAATTTGCTTGGAATGGTGGTTGCAGAAAATTTATACTAGAAAGTGATTCATCTACTACTATCACTCTGCTCACATCCTGTGAGTCTCGACTCATGACTCGAATACAGGAATAACTATCAAATAACTAGACAGTTCAACTGGTGTATACATATAGAGAAAGTAATTTTTGCGCGGATTGGCTAGCTAATTTTTTGCTGGAAAGGATGGAACAAGAGGACTATTTGACTTTCCAATCTCTTCCTACTGATATTAAGTGGTTGTATTTTCCTAATTATAGTTCTGTTCATAGAACTAGAGTTTCTCGTTTGTAGTTTGTTTGCTTTTTTGTTTTGGACTATGCCCTTATTTCAACAATAAAAAAAAAAGGCTTGTCTACGCATATTTTATGCCAAGACACAAAGTAATGAGGCTCACCACTAAAAAAAAGAAAATAACAACCCAATTATCTAAATGTCTATAGGATAAGATAGTAATCTCTTATAATATGACACAAATATTTCCCAAAAGAGAAATCATAATTTTAGGATTGCCAAAGTAGGAGCAGTTTTAATTTCATAACGACCTTGAACATTGTTAACCGAACATGTAACCTTTAAAGGGAACATCTTGCGGCAAATCATCGTTGAGGATCTTGTGGGCTGCAACCTACTCGAAACAAAAACCTGAAGCTTCTCCGGCTCCATATATAAAACCCCCTCACATTCTCAGAGAACCATTTTGTCCTGTTCTCTCAAGCTTCTCGCGGTACAACATATTTGAGAATTGCAAGCTTTGAACCGCTTTAGCATCCATGACACTTCACCTCGAAAGTCGAAACTGCTGAATTCAACAATAACCCAACCGAAACTAGAATGAAAGATTGTTTTAGCGGGATTTTAAGCCGTCATGAATAACGCAGCCCCATTTTAAAATTTTTATATCCAAGTTGATGAATGAAAATGGAACAAGACCACAAAATTAATGGGTGGAATGGAGCGAAAGAACCCATAATGAAACATAAACAAATATATATAAAAAATCCGAAATTCAATATCACAATATTGTATGACTTTGATTTGAATGTGAAAAAAATAAAGACTAAATAGACAGTTACCACAAAAAAAAAAAGGGTAAAAAGAGAGATTCCGAAACCTAACAAAACCCCCAAAAAAAAAACAATATATATATATAAAAAATTGTGATTCAATATCACAATGACTTTGAATGTGAAAAAAATTTCATCATTAGATCGATTATTTAATAGACACTTATTTCCACTTTAAACAAACAAAAAGTGAAAGCATAAATATGAGGAGAGATTCCGATAACTAACAAAACCTAAATAAATATAAAATATTAAATATAAGGAATCATAATCATACAAAGATACAAATAAATATAACCGTTATATCAACATAATCGATCTAATGGTGAAATTGATTCGTAGTAACACTACTTGATTATTACAATATCCTTCTCCATCATTTAAAGAACGTAAATTGTGTCATTTTAAACGAGTTTTACCTCTACGTGAAATTACACTTTTCCCATGAATAATATATGGGGAAGGATATTTAAAGTGAAAGTATTACCAATTGATTACCAATCATAATTATATAAAAGTGTAAATAAATATAAAATATTTCCATATTTGTATCATAATCATTCCCAAAATTTAAATATATTTATATAATCGTTATGATTTCCCATATTTAATGTTTTCACTTTGAATATGGGGAATTATGACCGTACAAAGATGGAAATAAATATAACTATTGGATCAATATAATCAATCTAATGGTGAGATTGATTGGTAATCACTGGGTAATAACCCAACTTTGACACAATATCCTTGCCAGTAATATATAGTTTATGCTATTTAAAGCATGTACAACACACACACACGCTGAATTAGGAGCACTAGGGAAAACAAGGCAGAGAAATAGGATCATAGACAATTTAACGTCCGAAGATCCATCTTAATCCGCAAAACTCTTGACCAAGCTTCGACGCTTCAAACTTGAAACCTAGTCATTCTCTCTCTCTCTCTCTCCCTTTCTCTGATGGCACTGATCTTCTCTTCCTCGTCCATCAACATCAACCAATGGGGGAGCCAAGATCTGCATCATCATCTCAAGGTTCTTCAACAACAACAACACTACCTCCCTCACCACCACCTCTTCCATCTCCCCAGAAAATCTCCCTCGTCCAACCATCACAAAGAAAGAAACACAAACCCAAAGTCGTTCGTGTCTTTCGCTCCGTTTTTCGATCTTTACCCATCATAACACCTTCATGCAAATTCCCATCACTCCCAATGGGAGCCCCAGACGGTCACCACAAGAACGTTAACGCCAAGGTCTCTGGCACCTTGTTTGGTTACCGCAAAGGACGCGTTAGCCTCTCTGTTCAAGAAAACCCAAGGTGTTTCCCTTCGTTGGTGCTTGAATTATCCATGCAAACCAACACGTTGCAGAAGGAGATGGCTGCAGGGATGGTGAGGATTGCACTTGAATGTGAAAAGCGACCAGAAAAGGACAAGACCATGTTGATGGAAGAGCCTTTATGGACAATGTATTCTAATGGGAAAAAAATTGGTTATGGTGTGAGAAGAGAAGCTAAAGAAGAGGACCTTAATGTTATGGAGCTTCTAAGGGCTGTGTCAATGGGTGCTGGTGTTCTTCCGGGTAAACCTGATGTTGATGATGTTGATGCAGAGTTGGTTTACATGCGTGCACCTTTCGAGCACGTTGTGGGGTCTAAGGATTCTGAGACTCTCTACATGATGAGCCCTGAGGGAAATAGTGGGCCAGGGCCTGAGCTTACTATATTTTTTGTTAGAATTTAAGATTCAACAATTAATATTGTAGCATTCATGGTCTTTCATGTTTGCTTGATCATGAGGTTCAGAGGTTTGTGGGTGGATGAGTTAGAGAACATGCAGATGATGATCCAGAACTAGGGTAGTCAACATTATTGTGTATTGATGCATTAATGTTATATGACTTTTTTTCTTCTGTTTATCCTTTTAGTCAAGCATTGTTGCTTAACTAATGTTTAATTCTGCTTTTCTTGTTACGTTTGATTAGCTCTTGTCTTGGAATAAATGGTATGAAGCTAGATTAATGGAAGTTTTGATTGAATGCGTTGAAATTGAGAAGGTATCAAAATTGGAATTTTGGATTCCAAAACACTTTCCACTTGATTTGTATAAATGATATAATTATGACATGATTCTTGTAATGACCATTGAAATGAGATAACAGCTTCAATAAAGAAAAATATATTACTTGCATAATTGGTTTCCCAGAGAGATCTTACGTGTTGGGATCTGTTGGAAATCGACTACACACAAATCAAAAACGAAAAGAAAAGAGAGAGAATACACACAGCGATCTACCCTGGTTCATCCAATTTAGGCTACGTCCAGCTTATCTGTATTATATTCATCTCACCATCACTCGTTACAAGTCACTCGGTTTATAAGACAAATATAAATAGGATTAAAAAATCCTAACAATAACTATTCATGGGCCTAACAACTAGGGTTATCATCAATATGTGAAGTATGAGCCATATGCAACATAAACAAGCATAAAACATGTATAATTACTAGAATAAGTTAGGATATCTTTACAACAAAACAGACCTCTAGGAAGAAGGCGTACTTAATCGAATTCGGATTACAACAAACATATCGGATCTACCAGTATATATACAAAAAAGCAAACAAATTACGTATAAACATTAAATATGAGCCCTGTTGATGTTGCATTACATCATTTATTTTCCAAACAAAACGATACAGCACACTGCCATGCTCTAACTGTAATCTAAAGAGAAAATATAAAACATTAAAAAGCATGCTTGTGTCGAAGTTTGTGCTTAACAGCCATCTTCACCCTTTAAAAAGCCTTTGATTTGTTCTAGCGCCTGAAAAATACATGGGCATACAAATTAGACAAGTCTCAATGATACAAAATTTAGATCCAATTTTAGCTCTCAGGAATAATTCAGTTGGCCAAGAAGAGCAAACTAATACGAAGTTAAGAAATGAGGCAGAAAGTGACGGACCTCCACTGCAATAGCAATTGGAGATACATTCGACACATCTCTTCGACCCAGTTTTGCTGCTATATCTGCACAAAAGAACATGACACAATCATACATGTCATGAAGAAAAAGTACCCTTATGAGCTTCATAGAAATCTATAATATAAAGTTATCTGAATATTCATGCTTTGCTATTGAACAATCTTTAAAGACTAATCTATCTGTAACACTAAAGTAACCACTTCCCGTAGAACCTGACTTGCCAGGATAGGAGTGACAAAAATCCTTTAATGTAGTGTTATTCTTTTGTTGAGATATATAGTCTCACATTGGTTGGATTGAACAACTAATGTGGAGTTTATAAGGTCTTGGGCACTTCCACTCTTTGAGCTAGCTTTTGGGGTGGGGTATCCCAAGGTTCTTTACATGGTATCAGAGCCTTGTCGTCCCCCACTTTCTCTTATAGAATTTCTTATTAGCACAGGTAGGTTGGGCCTGTTACATTATTCACTCTTCAATCCTAATGGCCTCTCGTGTGAGGAGGCGTGTTGAGATATATAGTCCCACATTGGTTGGATTGAACAACTAATGTGGAGTTTATAAGGTCTTGGGCACTCTCACTCTTTGAGCTAGCTTTTGGGGTGGTGTATCGCAAGGTTCTTTACACCTTTCATTTGTATAAAGAGATTGTTTTCTAAATTCAAAATCATCACATCTCGGTGGGAGGAGTCTATAAATAAATACCAAGTCCCTTTCATGTTGTATTCCCACATATTCTAGACAGAACAACAATTCTTATTTAAAAAATAAATAAATGAAATAGCATTTGCAGGCATACTTTCCAAGGAGACCCTGGCATTGGCATTTGCATATGCTTCGCTTCTTTCTTCAAAAAGAGCTGACAAACGCATGAAAGTCTGCAGGTGAATTCCAAAGGGTAATTTTATTTAGTAGAAAAAACAATTTTGATGCAAATTCCCTACTAAGATCAGTTCCTCCCACTTTGTGACTTAAATTATTGATAATTACTATCTCCCATTTTGCAAAACAAAAATAAACCAATCATGGAATAGAAATCATCTACCTTTGTGTATGCATCTCCTGCGTCATAATGTAGAAGTGGGCGAGAATTTGTTCCTACAGCTGTTATTCTCCGGGCCAAGGCTTCTACAGGTACATCCAACCAAATGCTAATCCCCTGGTGCATATATTTCCTGGCAACCCACATACAAAAATGTGTGAACACTGAGAAAAGTTAATAGTAAAAATTAAGGTAAAACTTTTCTCATTAGTATGTTATTGATTATACCAATTGATGGGCCTCACGACAGCACCTCCACCAGTAGAAATAACATGTCTATGCATCATTGACGTCTTATGCAATACCTCAGTCTGCAACAGTAAAACAAGCATGGAAAATGAACAGTGAATGTGATAATAAAACCACGGAGGAAAAACAGAACAATTCACAATACCCCCTGGTGTTTTTATTGTAAGACAGGAGAATAGTAATTGGGAGATTTTGTTGTGGCTTGTTAGCACTTGTCGTCATTAGATATTAAAACGTTGTATTCCATGAGCCTTAACAGTAGTTATTTAACAGATTAACTAAAGTTTAACTTAGGCTGGTATCAAACTAACTGTTACATCAAATGATTAAGCATGTAGTATGAGACCTAACTAACTGTAGAACTTAAAAGAGTAAACACATGTCCCTCCCTTAGCTTGGAATGCTGTTAAAAAACTATTTCAAAGGAGAATCCACTCCTTACTACCAGGCTGATAAAAAAAAGGCCAATGTGGGAAATGAAGGGATTGGATGAAGAAATAGAAAAACCCAAAAGTTCAAAAACCTTAACAAGAATTTTCTGTACACTGAGGAGCACGTAAACAATGTGTTTTTTTATCTGACCTCCTTATTACGGAAATAATACTCTCCATAGTGCTTGAATATATCAGCTACCGAAGTTCCTTCAACCTCCTCCTCCACCAATGCATCACTGCTCCCATAAATGCAGAAAAATTTCAGCAGGAACTTTGATGTGCTCATGAAATAAAGCATTTGTTATTGTGATAGACAAACATATAAACAATAATCTCTCCACTCTCCAGGAATCTTGTATACCAAAGTAAACCATATTCCTCAGCAGAACTGAGACCGTAAAGAATCTTGGGATACACCACCCCAAAAGCTAGCTCAAAGAGTGTGAGTGTCCAAGGCCTTATGAAGGCCACAAGGCCACATTAGTTGCACATACAACCAATGTGAGACTATATATCTCAACACGCCCCCTCACACGAGAGCTCATTGGGCTTGAAGAGTGGATGATGCAACAGGTCCAACCTACCTGTGCTAAGAGAGTCCACAAGAGAAAGTGGGGGAAGGCGAGCTCTGATAACATGTAAAGAACCTTGGGATTCACCACCCCAAAAGCTAGCTCAAAGGATGGGAGTGTCCAAGGCCTTATAAACTCTACATTAGTTGCACATACAACCAATGTGGGACTATATATCTCAACAAATACCTTTTTTTTTTTTTTTAATTTATTGGATACAAATATACATTTGTTGCATCTCCTTGAAGTCATCTCATATTAATTGAATATAATCACCAATTAAAGCCCATTCTTTCTTTATCCTGCTAGTCTATATTCAAACGATGCATGATTCACTTAATTATCCTCAAAAGTCAAAACTCCATTTTTCACTGAGAAGAAAAGACGTAACTGGCAATTACCATACTAACCTGTCATAAAACGAATAACAAAGCACTTGTGACAAAATCTTCCCCACAGTTGTCTTCCCAGAGCCCATCATTCCTGCATGTCAAATTCAAAAAAAAATTCAATAACAGAGTAATAATACTTCCAATGTGTACCACGTAAGCACAAGTACTTCTACCAAGAAACTGACCAACAAGGTATATACAGCGTCCATTTAAATATGGCTCGATCTCTTGTGATTTACTCTGCAATTTTATTGATTCAAGTAAGATAATGCCACGTAGATGCTTATACAAGCGACAAAGGGCATTATACTTTACCTTCAAAGTCAACTCTTCATCAAGAGGAGCATGAAAGCTTCCAGATTCCATTATTGAAGCTACAAGAGTGACATTTGAAACAAAATGTCAATACTCAAAATGGCCAGCATTCATTACGGTCAATAACAAACTAGATCTCATCCATTCATATTTATATACTACATTTCCTCAAAAGCATGCCCTTAAAAAATATAGCAAGCTAATTTCACCAATCAATAAAGGAAATTGTGATTGAAGATGCAGACAATGAAAGCTAGCTAAGACTTTATCTATGTAGTCCACGTCTAGCTACCTTGATAGAAACTGATCTCAAGGATCCAGCTGACAAGACTGTTGCCTTTTCTCATAAGTCACGTGCAGTTTTTAAAATTTAGTCCAGTCATCGACTCGGTCAAAGTACTAGGTCATTTAATATGGTGGGAATGTTCTAGAAAGAGATAGGATATTCCCACCCATTGCATTTTGATTGGCTGAAAATCCAGATACTTCATTCTTATTCGCTAGTGGAAAAGGGGAGCAGGACCATGCTGAGGAATAGGGTAGTCCCAACATATTTAGTCTCAAATATCGGTACCCCATTTTTTTAAACATTTACAGTTTTTGTAAATTAAAAGAAAAAGACTTCCAAGACTTTTTTTTCGTACAACATTTCACACAATTCAATGGGGGAAGCAACGAATTTGATATTTAAAAAAAAAAAAAAAAAACTTATGGGAAGGTTAGGTATCTTGGGGGAAGGAGGGCAGATTTTAAATTTCCGTACGTACGATTAAGAATTACGACAAAGTTTTTTCATCCCAATTAACTGACAATTTACAAGAATTCTTCCTTGTACTTTCTTCCTGTAATTAGAAACACAACCTTTTGGTAAAAAAAAATCACACACTAATAATCCAGCATCGCCATTTGAAACCATAATATTGATTATGATAAATTAAATTATGTCGTATGTTTATTATGTCGTAGGAAAAGTGATCGTGTAATTTTATAGAGATTCGTTTTGCGTGCCATATTTTTTTTCTTTTTTTTTTCTTTTTAAAATGTGCGCGCTATAAAATGTTTTGTGTGTAGGAAAGTTTGTTGTGTTATGTTAAAGATAATTGGAAAACACATAAGATATATAACAAATATATACTGTACATTTGAAAGAAATGGGAAAAAAAAACAAAAAAAAATCATAATTATAAAAATTGCCAAAGTACGAGTAGTTTTCATAACAACCTGGAACATTGTTAGCCGAACATGCAACCTCCAAAGGGAACATCCTGCGCCGACTCATCTTTGAAGGTTTTGCGGGCTGCAACCTACCCGAAACAAAAACCTGAAGCTTCTTCGGCTCCATAAAACCCCCACGCATTCTCAGAGAACCACTTGGTGCTGTTCTTCCAAGCTTCTCGCAATACACCATAGTTGAAAATTGCAAGCTTTGAACCGCTTTAGCATCCATGGCGCTTCACCTTGAAACTGCTGAATCCACTACAATCGTAAATGGATTCAGCGCAATTTTAAGCCGTTATGAATAGCGCAGACCCATTTTAAAATTTCTATATCCAAGTTGATGAATGAAAATTGAACAAGACGACAAAATTAATAGGTGGAATGGAGAGAAAGAACCCAGAATGAAACATAAACAATTATATATAAAAATTCCGAAATTCAATATCACACTATTGTATGACTTTGACTTGAATTAGTTCGTTTGAATGTTAATAAAAAAAGAGAGTACACAGACAGTTACCAAAAAAAAAAACAAAAAACGTGTAAAAAGAGAGAGATTCCGAAACCTTAAAATCTAACCTCGTATTTGTTACCTGGAGAAAGGCTTTCACACAAAAAAAACGAAGCAGCTTCCCAGTCAATGGAATTGAGCTCCGGAAGATGCAAGCATCCTATGCACGACAAAATACACACTCAAGCAATTATTGCTTCTTTTAATAAAAATAATAAAAGTTATTATTATCCAGTAATCATTCTGTTATAACTAATTTTTTAAAACCGTATTTATAATTTACAAATTAAAAAAAGTTATACAGCTAATAAATTGAATTAACTATATAGAAAAGTATTTATTTAATGGCTACTTATAATTATTTTTCTTAATTCCTTATTTAAATTACAATCGGAAATAATAACTACTCGAATATTAGTTTAAAAACAATTTTTTAAGATAAGATTAAAATGTGCACTGTCCACCCAAAATCTTCTGAAAATAACAAGAGGCGTGTATAAGTGTAAAATTTAATTTTTGGTTGATTTATTTATTTTATCGTGTGTCCATAAAGCAAAAGATGTTAAAAAGAAATATTATCAGTAATAAATAGTTAATATTAACAACACACAAAAATTAATATTGTATAAATTTAAAATGTATTACTTTTTTATTTTAATAAAAATAGTAAATATTATTATTCTTATTATTATTATTATTTGGAAATAAAAAAATATTTGCTGTTGCAGGGAATATGTACATTAATAGCTATTAATGTATAATTTTATTGGGAAACATTTTTTTTATGGAGATTAAAATTATAAAAAAAACCCTAAATAATTAGAGAAAAAAATGGAAACCGCTTTAATTTATTATATGTGTATGAAAATTTGACTTATATCTGAATGAAATAAATATAATTCAATTTATTTTTAAGTATATATTAAAGAAGATTATCCATTTATTAATTATTTTTATAAATTACACTAAATATAACTAATCATACACTTTTAATTAAAATATTAATTCATTATATTTAATATAATTCATAAGAATTTATAAATAAAAAATTGGTACCGTATATTAATAGCAAATATGAGGATTGTTGTTGCAGGGATGTACGCTTCTTCTTTGGACGGAAGTCATCTTGATAACGAAAATTTCTACAGTATTAGTATTTTATCCACTTTTCTATACATCTCTCCTATACAAATTAAACACATGTATTGAAAAGGAAAAAACATATATTAAAACTTCTTGATCAGGGGTAGGTAAAACTGGCTGAGTGGTCACTGGCACTGCCACATCACAACACGCTCCCCAACCACAAATTCGGGCGATTTAAGGATTCCAATCCAATCACGTGCGGCAGTGGTGGGTAAGGGAAGGAATCATTGTAGCAGAGTTGGATCTCTTGTCCAAACAAGATATATTAATTGCCTTAAGAATTTATTTTATAAGGTACTTTTTAAAAAAATTAAGCATGAATTATATTTTTAGTTTTTTTGGTGAAAGAATTATATTGTTTTAGTTATATTGTTCTGTACTTTCATATTGGATCTAAGATTTAGTTTAAAAGCAGAGTAATATTGATAAAAAAAAATTTACACACTAGTTATATTTTATTGATAAAACTTCATTTAAGAATGTCTTACAAATAAGATATAGTGTAATTTACAAAATTTATAAATAAAAAATGGCTTTAATGTTTCTAAAATGAATATAGATAAGTTATCCACATTCGTTTCCAAAACGACATCGTTTTGGGTTGAAAAATTAAAAAAATTATAATGAAAAAGACTATTATAACCCTCAGATAAATTATAATTACAAAATACATTGATTTCCGCCTCAAAATGACGTCATTTTGGGCTCACTGTAGATAAGTTATCTACATTCACTGTAAAAAATTGAACCCATAAAAAATTTGTAAATATAACATTCCTCTTGTTTAATTTGATAAACTTTTGACCATAGTATGCACAATGAGAAAGTTTTTACTTTTAAAATTATATATTTTAAAAGGGAAAGGATATACTTACCACCAAAAAAGTTTATCATTTTTACAATTAATCTAATCACTATTGATTTTTGTCAATCTAACGGTTATAATTTATTAAATTTATTAGGTCGACTTAATTAATTAATTATTAACTCCCAATAAATTATAACCGTTAGATTGACGGAAATCAATGTTGATTAGGTTGGTTATAAATGTGATAAACTTTTTTGATGATAGGTATATCATGTCCCAATTTAAAATAGTAAAATTTTACTCTTTTTTATGTCAGATTTATGAACTTTTTAAAGATGTATTAATTGTAGTATGAAACTCAATTTTTTTCTACGGTAAACTTATGAAACTGAATTTTTTTATTTTTTTGGTAAATCACTTATGAAACTCAATTTATTAAGTGCATAGTTAGGTTTGGAATGGTTTTGCGTTTGCCTGAAACAATTTTGCAATAAGTTACTAATTGTTAAAAATATTAAATTATTGATTACCAAAAAAAATATTAAATTAATTATATATTTTAATTTTACAGTTTAACTATGACACACTCACATAAATCAAAGGGCAAAAATTATGTTGAAGGAAGAAAATTCTTCTTCCTAATGTATGGAAGAATTCGTCCTTGGAGGCGCTGATCATGGAATCGAGGATAACGCAATGGGAGAAATCAAAAGGGGTCAAACGAATGTTATTAAATCGGACCGATGATCGACCCGATCGGGATATTGGGTTAATGGGTCACTGGTTCAACTGCATGAATCTGATATGTATATAAATTTATATTTTATATTTAATTATATAATAGATATTTTAAATGATGCAAATAAACCAAGAATCAAATATAGCTTAGGGGTAAATTTATATCTTCACAACAAGGGTTCAATTCTGACCGGATGCAATTTTTAAATAATTCTATTAAATGATATATATATACATACATATATACATATATTAAATGGTGCATATTAACCAACAAGCAAACTCAGCTCAGTGGTAAGATGTTTTGGAATTATTTTGTCCAAAACCGATTTGAGCAATAAAACCGGTCCACCGGTTGTTCACGAACGATTCACCGGATCAATACCGAGTCGATAACATATCTGGTCCGTTGCAAGAATCGGACCGGTTGATGGGGCAGTTCCGGGTCAACCGGTCCGGCCGGGCCGGGCTGATTTTCTCAACACTGGGTCAAACTCGACAGCATCGAGTTTTACCCTAGTTTTGGCCCAGAGGCTATTTATTAGTAATTTAACCAATTATATTTTATGTTTTCTTATATATTATAAATCCATTAATCAACATATATATTAAAACATCTATTAAAGTATTAATTAAAAATAAATAATTCCTTTTATTTTTTTGCTTACTTTTAGCCATTTTATATAAAGACAAAATCGTGATAGGTTTGACACTGACTCCAAAAAACATGTCAAAGAAAAAAAATGTGAAACACACTATGTGATGCATCTCTTGATTAGTTAAGCTAAGATCTCGAATACTAAAAAATATGAGTCTCTCACATGTCAGCGTATTAGAATAAGTAAACACATCTCACACATCTCGAAATATTAGAATATGACCAACTAGATTTGAAAGAGTATATTTAATTCTTAGTCTTAAAAAATCATATTAGTGATTAAGAAAGGACTAGGTTGATATTTTGGATATAAAAATTGTATAACCTAAATTTGAACTTAAGAATACATTTTATTTTTTTGGTAAGCTAACTTAAGAATTTTTTATTAGTAAATTTTTTTTATGCTAACGTAAACTTTCATTAAAGTAAATACTCTTTTTCGGTCCTCAACAAATTTTACAATACCCGCTTTAGTTCCTAAAAAATAAAAAGGCTATCTATGGTCCCTAAGAAATTTAAAATGAACCCATTTTAGTATTTCTGAAAGACAATTGTGGATCTTTCTTGAATTTATGAGGGACTGCGATTTCAACTAAAAAGGTCTATTTTGAATTTTTCAGAGACCACGAATAGTCTTTTTATTTGCTATGGACTAAAGCAGACATCATGAAATTTGATGAGGACCAAAAAGGATATTTACTTTAAAATTTATGAGTTTATTTTGTCTTTAAAATAGAACTTTTCTCAGTGTACTTTCTTATTGAAAAATAAAGATGAAAGGGATACAGTAGAAGACACTGAGGCTTAAATATAGTCCAAGTGTTCATTACTTGAAAATTTCCGTATCAATAAAAAAAAGGAACTTAAGAAAAAAAAAACTTTGACATGGTATTTTTAAGAATTTTGCTATGAAATTAGTTCAAACATATTATATTTGATTATTAATTAATCCTCACTCTAAAGTACATATAACAAGTTTAGTAATATAACAAACTCTTATTATCAAATAAAAAGAGACAGAGAAAGAGAGAGTGTAAGCTCTCACTACTCCTAGGATGTGCATGTAAGCTGTCTTTTTAAAATTCTTGAGGGGGTGTTTGGTTCAGGTTAATTCTTTTTATTAGGGAAATGTAATTATCAGAGATCTGCTGGGAAATTGAGTTAGATATAAAAGTCTAAAAAAAATTGTTTGGTTGGGCAAAATTTTATCAGGAAAATTGAGTGAAATTTTTGAATCTGTGTTTGATTGAAGATAAAATATTGATAGGAAAACTTATTGAAATTACAAAATAACCCTTTTAAAAATATCCACATATCCACATAACCCTTTTGAAATTACAATCAATTGTCCCAACGACAATATCATCATCTCTGAGGGAGTGATGATTGACAGTTTTGGCTTTTTGGTTATGTGAGAAAGAGCAGAACCGTTTTGTTCCTCCACGTGGCTGTTGTTGGATGCCATTATTGGAGAGTTCAGTTCAGTTCAGTTGCGAAGGTGAAGATGACAATTTCAGAACAGGAACTGAAACAAGAACACCATACGAGAAAGCGAAAGAGAGATAGATTAAAGACAAGAGAGACAACTTTATGGGTGATGGAACACCAAACAACAGGAACTGGAATTGAACCAGTTTTTTGGGTTTCAGAACATAGATTGTGATTTACATATGCAAGTTGTCGCTGATGAGTGATGTATTGTGAAAAGTTGTTTGCTCACAGGGGTAATCTTGTCACCGTTTGTATCATTTTATTAACTTATTCGATTTTCAGGAAAAAAATACCATGTTTCAAGTTGCTTCGTAATGGTGGTTTTGTTTCTTCTTAACATGCAATTGTCGATAGCTAGGCAACTGAGAGTGATGGGTAAAATTTATGACATCCTTCTACCAAACGTGGAGAATTGACAATGCCAGAATCACTTCGTTGGGAAACCACTCAAAACTCCTGAACCAAACACCCCATGAATGTATCAAAAAAAAAAGAAAAAAGAAAGAGAGAGTGTAATGAATGTTTACATGCAATATGTATATGCGTGCATTTTTTTCTTTTTGCATGTGACGGATTGGAGTCTTTTTCAAATGATAATTGGTTCTTTTAGGTAATACGAGGTCGCTTATCTCGTATGCTCAAATTGGCATGTGATGGATGCAAGCGAAATTCAAATGATAATTGATTCTTTTAGGTAACATGAGGTCATGTGAGATTATCTCAACTATATCAACGATAACGGTACATTGCATTAAGACAAAATGTGATAAAAGAATATTGTTGATTTGTATTTGCTTGACTGAGATCCTCTCACATAACCTCATATGAGTGAGATGATTCATTCCCAAAATCAAATAGAACAATTACAATAAAATAGTGAGATGAGTAATAGGGCATCAAAATCATCACATTTGTTATGATAATAATTTTATGGGTCTCTTTCACTTATATATTTAAGGCCTATTTGGTGTGATGTATAAGACTTGATAGTATAAACTTATACTATATGTTATGATATTTTTAGTTGTTTGATGTGACTATCGTATAATATAAGCTCATACAACAAAGCTCTTAATACATCAAAATGATGTATAAATTAATCAAGTTTAAGGGGTGAGACTAAGCCTGATAAGGAGTTAATGTATTAACATCGCTAACTGGTGCAATTCTCAAGAATTAATATATTAAAATAAAAAATATTTTTCAATATATTAATTTTTAAAATATTGTAGATTTTTATTTTTATAAAAAGTAATATATTTTTTGGACAGGTTGATCAATTGATTTTTTATAAAAATTAATATCATAAGCATATTTGGAAGAATTATATAAATTCTTTATTAAAAGGTATTTTTGTTTAAAATATTTAATTTTATCCTATCTAGTATTATATAGTGTATTACCAAACGTTGGATCATATTATCTTACACAATGTATTATCTTATACAATATCATGCCAAATACTGGATAATGTTGCAATCTAATCAGG
Source organism: Gastrolobium villosum (assembly GCA_032173675.1). NCBI lineage: Eukaryota > Viridiplantae > Streptophyta > Magnoliopsida > Fabales > Fabaceae > Gastrolobium > Gastrolobium villosum. The sequence continues at coordinate 282,880 of JAVKPL010009079.1, read as the reverse complement.
ACTTATACTATCAGGCCTTACTATATACTATGCACCAAAACATGCCCTTGTTGCTTACTCTATTCTAACCGATTCAAAACTCTATCAATCACACTTGAATTACCAACACTATTGTTGGGCAATAGTCCAGGGGAGGCTATGGTAGAGTGAGAAAAACCATCAAATGGGCTAAGCAACAAACCCACCACAATAAGTGGGCTCAAAATCTTAACCCAAAATTTTATGACGTTAGATTTATGAGTTCTTCCACTTATATGGTCCTCATTTATAGTTCATTTGTAACCAATACGGGGCTTTATAACTTATGTTTGGAATCCCAACATTCTCCCCCTTCAAATGAATCTCAAGCCCACATTCATTTCCCTCAAGTGAAAACTTCTTCAAGTATTAATGAGGTTACATGCTCGTTTGAGAACTCTTATTTTTAGCTCTTTTTCTCTATTTAAGCATAAGTTAAGCCAAATATAATTTTACAAAAACACTTTTAAAAAAAGAGCCTTTTTTTAATGAAAAAAAAAATTAAAAAATTCCAAGAGGAGTTTTTTTTAAGATATATATATATATATATATATATATATATATATATATATATATATATATATATATATATATCAGTTTTTTGGAATTCTCACATTTATTTTTTAATTATACCCTTATTCTAAACTTTTATTTATGAAGTTTATCATTTACACTAATAATTAACCCAATTAACAAATTATTTCATTTTTCTCCTTTCAAAACCCTAATAAGAACTTTATACAATTATCAAACAACTTTTAACTTTATTTTTTAAGTTTTTTTTGTAACTTTAATTTTAAAGTAACGATTAACTTAAAAAATGATGTACTAAACACCAACACTATACTCATTAAATTCTTGGCTAACATGACATAGGTTTATATGAGGACTTGACTACACTTATCAAGTCTTTGACTCCACATCATAGATTTAGCTGGTCCATTAAACTTGAAAATTAACCATTATATCCAAATACTCTGTTCACATAAGTCAATTAATTATGGACTCTGATATCATTATTAGACAGTGGTCTAGTGAAACCCATAATAAGAGGAGAACTCTCAGCAAATGAACTAAGCGACAATTCCACTACAATAACTGGACTCGGATACAACATTTAACCTGAAAACTTAAAGACATTTATTACATAAATTGTAATGTATTTTTGGCAAGTTCATATATCGACTACTCAAATATAATCCACATATTTTTCATTCGTGTAAATATTTCTGTTGGCTTAGTGCATTTTTTTTTTAGTTCAAGGAAAGACATAACACAATTCATAATCATCTATGCAGGAATAATTTATTATTTTATCGTAGCCAAATGAGTTTGCAGCTCAGCATAATTTTTAGATTTAGTAGAATATGTATATTGGGAAAAAATGTTTATCCTTTTTAAATGACACAACTTATATCCTTTCACTCTCACAAAGAGGTGGAACCCATAGCTTTATATTTTTTGTCAATTCTTTATCCTCCTTTATCTATCTCTTTCTGTATTGGATAGGATAAAATGAGACATAACTTTACATCCCACTTCAATAATAGTAGATAAACACTTTAAAACAGACCATATATGTTTATGTTAATGTTAACTGAGGTAGTGGAGTGACACAAACAAATAGTAACGAGACATGGGCCTGCAATTAAGTTTGGCATCTAAACGAAGCCCAGCCTGGATTGCGAGAGGAACGGCCAGCGAGATTGAACTTGAAGGGCTATAATAGATAGAAGTGGAAGAAAGAGTAGGTTTTGGTTTTGTGGCAATAGCAATGGCGCCGAAGCAGAGAACAGCGAGAGTAAGCAGAAACCCCGAATTGATAAGGGGGATTGGAAAATACTCAAGGTCGAAGATGTACCATAAGAGAGGTATCTGGGCCATCAAGGCTAAGAACGGCGGCGTTTTCCCACGCCACGATCCCAACCCTAAGCCTCAAGCTCCACCTGAGAAACCCTCCAAGTTCTACCCTGCTGATGATGTCAAGAAGCCTCTTGTCAACAAGCACAAGCCCAGACCCACTAAGCTCAGGTCACTACCAATCCCCCATTTTTGTATGAGTTTTTCCATATTTAGGAAATGTGAACAATGTGGTGCTTATTAATGTCTTAACCTGTGATCTGAAAAATAGATGGTCTAGATTGTCGATGTTAGATAGTATTTAGTCCCATTTATTTCATTTTACATTGTATCTTTGACTTATTGTTAATATAGAGCTTATGATTTTATATGGTGTCTGTTTGTTTTCAGGGCTAGCATTACTCCTGGGACAGTGCTGATTATTCTTGCTGGCAGGTTTAAGGGGAAAAGAGTTGTTTTTCTGAAGCAGCTTCCTTCTGGGTTGCTTCTCGTAACCGGTAACTCTTGTCAATCTTTCTGTTTAATGAGATTTTTTTGGATTGTTGTTGTTTTTTTAACTAACCATTGTTGTTCAAATTGCCTTTTATGTTATTGCTTGAGGTGTATAGTAGATATTGTGCTGTTTCAACTGATACGCAATATTGCCTCTTGTTATGTTGCTTATTGTTATTGGTAGGTTTAAATGAGTTTTTTTGCATGATACGCATTGTTCATGAGCTATTGATTGAATCTTATTGCTATGTTCAAAGTTATCAAATGTGGATTGCAGCATGTTGCGGCCAACTCTTAAAAACGCTATAGCGGGATACGGTTGCGGAAATAGCGGAATAGATATATGGCAGAAATAATGACAAAAAGGAAACATTTTTTAAAGGCAGATATAACAGAGTGACAAAGAGACACGCAGATAGACTAAAAAACCTTTAAAATTTTTCTGTTACACATTTAAATTAAGGACAAAATTGACATTTTGCCTCATGAGAACAATATGGCTGCGATTTGGCCGCAAATGCGATCGCAATGGCTGCTATTGCATTCCGGTGCGGCGCGATGCGGTTTCTCTTGGCGAGGCATCGCAACGCCATACGGCATTGCGGCGCAATTAACTACTATGGCTATGTTGTTCTCTTTTGACTTGTGATAAATAATTGGTATCGAAATGCTGCCTCACGTTTTATTGCTTGAATGGATTATGCTGCTGTTTCGATACATGCTCAATAATGTCTTTTATATATTGCTTTCCATTGTGTTTCTATGTGTGTGGAAATGCTAGAGGGTGTGTTTGAAGTCGACTTTCACTTTAGCTTTATATACCTATTGATTTCGATTTTGAAGGCACCAGACTCTTCCTTTTTAAGATGTACTTTACTCTCCACTCATCTCTGGCCGGTCTTCATATGCTTCTTTCTCTCCATTTCAGGTCCTTTCAAGGTCAATGGAGTTCCTTTGAGACGCGTGAATCAGTCATATGTTATTGGCACGTCAACCAAAGTAGATGTTTCTGCTGTTAATGTGGATAAATTTGATGACAAGTACTTCTCAAAGGAAGTCCAGAAAAAGAAAAAGAAGGGAGAAGGCGAGTTCTTTGAGGCAGATAAGGAGGTTAGTTTGTCAAATTTTCTTGTTTTGTTGATTTAATTTTTGTTGTTGTATCAGCTGCTCATGTTTGCTGATCTGTGCTATTTGTTCCCATTGTAGGAGAAAAAAGAGCTGCCCCAGCAGAAGAAAGATGACCAAAAGACTGTGGATTCCGCTTTGATAAAAGCCATTGAGAGTGTTCCAGAATTGAAGGCTTACCTTGGTGCAAGGTTTTCACTGAAGGGGGGCGTGAAGCCTCACGAGCTAGTCTTCTGAGGAAATTAGAGTATTCGAATCTTTTTCTATATTGTCCTTTTTTGTTGAACTTGGACCTAATAGTTGTATTCATCTACCTTTCTTGGTGATAGACATCTGAAGAACGTGACTTGTTTGTTGCCAAATTGTTCCAGGGTTTTTCCTTCCATCAATTTTGCTCTTTTGAACTAATTGATTTTATGATTTTGAGGCTTTAATAACAAGTGAAGAATGGTTGCAAACAGAAAAAAAGGATACAGGATCTTCCTTTTGGAGGTTGCAATATGAATGTTTTCATTTTCTTGTTGCGTAGTAAGTATAATGAATCATGCTATAATAAAGATTTGTTTTAACAGATGGAGATGTGAATTCTGCTGGTTGGTTTCCTGGTCAACACAATATTGGGGGCGTTTGCTAGGCAGTATTTTCGGGAAACTGAATTTTTTTTAATTTTTAATTTTAAGATATTATCGTAAACTTAATATTTTTATCATATTTTTGAAAGTCTTTTTCTTCTACCAAACGCTCTTTCAATATTTTACATAGTTATTCTACCTATTTCTTTTTTGTTTATCAGTATAATGAATCGTGAATCATGACTTCTATTTTACACACCCTTTCTCTTTTTCTCTGCCAATAATATCCTTTTGATTTGTATATTTTTTTCTTTACAGATGGAGACCACAGTATTTGAAATCATCGTATGTTATGGAGAAAGGGTGTAGTATAAAAAAAAAGTTATTTTATTTCGCAATTATGGTTTCCTGGCAATACAATATCCTTCAATGTTTTACTATCAAAACATTCGAGTGGACACCAACTGATAACAATAATATTTTTTTGTATGAATACCTTAGGCCATATATTGAAGGATTAGTAGTTACACGACTTTTATCAATACACTCTATGAAATTAAAATTTACTTCTATACAAGGTTTATTTGGCCTTGCACAGATGAACTTTACTCACGGTCCTTGTAATTGTTGGGACTCGTGTCTATCGATTTTGAATTTTTTAAAATTAAAATTAATTCTTTTGTTTAGATGTTTATTTTTTATTTGATTATTTTTAAAACCTGTTTTTCATAATATGACTAGTCCGATTAACTTGTTTTATATATTTTTGACTCTTAATTTCAAAGCACTATAACTGCTGCCACTTCAACTACCATTGCGACCCCATAATTAATTTTTTCTTTTGTTTTTGGATATTATACATCAGTTTATTGAATAAAAGGCTAATCTGATTCAAGGTGGGTAGCATCATATGAGCAGTAAAGTTTTTCTTACCAAAATTTAACCCAACTACATTCTTTCTTACCAAGATTTAACCCAACTATATTCCAGGAACTCTTAGATAACTAAGATTTAACCCAATTACTTACCAGTTAATTCATTCGAATTCGAGATAACTAATTAAGATGGAACAATTCCTTACCAATTAATTCATTCGAACTTGAGATCATTAATTAAGTTAGAACAATTCCTTACCAGTTAATTCACGTGCTTCGCGTGGTGGTGCCACATGCAAAATTTAGTCTCAAATCAAATATGTTTTTTTTTTTTTTGTTTCACTTTGTGAAATGTGTTTTTTTCTAAAAAAAAATAAGAGTAGAATCAAATATGTGGGAGGTGGACATTTTTGTTCTGTTTTTGTTCGCTCAAATTGATTTACTGTCATCAGGCAGCTGGTAATGTTTTGGGTCAAAAAGAAAGTAAAACCCAAAGAACTTTCAAGCTCAGTTATTTCGGGCCTAGCTAACCCATAATAAGGAATGGCCCATATCTGTTATAATTTGAGAATCGAATACTCTACCCTAGGTCCCACCGTAAGCATTTCTGTATATTTCTTCTAGCACCTTCTTCGCTCTCCTTAGCTTCCCCAGAGTTAATCAAGGCAACGCTGTAACAATTAACCGCTGCAAAGTTCTCCAAGTTCATTCTCACTTCACTTCCCTACAGGAGTGATCGGAATCTCTTTTTCGTTTCGTCTGAGCTTATCTTTCTTCAACAATGTCGACGGTGATGCAGAAAATCAAAGACATCGAAGATGAGGTATACATACATGCTTTGCCTCAAAATCAAATGCTGCTTCATTCAATTCTATTATGAATAGAATATAGAGGAATTGTTGTAGACATGCGATTTATTCAACTGAAACATTAACCTTTTCGACATCAGTGTTGATTTAACACTTTAAAATAATTAAGTTTTTTTTTTTTTTTTCATTTCATTTCTTGTAATTCTCAATTTACTACCATTTGATTACGAATAACGATATCTCTCCCACTCTCTTTAGCTATTTCTCCAATTATTATTTCCATATGTTCTTATCTATAATGAGAAATGCTTCATTTACTTCTTTTTGTGTAGTTCTTTTCCGTATCTCAGGTCATATGGTGTTTGATAGGTAGCCAAAACATTATATGTTATCTACTGATTGTTTTGATGCAGTATCTGCAAACTTTTTTTCTGTCATTTAGTTATTTTTTTTCAGCATGATCATGGTAATTTGTATTTTGCAGATGGCAAGGACTCAAAAGAACAAGGCTACTGCTCATCATTTGGGCCTGCTGAAGGTAAACTTATACATTTTGTTTGTTTATTGGGGAAAACAAGAGAGGTCAATTATATTAATAACCGGTGTGTTATTTTTTTTTTGGTTGGTTGATTGCAAGTGTTTCAGCTTTATTTTAGGTTATTTCTTGAAGACAATGGGTATATATATATATATATATATATATATATATATATATATATATATATATTCTATATATATATGGGGTTAAACTATGTCGTTTTGCGGGTTGGGAGAATTAATGAAGGATATTTTAAGAATTTTATTTGTTTCTTTGTTTTATGAGTTTTACCAAAACACCCTTCATTAATTCCCCCAACCCTTAAAACAACGTAGTTTTGGGGTTATTGGATATAACTTGATCTCGGAAAAACGATAAACCCTATATACATATATTTTAATGTTAAATCTTATAGAAAAATGGGTGTTTTGTTATTCTGCTTCTATGTGGAATCAACCTTCCATTCGTATATATTTTATTGCCCCGCTTTTTTGAGTTTTTTTCAGTTCCTCTTTCGTTTACTCTTTTCTGTTGCTATTTTGTTGAGGAGTTGATCATTATTAGCAACTCTATGGTTCTAGGCTAAACTTGCAAAGCTGCGGAGGGAACTCCTTACACCTTCATCAAAAGGAGGTGGAGGTGCTGGTGAAGGTTTTGATGTTACTAAAAGTGGGGATTCAAGAGTTGGTCTTGTGGGCTTCCCTTCAGTTGGCAAATCTACTCTGCTGAATAAGTTGACTGGGACATTTTCAGAGGTATGGAAGTATTCCAGGTCTCATGCATTTTCTTCTTTAATATAGATATATTCTAGGCCAATCTTTTATATCCTTTCTGTGTTTTATAAAGTGAATTTGATTCAGTGGAGCTCGAGGAAGTGCAGCATTTGAACAAGAAAAAGCAAATGTGAACCTAAAGAGATACTTAATGCGTTGCAATCTGGACATTGATCGATCTTTATGCTTCCCAGCAGCTATACAATCCGAGTCGGCTACCAGTACCTATTAAGTTAAGTTAGAAAGAAGATAAGGATATGGCAATAGTAGGAAAAAGCTTGTGACAAATTAAAAAGGCCACTGGACACATTGCTAAAATATTGAAGTACTATAGTGCTAAATCCTTCTTAGGAATCAACCCAAAATATAGAAGTTGGAAGAAACAAACAATTGATATTGATAATCACTGAACTGGAAATGGATTCAGCCAAACTACATGGGGTAACAGAATTCAACTACAGATTACAACCCAAATAGAATGACAGAAAAATAAAAGAATAACACAAGAAAGAAATTATAGATAATGGATGCAATTCTAGAGGCACCCTTCTATCCCAAGTTCCTAGCACAATCCCTACTAATTGCCTGCTTTCTGCCTTCCTTTCATCTCTACTTATCATCCTTCTTCAGCTTCACCTTTTCCCATGCCTCCGTAACCAATTTTCCTCTACTCCCATTTCTGGACTATCCTCTCCTAACTAACTGTTTTGCTGAATCAGCAATTGAGAGGTGTGAATGTCCTATGATGCTTCCTCAATTCACCTTTACAATTGAAATCTGATCAAATTTCTATTACCCAGACTCCAGAGCATTAAGGATAACATCGTGAGGCCTCTAACTTCTTACCATAATTTCTCTTTGTGGAAGGAAACTTCATTACTATTACTACAGATTCCCTTATACATTTAGAAGTAGCATTTCTACCATTCTGTCCATCAATTCTATCATCAATTTCGCTCCTACATGTTATTTCTGATCATTATGTACAAAAATTAGTTATTTAATATTTTTTTTGAGTTCTAGGTAAATTAAAATGTTATATACTGCCGGAAAACAAGCATTCTAGTAGATTTGTATACAAGAACAACTAGAACTCATGTTTATTTGAACTGCTCTTGTATTTTGCATCATTGTCCATGTGGACAGTATTTTATTTGTTTGGATAGCAATTGAACGTACTTTGAATTAGTGATATTATTCTTTTTTTGTGGGTTTTCTGGTTCATAGTGAAACAATATCTGGCTCCCTCCCTACCGCTCTTAGATCAAAAGTTATATTTGTAAACCTTGGGCTTTCAAAGCATGTCTTGGGTTCTTGGCTTGATTATGTGAAGCTATCAACCTTTACATTTTTTTATGCAGTATTTCTTTCTTTAGTTTCTTTTTTCCCACCTTCTTGGAAGGGAGATTAACAACAGAAGTTCAAGCTCACTATTTTTCTTTTAGATAATGCAACAGAGGTTATTCATTGTGTTTATTAAGTAATCAACCATCTTCTGTATAAAGGATAATTTTCCGTTTGCATTTGGTTTGGTTGGTGGGCAACATAACAATTTTCTATTCTGAACTATCTAATTTGATTTTTACTTATTTTGGTTTGTAGGTTGCTTCCTATGAGTTTACTACCTTAACTTGCATCCCAGGTGTGATCACATATCGTGGAGCTAAAATTCAGGTACCACCACGTAAGCAAGCTATATGTTGATGAATTTATCACCTTCTTACTATGGGCAAGATATTCTGCTCGTGGATGGAAAAACTTGGTATACTTAAAGCTAAATTTAACCTCTTTCTGATGATGATAGTTGAGAGAAGATTGAACGATATGTGAATGCTTCCGTTCAATGTTGATATCTTCCTACTATCAGCTGCATGTGTTCTCAGGTTTTAAGGAGTATCTTTTGGAAATTGATATATGGGTTTTAGTGCATTTTATTTATCTTCCTCATTTTTTTTCATTTTTCTCCTTTAGAATTGGCTTATTAAATTGAGTTGCAACATTATGTTGGTTGTTGTACTGGCAATCCCTAGATGACTTAAACAAAAGAGATAAACACCTAAAATTGATTAAAGCTTTGTTTTGTGTCACTTGGTTGTTTCTGTTGATAGTTTTGTCCACATTAAAGATGAATATATTTGTAGTTTTATTTTGATTGTCCAAATTAAAAATTTGGGAATATCTCTTTTAAGGTTCCTAATGTTTACACAATCTAGTCCTGTTTTTATTGTCAAGTTGAACAACAAAATATTTTCTAGATTAAGTCTCTACAACTATGTATCGGTATTTCTTTTGCAGATATTTTTTTTCTAATTTAGGCATTAAAGGATTAATATTAACTTTATTCTCTAAATATATCGCGTGCGACAAGATTGTCCCATTTATATTGTTTGCTTCAAAATGAAAAATTCATCCCGTAAAATTTGTATTAAATTAGGTAGGACTGTATGAATAATTTTCTGCAGTTGCAATTAATCATCATCCAATTTATGATGTTATAACTTGATGCATATTTAAGTTATATTCAATTTTGTTTGGCAGTTACTGGATCTCCCTGGAATTATAGAGGGTGCTAAGGATGGAAAGGGTAGAGGAAGACAGGTAACAAAAAAAATATAATAAGCTCTTATCATTGTGTAACTACATTTGGAATCATTTGTGTCAAGAAAATTGAATATAACTTTAATGTCATTGTGTAACTACATTTGGATCATTTGTGTCAAGCATGTCTTTTGTATATAAAGTCAGCTATGCAATCAAAGTTCCTTGTGAATCTTTTATCATTTTTTTTTAAAAAGAGAGATAAGTTCCTTGTGAATTTTAAAAAATGTTTCTCTTCATCTTGTGCCCAATGCTGAAATGAGATCCATGCATATGTACAGAAATTATGGTTTCTTGTTTTGTCATAATCAGGTGGGTTTTTTTTTATTTATTTATTTATTTATTTTTTTTTTGGGGGGGGGGGGGGGGGGTTGTGGATTCCTCAAAGGAAACTTACATTCTCTTTATACATGATTATTAAGTGTTTGGGAGTTTGACACGCAGGTTCTACTCTTTAATTTTTGTTCCATCAAGTTTCTGTTAGAGCTATATGCTATCTTCCTTGTAATATATTTAATATTTACTTATAAAAAGAACCTTACATGATAATGCTATAGCTTTGAAGTTCTGTCTATATTCACAATGCACTTTCTTGTTTCATACCTTATTCACCCACAGACAACCACTTATATATTTTGTTTTATATACTGTTTTGCAAATGCAGGTTATTAGTACTGCAAGGACATGCAATTGCATTTTAATTGTTCTGGATGCAATAAAACCAATAACCCATAAGCGTCTTATAGAAAAAGAGCTAGAGGGATTTGGTATAAGGTAAGATGTAATATTGTTTATTTGCTATGTTTGTATGTCGTGTCGCCAATTGTCTGGCCATGTGTAGGAATCTCCACTTGCATTTTTTTTTTTTCACTGTATGCAGTAGTCTACACTTGAATAAATAGTTCAACTTTTTCATGCTCTGTTTAAAATATACTTCTCAATGTAGCATGAATATGATGAATGAAGATTATAGTGGTTAGGCTCTTGACTCTAAAAGTGAGTATTTCTTGCTATTGGTTGATGGCAGCAGTAGCACCTATAGGTCTGGAGCAACTTTGACTTGATTTGGGTTTTGGTGAAGTGGGGATCATGCAATGAAGTATGATTCTGAGGGATAATTCAATCTTGGGGAAGCTTGCTTCTTCCTGGGTCTTTGTGGAAGCAGCCCCTTATGAATCAGACTTATTATTTCAAGTTTCAATAACCTTGTCTGTTTTATAGAAAACATATTAACCAAAATTGTACTGTTACCAACACTGGTGAACTTGATAGTAGTCTCATAGAATCTGTTGGGCATCCTACACTGTTGGGATGGAAGAGAAGGAAGGGATCATATACCCACATAAGCAAAGAGGAAAGTGACTGCATGTAACCACCTGCTTCTGTGGCAGGTTGGCCAGGATCTGCAGGGAGAGGAATTTGGTTATGGAGAAAATTTGGTTATATATGTTATGGGCTTTATTTACTTTGGCTGTTATGCCATTCAGATAATCAAAATCATATGTATATATTTTGATGTATTTCAATCTGGCTTTTATTTTCTTTTCTTCATAGCAATTTGTTTCTTTTATCAATTAAATTTATTTTCTGACCGCAGGTTAAACAAAGAGCCACCAAATCTGACTTTTAGGAGGAAAGATAAGGGTGGAATCAATCTCACCTCAACTGCTACCAACACAAATTTGGATCTTGACACTGTGAAGGCTATATGTAGTGAGTACAGAATTCACAACGCAGATATTACTCTCAGGTATGATGCCACTGCGGATGACCTTATAGATGTCATTGAGGGCAGTAGAGTATATATTCCTTGCATCTACGTTGTGAACAAGATTGATCAGATCACACTTGAGGAACTGGAGATCTTGGATAAGCTGCCTCATTACTGCCCAATCAGGTGATTCTTCCAATCATTGGTCTTACTATTACCTCAATCCTTTTCCACCCTTTTAAACAAAAGAAATCATCATCATAATTTTTGAGATCCTTGTGAAGGCACTTAGATGTTATTATTTATTTTTTTTCTCAGTTGTTTTGAGGGATTTCATTTTGGGGTATTTTCTTGCATCTCCCACTTGACAAAAAGAACTGGAGATTTCTACTGTATTATTGTTGTGTTATTTTTTCTAGTATCTTTTATTGCCTTTGCTTTGGTTCAGTTGACTATAGTTGATGGATAGGCTCCAATTAATCCTTCGTACCCATGCACAGAAACTCAATAGTGTTTTTTTTTTTTTTTTTCTGTTGGATAATCGTCCTTTTGCATTGCATTTAGTATATTTTAGTCCAAAGTTGTCACACATACTGTACGAAGTATCTATGTTTGAGAGCAAATTTATTTAGGCTGTGCAAATAAAAGGGGAAAAGCACTGTATGACTTGCGCCCGTCATATTTTCTCCCATTTCCATTGTTTGTCGTGACTTTTGCAATAATGAATTTACAAGGTTGTTTTATATGTAAAATTGTGTAATTTTCTAACTATTCTTCAGTGCGCACCTGGAGTGGAACCTTGATGGTCTTCTGGAGAAAATTTGGGAATATCTCAGTTTAACACGTATTTATACTAAACCTAAAGGTATGAATCCTGATTATGAAGATCCTGTAATATTGTCGTCTAAGAAGACAACAGTTGAGGACTTCTGCACTCGCATTCACAAGGACATGCTTAAACAGTTTAAGTAGTGAGTACCTTCTCCCAAAACTTAACCTTAATTCCTTCATAATGTTGAGCAGTTTATCCATGTTTGCATTAATGAGGAGCAATATATATGAAGATTAACTTTGGTTTTTCAACTGTAAGCTCTGAATTGCTGTTAGTTTTATTTGGAAACCTTATATAAATACGAAGCAGTCATTTAAGGCAATTATCTCTTGCTCTGTGGTCTGTGCTCATCTGAACTTACTGTATAAACTTATAGAATGGATCTCTAGTTTGATGACTGAACTTAGTTTGGGGCAAAGTAGCATTTTGTTCTTTGAAAAAAGAAGCAGCTTAGAGTTAATAATTTTTTTTTTTTTTTTTCTCCTTACCTTCATTCAAGGCTTACATTTACCAAATTATGCAGTGCTCTGGTCTGGGGTTCAAGTGCAAAACACAAGCCTCAAAGAGTTGGAAAGGTTGATGCTATACTCAATTTACTCTATTCTCTTCTTCATCCTCCTTCCTAGTTCTGTATTTCGACTTTTATTTTTTCTTCTCACTCATTAGTGAAGTTGTGATGTACTAAGTGGAATACATTGTTACACACCAGGAGCATGAACTTGAAGATGAAGACGTCGTTCAGATCATCAAAAAAGTATAGTTTGTTGTGTAGTAAGGAGGATCGGAGATGATATCTGATGAAAACCGATCAGAATGCCTGCCCGAGATACTAGAGGATGTTTTTTGAGTAGAATCAAAGATCTCCAGGGTTGTTGGCAGGTAGAAGATATTAAAGTTCTATTCGTAGTTAAACAATTTATTGTCAAGGGACACTGTTTGTCACGTTAGATTTGGAAATGATGTGTCTTGTGGGGTTATACATGTCTAAAAGAATTAATGGATGATAATCGGGGTTGTTCTTGTAAGCATTAGTAGGGTTTGCTAGATATATACAATTCAGGTGGATATGTTGGTATACCTATGCTGGACATCTTAACAAATTAATGGCATGGGTTTGGTACAGCATTTACATAAAATTTATTGATATGCTAAAATTATCTTAAATAAAATGCTCTTGGTTGTCCTAACATTCCCGCTTGGCAGCCTAGACTACTGTGATTTTGGTAGATACAACTGATAAGTTGCAGGTAGAAGCGTTAGCTGACAGACCAATTGATTTCCTCGTTTAGCATTGGAAGCCAAGCGGCGGGCAAGTCTTCAATTGAATAAGAATGCTTAGATGAGGATTTTTATTTTATTTTTAATCAAAGGATCTTAGCATTGAAGAGAAAAAAATACAATCCAAACGACCTGCAATGCTTAGATGAGTTAGATCACTGCTTTTGTTTTGATACATTTTATAACTACAAATCAGTACTCTCTGTTGCTCTAACAAACGGAAGAGGTTAGCCAGAATATCTGAGCCAATGATGCCATTTGGGTTTGATAACAATTACGGAAACGTGCGGGGAAAATCTTACCATCACATACTCCTTGTTTGATGGTTTTAAAATCAATCTTTGAAATCAAGCACTCTGCAACCTGAATTGCTATTTGAGAAAATTGCTAGTTACCCAGGTTTAGTTGATGTCTCGCCTAAAGCGGAACTGTATGCTTGACAGGGGTAACAAGCAAGCAACGGCGGGGTCACTCATCTGTTGCACAACTGAATCTCAGTAACATAGGCCACGATGGTGGTGGATCTAATGTGTATGGTCCAATAACCAGCGGAAAGTCGTCTAATAAATGAAACCGAAGTTCGGTATGAATGAAAGGTTGAATAAATGAAGGGATCTATTAATCTCATGTTGCATGAGATAATTATCTCATGTTGCCTGAGATAATTATCTCATGTATCATGCAATAGAGACAAGACAATAGGTTTCATTACTTTTTCAAAAAAAGAAAAAAAAAATGTAATAGCCCCCACTATTTTATCTCTGTTGCATGAGATAATTATCTCATGTAACATGAGATAATTATTTCCCATAAATGAAACACAAATTGCTATAAATAGACAGCAAACAAGGTTCTTTGTGAGAAATGGGATTCTGCGGTTACTTTTTGAACAACAGAAATCAATCACCTCTAAAATTGTAAAAGAATGAAACAGTAAAAGAAAATTACAAATCCAACCTAATTTGTAAGTATTCAACTCCAGACCGAATAATTTATTGAAGAATCAAAGAAAAATCATCATATTTTGAAGCTGGTGTGCACCTCATTAGTCCTGAGCGCCATTTACATGTTTACCATCTTTACCTCTACTTAAATACACAAATATCAAACTACAACATCCATAGAATCAGTAATTGAAGATTAGGGCTTAAAAAAGGTTTGATTTTCTAAATCAGTAATAAGGGCAAAGTAAATATCACCAAGCGCAAAAGCATTATTGTCCCTGTCCTCGATCTTCAGCACACAAGAAAAACGTTGAACTCCCTTGAAAATCAGGCCTTTGCACAACAGTTGAAGTAACTGAGGAAGCTCCTCCTAGTCTGCCAGGGAATAAAAATAAAACCAAAAAGCAATACTTCAGGCACCACAAATATCCTCGTCCAATATTTTTGTGGATCTAGAGAATGAATATGACTTCTAAGTTCAGTTAAAGATTATTATTTTTTTAATAAGAACAACCGATCACCATATTTTATGGCCCTCTTACCAATGAAATGAATGTAATTGCCCCAAACATTCATTGCATGTGCAGCAACTAGAATTGCGTGTTGCCTTGTTAAGTAGTGTTACATATAAAATAATAAATTCTAAATCCTTCAGCCTAACCACCGTCCCCGCCAGAATTTGCATGGGTCCCACAATATAATTCACAGTAAAGTATAATCTAATGTGTCCTCCTTTTTCGGGTCGTAAAACATTAATCACTGGCCCCGACCTTAGTTCGGCTTTGTTGATTTTTTATGCTATTAGAACCTCATGTCCAAGAGAGAATTTATTATGGATCGGACCATCATTTTTAGGTGGTCTCTTAGTATAAATAAAGGATAAAATTGGGAAACGGAAAAAATAACGGGGTAAAAAAGGAAAGAAAAATTAGTGTTGTGTCATTGTGTGGTCGAGCATAACAAATATTTCCAGTTCCAAGAGGTTTCTGGACGTGTTATATTATCTGTTTTCGACTTGGCCAATTTTTCCACCACATTATTCTTCTCGCTAGCTTCCCTTCAAATCGTTCATTATTATATAAATATACGGTACGGTTCCTAGAAAGTGTCAACTACAGATTTATGTGCTTAACTTGCTTAAAATATTATTCAATTTTCCGTTTTTCCTCCTTCTTCCAAAGCTTTTTTAGCTCATACTGGGTCTGAGCAGACAGAAGATTGTATATGTCAAGTTTAATTTATTCCTTATTTGTGTTTAATCCATCCTGATGAGGAAATGTGAGGCTAGGTTCCTCCAAACACTAGATAATCAAAGAAAGAATGAGATTGATATAAATGATTTTTAATGAACGAGTAATGAAAATTTTGATAAGGAACCCTCACTGTCAACTCACAGGTAATTAAAAGTTGTTTTAATCCAAATTGTGGTTTGATCAGTGCCTTTGCTAGGTGGGTAAAGACGGGTGATTAGTGTTATTTGAAACTATCCACTGTTGCAAAAATGCTCAAGAAAAGAGACAAAGAGAAGACCTCATGTTAATGTTTAACTGCACCTATTAAGTAAAAGATGCATGTACAGACTCATCTTCCCAGCCTGTTAACTATTGTAGGAATCAATTTTAATTAACTTTTCTCATAACAACAAACCAAAAGAAAAATCACTCATCTATTTTCAATAACAGCAAGAACTATCTATCTAGTAATAACCATGTTGACCAGTCCACCATATTAACTGATAAACAAAAGATTTTTTTTGCATAAATTATAAGGGGAATGTTATAAAATTTTCTAAAAACTTTTAATCACCATTGGATCAGCATTTTCTCTTTTTTCAAAAACTTTTTAACATTCTCTCTCTTTGAATCAATAGTGATTAGATAGGTAGTAAGTCAAGAAAATTTTGGTACTAAAATTATAAGAGAAATGTTATATTTACAAATTTTTTGTTTACAAACTCTTGCAAACTACACTATGTCTGATCAATCATACTTCAATCAAGAGTACATGACCCGTCAGACTTAATCTAATTTGTGAAAAAAACTTGTAAACCGAGCATTCCCCAAATTATAATAGTATTCATGAGTGCCTTTAAATAGCAGCAAACAAAATAAAGAATACCAAAGCTGGTCAGGAATCTTACAGTTGGAGAGTTGGTTTGGTGGTAATGGGGGTGCTGGTGATCATTGTGGCCAGTGTTTACATTGTTATTGGTAGAAGCCATCAGTTCCTCCTCATTTCCAAGACTTGCCCTCGAAATATTTGTTTTGTTTTGCTTCCTCGTTTCCCGAATTTTTGAGAAATCCAATGAGTAATCTGGTACTTGGCCCTTCTGATCCCAGTCCCCAAACTGTGGCACTGATAACCACGGAGCATTTTTCTACATTGAAAATATTTATAGGTTAGACAGCTTATCACAATGAGGAATTCGATTATCGATTCGCTTTAGAATTGAATTTATGAATAAACTGCAACAGTGATGTAATCGTATCAAAGTTTTGAACACAAATCAAATTGGTTAATTAAATTAAACGGAGCTAGAAAGGAAAGAGTATCATCATCATCATAATCGCGTCCACTTATGAAGTAAAACAAAATCAAAAGATCGAGTAACAGGAACTAGGCGCTAGGAATCTCCATCTGCCTATATATTTTCATAGAAATATGATTAGATTGAAAATTAATAAGAGGACTCTGTTCTCTTTGTTTCTCAGTTCAGGTTCATCAACTCCAAGAAATCGAAGCTTGAAATTCTCTCGGAGTGGAATTGCAACCAAACACACAGAAACATCAATTCCAAATAAACACCAGAATCATGAAATTCCAATTGATTATTTTTTTCCTCGTCTTTCTTAGCAAGCAAACACATAGCATCGTGCAAGGACATAACGCACACGTTTAGAGAGAGAGAGAGAGAGAGAAGAATATACCTCCTTACTTTGCTCCATGAGAGTTATTTCAGATCTTGAGAGTAGAGAGATATGGCACAGGGTTTCGATTCTACTATTCTTATGTGATAATATGAATAGCTGGGGGTGAGTTCAGCATGTCAATTTATAGACCAAAAAAACAAACACAAAAAACTATGGTGACTATAAAGAGGGTAATGATGAATGTTTTAATATTTTATTTACATGAAGTAATTATCTCATATCTCATGTTACCTCACATTGAAAATTCCATTTATTTATTTTTTTATCATTTAATGGTGGGTCCCACGTAACTCCTCTATATGACATGAGAGAGCTACCTCATGTAAAATGAGAGTAGCATTTCCCTTAATTTATTAAAACTTAAAGGTGAATAAAGTATGAGTTTTATAAGAGTTATGATCTAGGAAAAGTGATTATGTTATGTTATAGAAATTCGTTTTGCCCGGAATTTTTTTTTACTGCGGACCTCACAAAATATTGTGTGTGTAGGAAAATTTTTGTGGTTATGTTAAATGATAGATGATAAACCCATAAATTATTATTCATATCATAAATATTCTTTAAATAACAGCTACTTTATTTGTTTAAAAAAGTTATTTTAAAATAACTGTGTTTTTAAAATATAAGTAAAATAAAAATATATTAATCTCTAATTTGATTTAATTTTTTTTTTGTAAATTTTTATTTATTATAATTTAAAACTTAATGGACACACATATATGAGACATATTCTTTGACAACGATGTCAAATTTTGAAATTTGACACCAAACTCTATAAATTAATTTTCTCCGATCAACGATTATCATTTATTGAGAATTGATAAGTTTGACTACCAATAAATGATAATCGTTGATTGGAGAAATTAACTTGTAGCATTTGGTGTCAAATTTTAAAATTTAACACCAGCATTAAAGAATTTTATATATATATATATATATATATGGGTTTACATTTCTGCAGCTGCTGTACGTGCAACAATCAAATACTTGCCATATATATATTTGAAAACATTAGATACAGGGAATCATAACCATACAAAGGATGAAAGTATTAAATGTGGGGAATCATAACCATACACCTGTCGTTGTTGTATGTAAAGCAGCTGCAGAAATGATTTTACTATATATATATATATATATATATATATATATATATATATATATATATGAGTTCGCTTTTTCTGCAATTAATGCAGATAAGTTATCTGCAATAAGCCCAATACGACGTCGTTTTGGGCGAAAATCATTGTGTTTTTGTAATTTTAATTTATTTGAGGGTTATAATAGTCTTTATATTTATAATTTTTTAAGATTTCAATATCAAAACGACGTCGTTTTGGGAATAAATGCAGATAAATTATCTGCAGTAACTGCAGAAACATTTTTTCCTATATATATATATATATATGAGAAAAATGTGTGTCATTTTAAAGCATGTAAAATTGTTTAATTTTAAATGAGAGAAAGAGATAAATCATACACGAGAGAGTGGACAAAAAAATAAAAATAAAGATATGGATCTCATATCTTTGTGAGAGTGAAATGACACAAGTTATGTCATTTAAAAGGACAAATATTTTTCCTCATCTGTGTCAAATTTCAAACTTGACACTGGTGTCAAAATCCTATATCAATGGCATCACATGCTTACAAATCAGTGTGTTTGATCTTTTTTTATCTAACAGCTCTCAGATGAGGTGTTAAATTTCAAATTTGACACCTCATCTGAGAGCCGTTAGATCAAAAAAGAACGACGACTCTTATTTGTAAGCATGTGACACTGTTTATCTTTTTTGATCTGACGGCTCTCAGACGAGGTGTCAAATTTGAAATTTGATACCAATGTCAAAGAATCCTACCTCATATATATGAGGAGGAATATTCTTATTACTAAAATTTTCTACTACCAACTTAATACCTATCTAATCACCATTGGATAACATTTTTTTTTTTTTTTTCAAAAACTTTTTATCATTCTCTCTCCTTAATTCAATAATGATTAGATAGATAATAAGTTAGTAATAGAAAATTTTAATAATAAGAATATCCTTCCACTATGTATATACAGAAGATGGA
Source organism: Gastrolobium villosum (assembly GCA_032173675.1). NCBI lineage: Eukaryota > Viridiplantae > Streptophyta > Magnoliopsida > Fabales > Fabaceae > Gastrolobium > Gastrolobium villosum. The sequence goes on along the minus strand of JAVKPL010009079.1, from coordinate 263,449 downwards.
CGTCCTTACTTTTATTGGATTTAATTACGAGAATGCCACTCTTTTACGCGCTGGTAGTTGCTTAGTTGGAGTTGTCTGGTTGTAGTACAAAGTATATACAGTATACCAAAAACTTTTATTATCGCTTTCATTTATTGTGGCGTTGTGGTGCCCGCTCCTTGCTTTCGGTTTTCTAGCTGTCATTACTCTTTCCAGCACTAAATATTCTTCCCCTTTTGGCCCTCTCAGTGCCAACAACCCTATGTTATGTTATGACGTCTTCCTTTTTTCAATATTATCCTTGAGAACGAAGAAAAATAGCTCAACCTTTTAAAAATTATTGCCATTTTTCAATTTTTGAAGGATGATTGAACAAGAAGATGATCGTCATGTGGAATGATTGGTCAATGAAATTGGCATATTTGACTCTTCAATCGGAACAGGAAATTTTATTTCAACTGTTTCAAAATTAAATGGACAGTAAATTCATGCCTCGACAATGACAGATAATAAAAAAAGGCACAATTTTTATTTTAAAAACATTAAAGGGAACATTCTTGACCAAAAAATGAAAGGTAAGGGAACAATTTTTTTCAACTACTTTGGTTTCAATTATTTGAAATCTTCAATTATTATATCAAGATTATACTAGAATTTGGATTCTCATAAAAAATAAAAAAATGAAATGGTCATGAGAGGAATCATAACCATATAAAGGTGGATCAATGGTAATAAAAAAAAAATATTACAATAGATAGTTACAAAAGTTTGATCGTTGATTTAACTTTACATGGTTATAATCTTTTCACATAACTATGTCATTTTTTCCCATATGAGAGGATCAATTTCCTTTACATTATTATATACTGATAAGTGTGTAGTGAAGATTATATTACGCACAAGTTTATTATTATTATTTTGTTTGTACATTTAAGAGGTATTTTGATCACATACCTCATTATTTATTCTTGGAATATGGCTGGTATGGACGTATCACATATAGGATTACATGCCTAACCAGTGAAAGGCCCAAAAGACCCAATGACTATTACTTCTGGGAGAAGAAAATACAGTTATTCTGCGTATCTTGATAATCCCACAACATTCTGATCAAATGCTTAATCAATTGCAGTCACACGATATAAACCACTCAGAACTCTATTATTCTTTTAATATCCAATGGTTAAAAGATAGGTACGTAGTTACGATTACACCTACAGGATGTTCCATGTGCCCTCCAATAAGAATAAACATTACCACACCAAGGCGGCATAACTAGGTCGCTCATCAATTATATATATAGCTAAGATATAATCATATTCCCATTTAGACTTAACAATCTTGAATATCTCCTGACTTAAGGGCCTATTTGGTGCGATGTATAAGGCCTAATAATATAATTTTATACTATACGTTATGACATTTTTAGTTGTTTGGTGTGACTATCGTATAGTATAAGCTTGTATAGCATAATCTCTTAATACATCAAAATAATGTATAACTTAATCAGATCTAAGGGATGAGATTAGCCTGATAGGGGTTGATGTATTTAATTGTTGACCAGTGCAATTCTAAAAAATAATATATTATTTTAATATTAATATATTAAAATAAAAAATAATTTTTCTATATATTAATGTTGAAAATATTGGAGAATTTTATTTTATAAAAATTAATATATTTTTTGGACACATTGATCAATAAAAATTAATATCATATGACATATTGGGAAGAATTATATAAATTCTTTATTAAAGAGTGTTTTTGTCAAAAATGTATACTTTTATACTATATAGTATTGTACAATACATTACTAAATACTGGATGATATTATCTTATACAATACATTATCTTATAAAATATTATGCTAGACATTGTATAATATTAAAATTTAATCAGGTCTTATATTATCATGCTTTATCCTATACTATGCATCAAACATGCCCTAAGCATCCGAGTGCCTTGTAGATAACTCCTTGGTCTCCATAATTAATAAGAAAAACTAGAGTCAGACCAATCATCTCGTAACTCATCCTGCAACCCAGACATGCATCTTGGAGAACCAACCAAGATCCAAACATCCAACAATTCAAGCTTAACCATGTGTGATCCAACCCAATAAATGACCAACTGCTTATTGAAAGAGAGAGTGTTTTGAGTAAGAGGTAAAGTGACACTAAGATATGTTAAGGTTTAGAGCACAAATTTTTTCTTTAACCCAATAAATGATCGTGATTTAAGTTGATGATTTCATGGGTGGATATGAAGGGATCATCTGCTTTGTTACATGAGATTCTAGCGAGATGATAGCTCCAATGTCGTTAAAGTGTAATTTGGCTGGAATAAAAGTGGATAAGTATATGCAAGACACTTTGATATTCGAATTAATATTTGATTAATGAGTATAAATACATTAGAAGAAGATGATCATACTTAGATTTTGAGTTTTTTTTTTTTATAATAACGATATGACTTAGTTATTGCCTTATTATGTCACCTTATTAATTTATCTTGCTTACGGGATACTTCTTAATAAGCTAATGATATATAGACTTAGCTGGAATATCGTGCTTGTCATTTAGTCATTAGTTATTTTGGAGGCCTATGAGTTTTATACCGTCACAAACTTAGTTATTTATGTTTGGATTGCACTTATGTTATAAATGCTTTTCGTTATTGACTAAGTATTTACCTTTGAGCTTTTGAATTGCTATTGGACTAAACCTTTCATGTCGTTTAATATAAGTTTAGATCAACTTATATCAAACATTTTTCAATGAAATTATTATGCAATATGTTTTTCTTTTGTTCGAAAATCTCGTCTGTCTCTCTTTTTTATTAAAAAAACAGTGACCCCATATTTATTGTTTCTTGTCCCATGAGAGAACAAATTTGGAGACTTGTATTTCCCAAGTATTATATGCCCATGCGACTTTCTAAATAAAAAATTGATTTGACGTAACATCAAAGAATTTTATTTCGCCATTGACATTATGCATTGAAGTTTTATTTTATATATAATACATTGTTTAAATTATATTATCCTAAAAAATTTGTGTTAACGACTTTACTCTTATGCAAATGTTTTATACCATTTTTTAGTCCAACTGTTTTTAAGAATTTGCATTCTAAATTACAATGGGCCTGCATGATCTTCATTTAGCTAGACTTGGGCCAAGGCCCCTAGCCATTAGATATTAGTCTTTCAATGAACCGGCCAGTGGTGCGGGTGGTTTTTTTTTTTTGATTACATCATGTATATCCGCAGTCGATAATTATGAAATTAATCCCTCGTCCGGGTCAGCACACAAAGTGATAAGTTGATCACGGAATACTTTCTATTTATAAGAATTTATTCGTTTGCGACAGTAACATGATTTTCCCTAAATTACGGTTGTGGAAGCTCCGACTATACATGTACGGATGTAAAACAGTGTTGACATATACTACAAGCAGGAAATATTTAATGTGTTTATGTGTGCGTGGTTGATTTGAGGCAATTTCTTTTGTTTGCGACAGTAACATGGATTTTCCCTAAATTACGGTTGTGGAAGCTCCGACTACATGTATAGATGTAAAACAGTGTTGACATATTGTCCAAGCACAGAATTTGTGTATTAAATAAGTCTCACATTGAGCCGTTCATTAGCTAAAATAAAATTGAGTAGCTGATAAAAGTTATTCCCAACTAAAATTCTTCATAAGTCCACGCGGATCAGTTCATGAGCGCCAAAATTAAGATGCCTAAAGATTGAATTGCTGTTCATCAATCGGTTATTTTCAATCATGATATAAACTTCACGCATGATATAAACTTTAGAATCTGAAAAAGGAGAAAAAAGGAGAAGAAATCGATGCCTTGGACGCGAATGCCGAATAGGAGTATAATAACGGAAACATGCAAGATTTTTTATTTTTTTTTGGTAAACAGTAAGACGTTTAATAATGTGACAATATATGATTGAAAAATAATTTAATAAAATTTTGTTATCTCATTTTACAATCCAACATAAACAAAATTATTGGTTTTATGATATTTTAGGGGGCGAAATGCTCAAATATTTCATTTTTAATATTCAAAACTTATATTGAATGGGACAAGATTTATACTAAATCTTAATTATTGATTTCCGCGAATCTAATAATTATAATATATTGAGTTACACTTATTAATTAATTTTTAATAACTTATAATTTATAACTGTCTACTCGACGGAAATCAATATTTAAGATTTTGATATAAATTTTTTTAATTTGTGTCCCATATTAAATTGATACAAGTTGTAAATAATTAAATTTCTCAATGTAAATTATAAATAAAAATGCTCAAATTATAAATCTATTGGTGTTATTAATTAATTTATTTATTTTTGACATCTTTCTATTTTCATTTTTTCTTTTTTTATAAATATTGTTAGTTTCCTCCTATTTTGACATATAAGTATATTTTTTTTATTCTAAAAAGGATATAATAGGTCGATTAATTAAATTTTTTATAGTGTTAAGAATAGATTTAGACGAAGAAAATTATAAGTAATAAGAAAATATAAATAATTCAAAGCAAAATTATAGAATTTTTTTGAACTTTCTCCTAAAAAAAATAGGATTTTATGTTTATTATGTTGCATGAAAAGTGATTGTGTAATATTATAGAATTTTTTTGTCATATTTTTTTTCTTTTTTTTTTGTTTTAAAATGTGTGAGCCTATTAAAAAAAAGTATGTTATGTAAACCAAAAAAATATGAATGGGTAAAAGAAAAACATCACTGTAAACATATACGTCACCTTTATCCCCAAATTCGTTGGAAGTTGGGGGTTTACTATGAATGACTCATGTAATCGGTAGAAGAAGAAAAAGGAAAAGAAACGAATGGCTTGGAATCGTATAGGGGTATAATCAGGTGAGATGGGTGGTGAAAAGCGGAACAAGGTTGAGGGATTTTTCTTAGGCACTTTGATTCTGTGGTTAGGCTCTGTTGTTTTCCAGATTGGGTTCAACAAACGCACCGAGCTTCTCACTGTCATCGCTGGTTCCTTGTTCTATCAGATTTCTAACTGTTTTATCCGATTCTTCTTCTCCACAGACCCTCTCTTCGTTAACACCTCCGTTTCTCTTCTCCACTCCACCATCACCTCCGCTTCAGGTTCTCTTTTCTCCTTTTCTTTCACTTCATTTCTCTAATAGCGTGCACTAATCTTTATTTTAATTATTATTTCTAGTAATTGTTTTACTATATCATTCATTACCTATGACCGATGTGGCAAGCTCTTACGGATATTAGATGAAATTAAAAAATAATAAATAAAATAATATTATATGAACTATAGCTGAGTGATAGCAACTTCAGTAATTTAAGCCTTTGTTTGAATTAAACCTAATTCTTTATATTGAATTTTATGCCTCACCTTGTTGTGGTTGATGGCCAAAATGGTCAGTTCAGCCTCTTTCTCTCCGGTTAGTGTTGAAATATATAAAAATCATTAAAAATCCCCGCCCACCAGCTTAAACTTTTGGGTTGAATTGGTTCTTTACATGGTATCAGAGTCTGGTTTCCCGGGTTCGAATCTCACCGCCCCTACTTTCTTTGTTGTCCACCTTTCAAGCCCAATAGGCTCTCGTGTGAGGCGGCGTGTTGAAATATATAAAAACCATTAAAAAGCGCTCACCCTCAGCTTGAATTGGTTCTTTACGGTTAGTGGAGAAGAAAAACCACTCTCAGTTAAACCTGCTAGCTAGTGTGGGGTGGAGGAAATCCTTATATGCAGTCTTACTCTTGTATAATTGCAAAGAGGCCCGTTTCCTGAATTCGAACCTATAATCTTTCAGTCATGAAGGAACAGTTTTACCACTGCACCGGTTCGCCTCACCTCCTTTGGTGGAGAAGAAAGAAAGAACAAAATTCTGAAGCTAGCATTCTCTCTAATTGCGATCAGTGGTGCTAGTACAGAACCAGTGCTCTCAAGGAATCATGCTTGGATAATCTCCTTTAATCAAGCATTTTAAAAGTCTTAATTTGTACTGGACTATGAATTTCTAAAATCCTGTCATTTTAAATATTTTTCTTGTTTTATCTTGTCATTGGAGTCTTGCTATTGTCTGTCTCTTGCAGTGATCTTCGTCTTGTTCAGACAGTGGTTAAGTAATGGGTCGAGTGAAATGTTTGATCACTCACAGTTGGTTGAAGGTACTTGGCCATGGGCATTTCAAGCACTGTGCTTTTCATGTGGTTACTTTGCATATGATCAGTGGGATATGCTTCGTTACGGCTTATATAATGGTTGGATCCCTTCTATCCTTGTGCATCATCTGGTTCTCCTTATTTGCTTCACTCTTGCCTTGTATCGAAATGTCACCATCAACTACCTTATTCTCACTCTTATCTGTGAGGTAAGTGTCCCTTACTTTGAAAGTGTTCCTTTTTGTGTGTGTGTTCCATCTAATGACGTTTTTCCTTAAACAAACTAGAATTTTGTAGGGGTGTGCAAAATAACCAAAAAACTGAACCGAACCGAACCGTCCCTTAAAATAACCGGTTTTTAAAAACCAGTTCATGAACCGAACCGTTTTTTAAAGAACCAGTTCATGAACCGAACCGGTTTTTAGAACCGGTTTAAGAACCGAACAGTTTCCGAACCGAACCAAATTGATTTTTATTACTTTATTTTTAAAAAAATTAAATTTTTTCTTTTCAAAAGAGGGTCGACCCGAACCGGTTCCGAACTAGTTTTGAACCGAACCGAACCACTTTCGAACCGAACCATTTAAACTAATTCGGTTCGGTTTTTTCAAAAAAATCCGGTTCGGTTCGACCCATGCACATCCCTAGAATTTTGGCACTTAAGGTTCCCCACACCTTTTTGTAATGTGTGTTTGTGTTGTTAAGACCTATTGCATAATGATTAGCAGTTATTATTTATACTAAGGAGTAAGGAGGACTTTTCTGTGATTGTACAGCTGCATTCCATCTTTCTGCATGTGAGAAAAGTGAGACGAATGGCCGGTTTTCGCAATGCAAAGGGCATTATTGTTAAGTTGGAATGGTTTCTTAATTGGGCCACCTTCTTTGTGGCAAGGTGTGCATCTCACATTCTCATCACAGCCAAGCTCATTAGGGATGCTGACAAATTTGGAAAGGGTATTGAGCTACCACTGGCTCTGTTTGGCATGGCTGGGATGAATTTGCTGAACATTGGTCTTGGCATTGATCTATTCAAAGCTTTTAAGAGAGAGAGGAAGCCCCAGCAGGCTAATCCTCATCAACATCGTGAATGATAGAAGAGAAAAGCATAATACTCTGTAGTTATCGTATGTATTGTACTAGCACAAAGTTGTCCCTCCCCCTTCACCAAAAGAAAAAGAAAAAAAAAAGACTCAAAATGCATGGGGAATGATGTGTATTTGGTCCGGTTTCTTGTTTTTTAAAAATACAACACAGATTATTTATAATCTCCGCTCCCCCAATTATTTTGAAGCATCAAGAGCAAGCATGTAACAGATTAATTTAGTCATTTTCCAAGTTCTCCTTGATTATTCGAAACTGAAATGTAATGAGAATTCATTCATATGTAATAAATAAGGTGTATTTGGATGAGCTTCGAAAAAATGTTTTTTTTATGATATGATTTTTTGAAGTTATTTTTTATTTTTAAGAAAAACACTAAAATGCTTTTTTAAGGTTTTAAATTTTTATTTTTGAAAAATTATCTAATTGTTATAATTTTTTTAAAATGTTTTTAATTTTATTATTTTTTAAATAAGGGCACAAATAAATAGGCTATGAGAATTTATTTTCTTGAGATTATCTCAGTTACTTCTGACCTTTTTTTAAAATATTTTTTAAAATACAACACAGATTATTTATAATCTATGCTCTTCCAATTATTTTTACAATATAGTTTTTGTTATTTTTAGAAATTATTATTTTTAATTTATGAAAAGTACTAAAATAGTTTTATCTTTTTTAGGTTTTTGAATTGTCAAAAAAATTATGTAATTATTATACAATTTATAAAGGCTTTAATATTTCTACAGAAAATATAGATAAGTTATTTAATTATTATACATTCGTTCCCAAAACGATGTTGTTTTGGGTTGAGAAATTTAAAAATTATAATGAAAAATACTATTACAACCCTAAAATAAATTATAATTATAAAAACACCTTAATTTTCACATCAAAATGATGTCATTTTGAGATCAATGCAAATAAGTTATCTACATTGATTCTAGAAAAAAACCGAACTCATTTATAAAATATGTATTTTGATTAGAAACTTATTTTTTCTTTTAAAAAAAGCACAAAGAAATGAACTTTTAAATATTTCGCAGTGGATCCTCTCTATATTATAACGGTGATGTTAAATAACGTAGTAGTCTTGACTCTTGGCTCTCTTGGAAAGTTTGGCTAGTCATTTGTATACGTTACTCGGACAGTAACTTTTAAAATAATCGGTGATTCGCCTTTCAATGAGGGGTGGTGGCGCAGTTGGCTAGCGCGTAGGTCTCATAGCTTCTGAGTTATCCTGAGGTCGAGAGTTCGAGCCTCTCTCACCCCAAAATGATGTTTTTTAACGTAGATGGTTCATACTTCATTCATTCGTTGGACACACTAATAAAGGAAATATAAGTGGCATTGAACAAAAATGCCTTGACAATAATGGTAGATTAGAGATACATATCAAAGATATGAAAAATTTGAGCGTTAGTTCAACACAAACATGGTAAGTTCACTATTTCCTCACTAAATTTCTAGCCGGATCCCACTCTCAGTTTGAGAGAGACATTTTGCAAAGCCCTTTTCACTCTTGTCAGAACTGACATGATTTGGCAAATTGGTTGATGAAGGTGGTGAGCTTTTTTCGTTTTTGTTTAAGGGTGGACCAGAGCTCCCATCAGCCGACCTTGAAGAACTTGAATCACTTTTAAGTGAATATGTGTCATTTGAATGCAACTTCCACATCTCTCCACCTGCTCTAGCAATGAGTGATGGACTTGCACAGAACTCTGGAATGCTCACAGTGTCAATCAGAAAATCTTCTAGTGTTGATAGGGAACTTAACTGATTCCCCAGAGATACTATTGTTTTTTGGCACTCAGCAAGGTTTCCTGCAGCTAGTGCTAGGTCCTCCTGGCATAGAAGATGTTACATGCATTAAATGAGTTGAGCAGAAAACGTGTATGACTAATTCCTCTCTACTTTGTAAATTATCCCTAACTGTTAGTTAGAGATGTAAGTTTTTACGAGAAATAGTTGATTGCAAGTTATAAAATATTCATGTATCATTCAATCAAGCCTAAAAAACTCTTGTGTGAGTGAGGAAACATGATAGATATATAATATAAAATTATTGATGTATTTTTACTTGTCATTTAAAGTTTTGGGAGAATTAGTTGGAATAGTGACTAAATTGCCATTTTTTGTTAAATTTTTTATCCAAATGCCACATGAATAGTGTTTTTTACCAGACTGCCACGTGTCATAATTCGCTATTATTGGTAGCGAATTTCATGACCAATGATTTCGTGACATGTGGTCATATTGTAGACCAAATTCGCTACCATTAGTAACGAATTATGACACGTCAGCTTTTTCTGCGAAAATATATCATGTGTCATAAAATCATTGTCGAACGTAATTTGCTAACAGTCATAGCGAAGTACGTCCACGTGACAGTCTGATAAAAAGTACGTCCACGTGACAGTCTGATAAAAAGTATTGTTCGAGTGATATTTGGATAAATTTTTTGCCAAAAAATGATATTTTGGGAATTAGTACATTTAATACAGATGTCAATGATGATCAACCTGCTTTATCTTCATGTCATTGTATGAGCTAGCTATTGACCGGAGTTTCTCTTCCTGCTTCTTGCTTCCTAGCTCTTCCTCCAATTTCTTACACTTGAATGCAATTTCAACTGTCATAGCCCTTTCCTTATCAACCTCTGCTTCCAATAAGTGAACTTTTGCGGTTATTGATTGAGCCTCGGCCTCCATGCTCATTAGTTCATTTTCTAACATTTGCTTTGATTTGTAGGCCTTTTCTAGCTCTCTTTGCAACTCATCCAATTTCGTTTCTGCCTCCCTCATTTGAAGTTGTGATGCCTCAATGCACTCCTCACTTTTCATCAAAGCTATCTCCAGTTCAGCTTTCTCTGATTTAGCCTTATCTAACTTCTCTTTTAATTCATCCATTTGCTGATTCATAATGTCAAAGTCATCTCTGAGGGTTCTGTCTTCATCAATGCATTCATTGGCAACAACTGAGTCATGGATAAAGCTTCCATTTTTAGTCTCGGGCAATGCAGCAAGTCGTTCCATTTCAAGAAAATCATCCATGAGATCAATTTTAACAGAACTGGATGGAATTTGTCTACATTTTTCATTCTTGAACTGATCAAGCTCAGCAATTAGTGCAGAAGCCCATGAGTTAGAACAACTTGGTTCACACTTGTCTGGTTCTGAGCCACTCTTCCTGCGGCTATCAATATCCACTGCAATAAGCTTCTCTCCACTGTCTGATTGACTATATGTGAGAGATTCAACACAAAATGAGGATGATGCAATGGATTTATTATCATTAAGAAATGAAGCTCTACAAGCCATGCTTTTCAATCTCCTGCACTCAGCCTCAAGCTTGGCTACTTTGTTGATGCTTTTCAAATGTTGCTTACTGGCTGTCTCAGCTGCTTGGGTGCTTAAATCTCTCTCTATTGTCCTGATTTCCAACTCTTGTGATTGAGCTTGGAGTTCATGCTTGAGAACCATGTTCTCTTTCTCTAAATATTGGACCTTATGGTAAATATCAAAATCAATTGATAAAGGAGATCTATTATTAGAAGCATCTAATTTGCTCTGGAGTTCAATGAGCTGATTCTCAAGTTTAATTTTGGCTGATTCCAACTCGTGCGTTTTCTTTTGCACAACATCATGAATATTTAGCTCTTGTTCTTCTCTTGTTTGTCTTAGCTGTTTAACACACTCCTTGAGTGCACCGTCTAGATGGGTGACTCGATCTTCCAGTGCTGAATTTCTGAGAGACTGTGCCTCAAGTTGCTTCTTTAAACGTGCCACTTCATTTTCAGCCTTTTCCCAGCCTAAAAGTTATGAAAACGGTCCAATTAAGAGAAAATCTAAAAGTGGAAGAAAGTGAAAAATATATACTCAAGAATCATACAAGGTGGCAACTATTATGCAAGGGTCAGTGTGTAATCCTTCATATAGATCACTTATAAGCCACTGAACATATATACTAATGACATAACTCATGCAATTTCTCTAAAAATTTATATAAAAACTCACCAAACACTCCTTTTTATGACAACATTAACCAAGCATATTCAAGGAAATATGTATTGATCATTGAAAACATAATATGTACCTGCAATGGCTTCTTCAGCGACTTTGGCATGTTGCTTAACCAAGTCTTCTTTGGCACTGACATTCACAAGCGCTGCAGATAGCTTTTCTGACATATTCCTCAATCCATCAGTTACATCTCCATCCTTTATTATATTATCTTTTGCTCCATTTGCATCTTCATTCAATAAACCATCATTTACAATGTCTGTTGTATGTGAGGTGACTTCAGGTGATTTTGCATTGATAAATGACATATCGTTAACATCTTCAGCAATTGCCACAGCTTTCGAGGTGAGATCAGGTGACTGATTGTGTCCAATAGGAGATACATTCAATGCCTCATGCTGAAGAGACAAGAAAAACTAGACTTATCATAAACTAAAAGATGAAACTACCAGGATAACAAATCAACTTCCATGACAAGAACGGCTTATAATATATGGTATTTATGCTTGATTTAAACTAATGTCTGACAGAGAAGTTGGTAATATAATCCTTGAATGCACTGAGCATACAAGGATTACAGTGTCTGACAAGAAGGGCCGGCTTGGCTCAGCAGTAAGTTTTCTTGTCGTGGTGTGTCAGGTCGCGGGTTCGAATCAGTCTCTCTGCAAAAAGCAGGGGGAAAGACTGCCTAGAGTATTCCCTTTCCCAGACACTCACTAAGTGGGTATTTGAACTGGGTCGGCCCTTTGTGCTTGATTTAAACTAATGTTTGACAGAGAAGTTGGTAATATAATCCTTGAATGCACTGAGCATACAGGGATTACAGTGTTCTGGATCCATTTTCAAACCAACTACTAAATTATGCCCGTGCAAATGAGAACCCTCATCCAAGTCTAGATCTCCTCCTCACAAAAAAAAAAACAAATTTGGCAAATCCTAATTGCATAACGTGAGAATAATTACAAGTCTAGGGAGAAATATCTGTGGAACCTGGCTCTATTGGATGAACTCATCTAATTCATGAAACTTGTTCAGTCTTGTAGCTCTTATCACTCCTTGTTAAACCCGACTAGCGAGTGTGGGATGGAAGTAATCCTTGTACGCAGTCTTATCTTTGCATAATTGCAAAGAAGCTGTTTTCTGAATTCGAACTCATGACCTTTCGGTCTTTTAGCTCTTCTATTTTAGGAAATTCATTCGTGTTACAAAAATAACAACAACGTAGCTCTTATCTTTCAGGAAATGTGCCAGGGTTCTAGAGTTGTTACATTTTGTTTCAGTTTGCTATCATGACATTGGACAGCTTACCTGTTCATCAGAGTGCCTCTCAGAATGAGACGATGCAGACTCTGAACTTTCAGTTTCACCAGGGCTCTTCTCAGAAGATTTCCGCTTCCATAACCATCTCTTTTTCTCCATCATCCGGTCTAATAACCTCACATTAACTTCAAAAGCTCAGGGAGTTCATCTGCAGACATTACCCAAATGTTCAGAAGTTTACTCAAAACGCACCATAAAATCCTGCTCAAGATTACAATGAAGAGAACATATAAACAAGCTTGGCTAATGCTTCAGTTGTTACAGAATATATGAATAAAGAATTAACCTTAGTTTGACTGCAAAATACCATAGATGGAGAAGAAGAGCATTGGGATGAAATGAGAAATCCAATAGTTTTATAACATCATAGTAATAAAACAGTAACTGGTATTCAATGCAAATTTACTTCTTTTATAGCACAACTATATATCTATGAACTTCTAAACAGAAAAAAAAAAAAAGGGGATCGAATACCTTTGACTTGGTAAAAAACCTACAGAATAACTGGAAGCGAATAAATGATGGAAAATTGGAAGCAAAGGATGAGTTCAGAGTATAGACTCAAAGTTTAAGACTATAAAATGAAAAGCAAACAGGTAGAAAATGACAATAATAAAACAACGGGGAAAAGTGTTTGTCATTTTAAATAACAGAAAATTATGTCATTTCAAGAGAGATACAGACATAGAAAATTTGAATTTTAAATTAAAAAAACTACTCACTTTCTCTCTCCCATGATTTCCGTTTTTCTACGTCTATCTCTCCTAAAATGACATAACTTATGTCATTTAAAATGACAAACAACAAACCCTAAAACAAAACATAAAGAGTAGTAATAAAAAGACCCGGCAAAAAATCTGTAGAGTGCCAGTTAGCATCCACATTAACATAACTACTGACAAATAAAACAAGTAGCAGGTTATGGAGGTTTCTATTTCTTGTCTTTTTTGTTGCCTTTTTTTTTCAAATATAAAAATAGATGGCCATGTGACTGTAAACATGTTGAGTTGTGGAATTCAAGGGTCAAGGGTCTTGTGTGCTAATGAGTAATGACCACGATCACTTTTTTCAGCTTTTTGAGAAAAAAAAACTAATTTTAAATCTTATTTGATAGTTTGAAAATGAGCTTCTCTTATTCCCGCCATGGATGGGGACTTTGTATGAGCCACGCATAAATGCCGGTCACCGTCCAGTTTCCTTTGTCTATATTCTAATATCAAGATGCTCTGCAGTATTTCATTTAACCTAGTTATTCTTATCTTAAACATAAGGTTTTATTAGAATTATTTAACATAATTATCTTATGTTGTATAGAGAAAATAAATGGGTCCCATCATTATAAGAAAGAAAGGGAAAAAAGAAAAAAGGTGAGGTATGGAAATTAAAGTGAGAGAAAAAGAGATGATATATGATGTAAAAGAAGAGTAATATTTCCCTTAAAGATATCATAATTTATTCTATTTTCATAATTATTTACCGATCTATCATGATAAGAGTTTATTATCATTTATTATGTGAAACTCACAAACATAGTATGTGTCAATTATATAATAATAATAATAATAATAATAATAATAATAATACTTGTCATATTTGTGGGATTCATATGGTCAAAAATAATTATTTTTCTACTCAAAATAGAGTAGATTCGTAAATAATTTTAAAAATATATAGCTTAATAAATAATGTTTAAAATTAAGATAAATTAATTGAGAGATATGAATAAAACACAAGTTTCCACGTGACAAATTTCATGGGTTCATGAGCAAAGGACGCAAAGTCTTTTGAAAGTAATCCAGTCAATGTTAAAAAAAAAAGTTGATGTTTGTTCTTTTAAAGGATATAGAATTGTGTATTTTAAGTGAGAAAAAAATACTAACAATAAAAATCATGGGGAAAGAAAGTAAGTATTTTTTAAAATATTTAAAAAATATATTAATTTGTATCCTTCTTTTATTTAAAATGATATAACTCTATATCTTGTAAAAGTACAAATATTTTTTCCAAAGTAAAAAGGAAAAAAAAGGTATCTAAGGCAAATAAAAAAAAGTATATACAATTTTCTGTTCACATTTTTGTATGTAATTTTCTCAGTATATCGTGATATTGTTAAAAGGTCCAAATACGTTCAGCAACTACCGTCCATTTCCTTTTATTTTTTACTGTATTGTAACTTGTAAGATGGTCTTGTTACGACATAGTTTCTTTCTGCCTTGTTTCCTTGCTTTCATGGCCTTTATTTTCAAGATAGGATGCTCCTTTGCAAAAATTTACATTGATAGCAACCACATTTTCCCTTAAAAAAAAGGTTCAGATGTTCATTCTCATTCATAAGTTTACATTAATAGTAATCTCTCTCCTTTTTATTATTCTTAACTTTTCGGTTTTGTAAATTTGATTTTTTTTTTCTTATTTCCAAGAATGAATCGCACTTGGACATGAAAAATAAAATAATTAAAAAAAAGTTTGCAATGTTACATGTTGGTTGTGGGCCAACATATTACCTTGAAAACGCATAAACATATAATGTGTTAGGATAGCAGATCCTAAATCGATATCTCAATGTAAAAAAACAAGAAGGAAGGAAGGAAGATCAGAGAAATTGAAAGAATACAAAGTCACTTTATTATCCAGAATAGTCTTCTTTGGTTACAGATGTCATTTTTATACAAAGGCACTTCAACTGACAACATGCATCCCTCCCAACCAATTGACACATGGGTAACTAACTAATTGCCACCTCACTATTGTAATGTATCAGCTATCACTAATCCCACATGTAACATTACCTTCCCCTCAAAAATGGACTTGTCCTCAAGGTCCTAACCAAAAAAAAACTAAGAATCCTTTTATACAGGCTGCATAAAAATGAGAGATACAATTGGCACCGTATAACTGTTTTTTAACCAATCCTTAACCCTGAAACTACTATGACAGCAAATTTTGGATTTGATTCCACTGTCTGGACTGAGTAGAGGAGCATGTCAGCATTCACATTTTCCATGTACACACCAAAGCACCTACATCCTTTCCCCACTTGAAAGATTGAAGCTTGGGCCTCAAAAGAGAAAGCTAAGCAATGTAAGAGCCATTCCTTCTTAGCCATTTCAGCAATTGATGAGAAGAAGGGAGTGTCTGGAAACTCTCCAGCATTCAAAAAGTACCTTTGGCCTATGTTACCAAAGAATGGTGCTTCCATCTTGGAATGAACAAGTCGCAAGTGCTTGATCCTGCAAAATTTTGCAAATGATAGTCTTGGATATCCAGCAAGAAAATCCTTTGTTGTGATGGATTGAAACTCATTGAATCTCCCAAGGAACCACTGTTGTTGCTTATTTCTAACCGGAAGAAACTCATTTGGAAGGGAAAAATTAGGGAAGTGGAAGGAATCAAACATCCCCCTACAAACAAAGGACTCAATAGTAAAACACTTGTGATCTTCTGTCCAGTAAACCATTTTCTGCTCAATAACATCAACTCCAGCATCAATATCCCAACCTGATATATGAAGATTATCAAGTACAGATAATGCCCCACTGTGATTTAATCTCTTCTCAGTTGACTTTATCTGTCTATTAGCTTCCTCTAAATTCTCTTTGAGAAACATAATCTTGGAGTCCTTGAATTCAGTTGTAAGAGTTGTCTCTGGTGAAGGATCAAATTGTTTCTTCAACAAGTTCTTCAACTCATCAACTGATGCAATTAGTGCTCTAATATGAAAGTTCTTAGCAACTTTGCAGGTTAGCTTCTTGCTTGGGAACACTGTTGATGGCTTCATTGATGCCATCCTTAGATTCTGGGATTCTAAGTCTTGCCATTGGCAAGAAACTGCAAAACCTTGAGATATTTTTTTCTTCTCAAAGCCAACCTTCACAAATGCATACTCATCTAGCACTATAGAAAAAATAGAGGGGCAAGAAACTAGGATATCATTCTCAACAGCTTTTGCAATTCCCACCACTGAAACCTTCAAGTCACGTCTTCTAATTTTCTCAAAAATCACAAAAGCCCCTCTCTGAGTTCCATCTCCTCCAACTATGTAAACCTGTTGTGCAACGATATCATCCATGTTAACAAAATACTGCTTAACAACTGAATAAGAAGGATTGTCTTGCAGTGGATTAGGATAAGCACAAAAAATAACTAGCATATCCATGCCAAGACCAATGGTAGCTACAACCCCGTCGTGAACTCTTGATTTGTAAACATCTACAAGAAATTTTCTGTAACTAGATACTGTTTCCTTCTCCCCAGCAAAGGATGCAACAGTTCTTATTAAGCCAATTGCTTGTTCAACTACATGTGCAACTTTAGCATACATGGTTTGACCTCTGGAAGCCGTCCTTCTAATTGTAAGGACCATAGCAACGCCAGAAACAAAAAGAGTTGGAAGAGTGGACAACATGATAATAGTAAGAAGCCACCCTTTGATAAAAGCTACAACAAAGCCACCAGAAAATGTTGCTACTAACTGCAAAATTTTCCAAACAAGTTTAGGAGAATTCTATACACCATTAAAACAAACCTCTCCTTTAATCTCAAGACCGGTAGCCGCTGAAACAACATCTGTCACTGTAGCAGCTTCATTAACAATCCTTAATTTTGACAAAGATCGATTTCCAACTAACTCCTTGAAGGCCCAAAAAGAAAAGAGAACTAGGAATCCTCCTGGGTCCCAAGCAAAATGGAAGACAAAATACAGAAGGAAAAATGAAATAGAATCTTTAAGATAAAATTTTGAAAATGGGTCTTGAAGAATTTCATCAAACACATGTATTGCATCTACCTCATTTAGGCTAGGAATTTCATCAAATATGTGTGGTGCATACCCATTCTTGGCAAGATTGGACTGCACGGGGACTTTGAAGATCCAACCGGATTTGGGTTTCATCATCTTCTGCAAAAGCTGTGCACGACCCCTCTTCACCGTGTTCCCAACTCCCGAATGGGACCACTGCGATCCTTTCATCAGCAAGGAAAACTTGTTCCCATAACCCATGCAATGCTGAACTCTAGGCCTTGGGACCTGACCTTTGTTGTTCTTCAAACACTTCAAGTGCTGAGTCAATAAGTTCCTACACGGCTTTCCTTGAACAGGAACGTGCTCTAGTGCTATCACCTTTTCTGGTAATGGGAATCGAAGAGTTAGAACATGGTCAGAACAAGATGGCTTCATAGGGCCACGATCTGGAAACTCCATGTGTGGCAATTGACTAGGAAGTGATTGATCGGACCATTTCTTGACACCAATACCCATCGCAATAACAGAGGCAAAACTCTTTTTGGAAAGAATATCAGAATTTCTTGGAGCACCAAGAACAGAGGCTTGTTGCGAACTTGCGAACTTGTGTGGAGTTCTTTGATCCCACAAAGATTGTGTTGCTCTTTCGCTCAAAGCTTCAGTACCCAATGATTGATCGAGCCATTTCTCCATAATTGCGACATGAATTTGCTGCAACAAAGTATTGATTTTGGAGAACAAAGCTTGATCTTTGCTGAAGCCTTGATCCATTCTGGTTTGCATCTTGAATCGCTTGATACGTTCGATGAAGAAACAGATTCAACGAAATGAAAACAAGATTTTTGCAGGAAAAAATGACAAAGTCCACAATGATGAAAGCACCAATGTTAGGATAGCAGATCCTAAATCGATATCTCAATGTAAAAAAACAAGAAGGAAGGAAGGAAGATCAGAGAAATTGAAAGAATACAAAGTCACTTTATTATCCAGAATAGTCTTCTTTGGTTACAGATGTCATTTTTATACAAAGGCACTTCAACTGACAACATGCATCCCTCCCAACCAATTGACACATGGGTAACTAACTAATTGCCACCTCACTATTGTAATGTATCAGCTATCACTAATCCCACATGTAACATAATGCTTTTGTAGTTTTTTTTAAAGTCCCTAATTCCTGCAGTAATTTATTACAATTATGTCTGGATACCAAAAAAAAAATTACATGTCTTATTAGTAAGATATACTTATAATATTAAAATTATTTTTTTTCCTCTCTACGGCATTAGTTAGCCGATGGTGTTCTGAAGGGAGAAAAAAAAATAGCTTTTAAAATTATAATTATGTCTTATTGATAAAACATAATTGTAATTGGTTGTTGTAAAAATTGTTTTCTATGTGAAAGTATATTTTCCTTTTCTTATTCTTTTTATTAATTCCCTGCTAAGGTTTAGGAGAGACTCTACTATTCAAGTAGTGTATAAGGAAACTTTAAGAGAGGGATGAGAAAGAAAAATAAAAAATAAATTACATTAAATGCTTGTATGAGTGTTTTTTTTTTTAAGCTTCTCATTTTTATTTTTTTTTGGTATCCTAGCTTCTCATTTTCTTATAAGCAGAATCTATATCAAATAAGTTTTTATAAAAGCTCTCATAATAAGATAAAAATTATAATGAAAAAAATAGTTAAAAGTTCCTAGCAGAATTTTTTTTTAGTTGTATCAGCTTAATCTTAATTTGAGTCTTTAAATAAATTTTATGTAATCATCAAACAGTTTTTAATTTTATTTTTAAATTTTTTAAGTTTTAACTTAAAAATAATTTTAGCTTAAAAAAAAGTACCAACTAGACTAGTGTTGAACTCTTATTAAAAACTAGCGAGCTTTTCAAAAAAATAAAGAAATAAATAAAATAAAACCTAGCGAGCAAACTTGTAAACCAAATAAATTATACTGATTTAACGGATTCATAAAATTTTGTTTCTTAGTAGGTAACACCCATGGTTTTTTTTTTTCGTATTACTATGACTCCATTTATGTGTTTAACTCTATATGAATTATATCTCGGAACAGATAAATAAGTTTACCCACTAAATAGTACCCATTGCCTATTTCCATGTTGATTTGATAGAACCAATGGCATTGATCTTTTATAAAAGTATGGGTTTTATGTTTATCATTTAACATAATATAATTTCACTTTTCTACACACACATTAAAGAGGTGAGGTCCACATGTTTTTCTTTCTCTTTCATGATTCCACTTTCTCTCTCCCTTTTGAAGTGAGAGTTGGAAACAACACTTACATTATCCTAAAAGTATATATACTTTCATGCGACTCGTTTTTTCTTCTATTTTTTTTCATTCATTCGCTTGACTTTTAAGTTTCAACTAACGTCTAAAGAGGACCGGTGATTAAAGTGTTATTTTTTGATAAAATTTTTACCCAATGTCACGTGAACAGTATATTTTTCCAGACTGTCACGTGTCATAATTCGCTACGACTAGTAGAGAATTACGTTTGCCAATGATTTCGTGACACGTGGCACACTTTCATAAGAAAAAGCTGACACGTCACTGGTAAAGAATTATGACACGTCACTAGTAGCGAATTATGACACGTCAACTTTTTCTTATTAAAGTGTACCACGTGTCATGAAATCATTGGCGAACGTAATTCGCTACCAGTTGTAGCGAATTATGACACGTGACAGCCTGGAAAAAATACTATTCACGTGAGATTTGGATAAAAATTTTATCAAAAAGTAGCACTTTGATCATTGTTCCGTCTAAGGAAGCTTTGAAGAACGTCAGAAAAGGGTTTACGTTTAGCTTGGAAAAAATGATTTAGAAGAATGTGGCTGGAAGGAGATTCCCTCTCAGCCCAACAAATTATCAAATGGGTGTCATCAGGATTACCCTTCGTCGAGCTTGGTGCAACGTATTAGAGGAATGTTGTAAATTGGGGTGTAATTAGGCCAGGCCGGGCCAGACTTTGACCTTCATGGCCTAGGCCTACACAAAAAAATGTTGAGCCTATCTGGCCTATGAGCCTATCAAAGGCTTAATTTAAAGGCCAAGTCTGCCCTGTTATTAAAAGATAAAAAGCCTACATGGCCTATGAGGCCTTTTAGGCCTACCATATTCCAAATTAAATTAAAAAAAATGAAGTATCTCATTTATTAAACAATATTTCTAGTATGGGTCCAAATGATTAAAATTCTAAAACAAATTTTTTAACAAGCACACAGATTATAAAAATTCATGACAACAAATAAATATTAAATATTAGGTTAAGTTATCTAACTTTTAGAATAAATATTTTTTTTATTTAAATATTAAACAGGCCAGCCTACAGGCTAAAAAGCCAGACATTTTATTTTAAGCCTACGGCCTTGTTTCTATTTCTAAACAGGCTCATCCATAAGCCTTAACATGTTCTATTAATTTCATAGGTCAGGGCAGGCCAGGCTTTTCGTAGGCCAGGCCATAGGCCCCTGTAGGCCGGCCTGGCCCATTTACACCCCCAGTTGTAAAGATGCTGGCAGATGCAGATTTCTCATGTCCATCGTGAAGGAAATAAAGTAGCTGATTTCTTAACTTCATATGCGTATAGCTTTCCTTAGGATGTGCAAGTCTTTGATGATCCTCCCCCGTCTGTTTTCAAAGTTTATATAGCGATAGTGTATGTGTTCGCTGGGCTAGGTCATGTACTTAGGCTTTTTTTTGTGTTTTTCCCTTTCCATTATCTTTCAAAAAAAAAAAAAAAACACGTATACCCTTTCCATGGGAACTTTATTGCAAGAGTTATCTGTTTTTTTTTTCATTATTTATATGAAAATAATTGATCCGTGCCTATAATACAGGAGATTATGAGAGTATATCTATCATAAGATAAATTCTTCTATAAACAAAGAATTAAATCTTAAGATCATAATGCCTCTAAAACTTAAGACAAATTTTCTAGGTTATTGTGAAATGGAATCTTATATTTGTTCAACTTTGTCGTTGGATGAGTTAACACTTGATTAATTACAAAATCAGCAATTAGGTGTAGTTGAAGCCCAAATATGGCTCATATATATTCTAAGATTGGGGGATATATACATTTGCCCGTAAGTGGGACATACCATATATAATCATGCTAACCCGTAAGTTGAAGCATATAGTTGCGATGATGATGATCATGCTAACCCGTGCCCGTGACTTACAGAATGGTCAGATGTCAGAAATTGTATCTCGCTTCGTCGCTTTTGTTGCAAGTGTTCCACCATATTGGTCCGTAAATTGGCGTCTAACTCAAGTAGTGATATATAGATGACTCTCTACTACCACAACTTTTTTAATGGTGTTGTACATTAAAAAGATCCACAAATTAAAGGTCGTATTAAAGGCCGTGTGTGACCCATTTGTGTACGAGTGGAGGCTAGTTGGAGAGTTTCATTTGTGGGCTTGATCACTCTCTACGAGATAAAATTATTTCTTACATATATGTAAAATTATATGAGATTCACATGTCACATGAAGTCATGTGGAAAGAAAAAAAAAAAAAGGCTCACACACTTTAGTGTGATTGCAGGAGATAAAAATTATTCCCTACAGCATGATAGATTTTAAATCTTTTTATTTATGAGAAAAATATTTATCCTTTTAAATGACACAATTTATATCATTTCACTCTTACAAAGAGGTGGGACCCACACCTTTATTTTTTTGTCAACTCTCTCTCCTCTTTATCTATCTCATTCTCTCTCTTAAAATGACACAACTTTATACTTTAAAAAATGACACACACTTTTCCCTTTATTTATACACAAAAACAATGGAAAAAATATTTCTGCAGTTACTGCAGATAAATTATCTGCATTTATTCCCAAAATGACGTCGTTTTGGTACTAAAATCTTAAAAAATTATAAATATAAAGACTATTATAATCCTGAAATAAATTGAAATTACAAAAATACCATGATTTCCGTCGCAAAATGACGTCGTATTGAACTTACTGCAGATAACTTATCTGCAGTAACTGCAGAAAAAACGAACCCTTATACTAGACATAAAAAGATACAATTATGCTTCTTCTTTTTTTTGGTACAAATTAACAATTATTTTTTATATATTTAAATAGGGAAAATATATCTAATGTTACTGTAGACAACTTTATCTAATGTTCATCGAAACGACGTTATTTTGGTATTGAAAAATTAAAAAATTAGAATGATAAAGACTATTATAATCCTGAAATAAATTAGAATTACAAAAACACCATGATTTTCAGCCCAAAACAACATTTTTTGATGAACATTAGATAAAATTATCTAAAGTAACATTACAAAAATTAAACCCATTTAAATATGTACTGATCTCTTGTGATTGTGAATGTGTTGGGTCCAAATCTAGTAAAAAATGTGTTGGGCCTTTACAAATTAAAAGCCCAAATGTCCAGCCCAATAAGGAATGCACATCTAGGGTTCTTTTGTGTAGCTGAAGAGCCATTTTGAGTGTGTGAGGAGAGCATTTTTTAAGAGAAGAAAGAAGGGAGAGCAGCCACCAAATTCGCAGGTGAAGAGTGGGAGGAGCAGGGTCTGAAGATTCTGTGATATCTCATTCGTTTGTGGTCCGATTGAGCTGAAATTTTTTCAGTACCTTCCCAACTCATGTCTCTTCATATCTACCGGTCAGAATCTTGATCGGAGGTCTGCATCATCTGCAAAAAATTGAAAACCGAACTGGTTGTGTGCAGAGTTCTGCAGAAGCCAGCAAGGTTGCGAGATTCATCTCTTCCAAATGAACCGTTGATCTGAGTTGAAATTTTGGTACAAGGTTTACAACATACTGTACTAGACTTTGACCGTTCAGTTTTGCGATTGGAGCTGTCAAGAGGGAATTATTCAGCTGCAAACAGAGGCCATCGTTTTTCTGCTCTGTTCTGGGCAGTGAAGTTCAGAGAGAGGTTTCTCTTTGGTCTACCGTTCGATTGTCCTCAAAATTGGTCAGTGTGTTCCTCTCTTGTTTCTCTTTAATCTGACCGTTGCGATTTGGGAGTAGACGCTTCTGTTATTTTAGATTAATTTCGGACAGAAGCTTGGTCATATATGTATGTCTCTTGCATCTTTTGGTACAACTAGTTGTGAAGTTGTTTTGATGGTGCTATAGCTGATTGTAATTGCTTTGGAACCATTTGTAATCTCACTTTGTTGATAGTGGAGAATTTGGGCGGACTCCGAAATCGGTCCCGTGGTTTTTACTCCTTACATTGAGGAGGTTTTCCACGTTAAAATTGACTTGTGTTGCTTGGTGTTTTTGGTTCATGCATAGTTGTCATTAGCACATTTATTTTGCTTGTTGGAAACCATTCTAAACAGGTCCTGGAAGGGGTAATTGGTGTTTATTTCCCAACAACTGGTATCAAGAGCTTGTGTTATTTTTGCCTGTTGACTTGTGTTTAAATATGGAGGTTAATACAAGTAGAATGGTTACACTGAATGGTTCAAATTATCATGTATGGAAAGGAAAGATGGAAGATCTTCTTTATGTGAAGGAGTATCACTTGGCTGTCTTTGGTAATGAGAAACCACAAAATAAAACCGAAGAAGAATGGAAGTTGATTCACAGACAAGTTTGTGGTTACATCAGGCAGTGGGTAGATGATAATGTTTTGAATCATATTAGTGATGAGACTCATGCACGGACACTGTGGAACAAGCTTGAACAACTATTTGCAAGAAAGACCGGTAATAACAAACTCTTCTTAATTTTCTGCAGATGATGCAGACCTCCGATCAAGATTCTGACCGGTAGATATGAAGAGACATGAGTTGGGAAGGTACTGAAAAAATTTCAGCTCAATCGGACCACAAACGAATGAGATATCACAGAATCTTCAGACCCTGCTCCTCCCACTCTTCACCTGCGAATTTGGTGGCTGCTCTCCTTTCTTTCTTCTCTTCAAAAATGCTCTCCTCACACACTCAAAATGGCTGTTCAGCTACACAAAAGAACCCTAGATGTGCATTCCTTATTGGGCTGGACATTTGGGCTTTTAATTTGTAAAGGCCCAACAAATCTCCCCCTCCAATCTCCCTCATTGGACTGGAGGGGGAGATTTGTTGGGCCTTTACAAATTAAAAGCCCAAATGTCCAGCCCAATAAGGAATGCACATCTAGGGTTCTTTTGTGTAGCTGAAGAGCCATTTTGAGTGTGTGAGGAGAGCATTTTTGAAGAGAAGAAAGAAGGGAGAGCAGCCACCAAATTCGCAGGTGAAGAGTGTGAGGAGCAGGGTCTGAAGATTCTGTGATATCTCATTCGTTTGTGGTCCGATTGAGCTGAAATTTTTTCAGTACCTTCCCAACTCATGTCTCTTCATATCTACCGGTCAGAATCTTGATCGGAGGTCTGCATCATCTGCAGAAAATTGAAAACCGAACTGGTTGTGTGCAGAGTTCTGCAGATGGCAGCAAGGTTGCGAGATTCATCTCTCCCAAATGAACCGTTGATCTGAGTTGAAATTTTGGTACAAGGTTTACAACATACTGTACTAGACTTTGACCGTTCAGTTTTGCGATTGGAGCTGTCAAGAGGGAATTATTCAGCTGCAAACAGAGGCCATCGTTTTTCTGCTCTGTTCTGGGCAGTGAAGTTCAGAGAGAGGTTTCTCTTTGGTCTACCGTTCGATTGTCCTCAAAATTGGTCAGTGTGTTCCTCTCTTGTTGCTCTTTAATCTGACCGTTGCGATTTGGGAGCAGACGCTTCTGTTATTTTAGATTAATTTCGGATAGAAGCTTGGTCATATATGTATGTCTTTTGCATCTTTTGGTACAACTAGTTGTGAAGTTGTTTTGATGGTGCTATAGCTGATTGTAATTGCTTTGGAACCATTTGTAATCTCACTTTGTTGATAGTGGAGAATTTGGGCGGACTCCGAAATCGGTCCCGTGGTTTTTACTCCTTACATTGAGGAGGTTTTCCACGTTAAAATTGACTTGTGTTGCTTGGTGTTTTTGGTTCATGCATAGTTGTCATTAGCACATTTATTTTGCTTGTTGGAAACCATTCTAAACAGGTCCTGGAAGGGGTAATTGGTGTTTATTTCCCAACAACTGGTATCAAGAGCTTGTGTTATTTTTGCCTGTTGACTTGTGTTTAAATATGGAGGTTAATACAAGTAGAATGGTTACACTGAATGGTTCAAATTATCATGTATGGAAAGGAAAGATGGAAGATCTTCTTTATGTGAAGGAGTATCACTTGGCTGTCTTTGGTAATGAGAAACCACAAAATAAAACCGAAGAAGAATGGAAGTTGATTCACAGACAAGTTTGTGGTTACATCAGGCAGTGGGTAGATGATAATGTTTTGAATCATATTAGTGATGAGACTCATGCACGGACACTGTGGAACAAGCTTGAACAACTATTTGCAAGAAAGACCGGTAATAACAAACTCTTCTTAATTTTCTGCAGATGATGCAGACCTCCGATCAAGATTCTGACCGGTAGATATGAAGAGACATGAGTTGGGAAGGTACTGAAAAAATTTCAGCTCAATCGGACCACAAACGAATGAGATATCACAGAATCTTCAGACCCTGCTCCTCCCACTCTTCACCTACGAATTTGGTGGCTGCTCTCCTTTCTTTCTTCTCTTCAAAAATGCTCTCCTCACACATTCAAAATGGCTGTTCAGCTACACAAAAGAACCCTAGATGTGCATTCCTTATTGGGCTGGACATTTGGGCTTTTAATTTGTAAAGGCCCAACAAATCTCCCCCTCCAATCTCCCTCATTGGACTGGAGGGGGAGATTTGTTGGGCCTTTACAAATTAAAAGCCCAAATGTCCAGCCCAATAAGGAATGCACATCTAGGGTTCTTTTGTGTAGCTGAAGAGCCATTTTGAGTGTGTGAGGAGAGCATTTTTGAAGAGAAGAAAGAAGGGAGAGCAGCCACCAAATTCGCAGGTGAAGAGTGGGAGGAGCAGGGTTTGAAGATTCTGTGATATCTCATTCGTTTGTGGTCCGATTGAGCTGAAATTTTTTCAGTACCTTCCCAACTCATGTCTCTTCATATCTACCGGTCAGAATCTTGATCGGAGGTCTGCATCATCTGCAGAAAATTGAAAACCGAACTGGTTGTGTGCAGAGTTCTGCAGATGGCAGCAAGGTTGCGAGATTCATCTCTCCCAAATGAACCGTTGATCTGAGTTGAAATTTTGGTACAAGGTTTACAACATACTGTACTAGACTTTGACCGTTCAGTTTTGCGATTGGATCTGTCAAGAGGGAATTATTCAGCTTGCAAACAGAGGCCATCGTTTTTCTGCTCTGTTCTGGGCAGTGAAGTTCAGAGAGAGGTTTCTCTTTGGTCTACCGTTCGATTGTCCTCAAAATTGGTCAGTGTGTTCCTCTCTTGTTGCTCTTTAATCTGACCGTTGCGATTTGGGAGTAGACGCTTCTGTTATTTTAGATTAATTTCGGACAGAAGCTTGGTCATATATGTATGTCTCTTGCATCTTTTGGTACAACTAGTTGTGAAGTTGTTTTGATGGTGCTATAGCTGATTGTAATTGCTTTGGAACCATTTGTAATCTCACTTTGTTGATAGTGGAGAATTTGGGCGGATTCCGAAATCGGTCCCGTGGTTTTTACTCCTCACATTGAGGAGGTTTTCCACGTTAAAATTGACTTGTGTTGCTTGGTGTTTTTGGTTCATGCATAGTTGTCATTAGCACATTTATTTTGCTTGTTGGAAACCATTCTAAACAGGTCCTGGAAGGGGTAATTGGTGTTTATTTCCCAACAAAATGATCAGCTACACATATAAAGAATAGTAACTATTGTGTTTAAGAATAAACAGTAAAATGTGTGTAATTCTAAAGTATGTAAATTTATGTAATCTTAAGAGAAAGAAAGAAATAATTAAAGGAGGAGAGAATTGACAAAAAAAAAGTAAAAGTGTAGGTCTCACTTCTTTGTGCGAGTGAAATGTTATAAATTATGTTAATTAAAAAGATAAACAGTTTTACCGAAAAATAAATACGATGAATAAGAACAGGATGCATTTAAGCCATATCTATTGTGCCTGCTTTATTTTCCTCAGGTTAGGGATCTTGCTCAGTGCCACCATTGAGCAGTTTCAATCATGCTTCTAATCTTCTTCTAATCCTCTTCTAATCCATGTGAATTTCAGCCTGGGTAGGCCCCATGTTCGTAGCTCCACTCTAAGTCACACAGTCTTCAACTTAAACGAATTGCTTTTATTTCTCGAACATGTAACTTTTGTGTTTTGCCGTAACAGCAACGCAAATGTTGGAGGTAACCGAAATTTAGATTATGAAAAGTCAAATATAAAGCACCGGCAATGCTTCTCACCATTACTTAAAAATAGAACATAGCAAACTCTTCTTGTTGTGTGTATTTGTATTAGCTTATTCTGTACTAAAAACAGTTTATATTTAAAAAAAAAATATCGATTTTTTTTATAAAAAATGTTATTATAATTTTTTTTTTAAAATAAACATATTAAAATTAAAAAAAAAACAGAATGAGCTACTGAACTTTGATAATTCATAATTGAGAGTTAACTTTCCACAGATAAAAAAAAAGGTCCATAAACTATTCAATACTTGTCGTGACCCATCTTCAGGCCCTAATCAATCAGAGTGAGTCTACTACTGGAGCCCAAAGAAGATCAAACCCATACAAGCGAAACATTTATACGGCGAGAGGAACATATATTCTTCAAAAGAGAAAGGCTTAGATATGTATATTTGTAATATTTTTTATTATTAAGTGTAGATGAAATAACGCGTTAACCCGACATATCAAAAATAAATTTAATTTTTTTAATGAGATCAACGTAAAAATTTATTTAATAATAAAAAGCTAAAAAAAAAGCTTCAATTGTATATTTTTTAACATCCTATGTTCTCCCAATTTTTATTTTTAATTTGCTAATACTGCACAGTTTTTCTGTCAACCTTTTACGTTGCTTTATTTTTATTTAACATTTTTACCTTGCTTCATTAGTAAAAGTAAATTGAGATCGTGAGTTGCGCACACAAAGACTGAGCGATAAAATGTTGTGAGTTGAAGTAATTAAAATTCATATTTAGGAAAGGGTTAATATAACAGAGGAGGGATATTTCTACTATTAAAATTTTCTACTACCAACTTACTACCTATCTAATCACCATTGAATCAAAGACAGAGAATGCTAAAAAATTATTGAAAAAAGAGAAAATTTTGGTAGTAAGAATATCTCTCATCAATATAATAATGAGTAATAAGTTACCAAATTTAAAGAATTCATTTTTAAGTTTTCTTAATATATGAAGAATCATTGAATTTTTTTTTTTTTTTGGTATAAAATCATTGAATTTTAGGGAATAAACTTATGTTAAATTAATTTTTTTTAAAGTTTGAATGAGGTCTAATATAAACATTTATATAAATTTGAAGGAAGCTATAATCCACCACAATGCCTCCCAAACTCCACCGGTGAGAGCGAGAACCTTGACCCAAAAAACAATATTGGGACAAAATTACAGGAATTTCTTTTATTGATTAGGATTTGAAGGCATACATTCTTATAAATAAGTTATAGTTGTTAACATAATAACTTAATTAAAAATCAATAATAATAATAATAATAATTTATATAGCTGATATTTAATTATACACATTTTTTTTTTTTTACTTTTTAACTTCAAGTTTATTTAATAATTTCTCAAAGAAAAAGCGAGAAGAGTCAGTATGTATGGTTCATTTAACACTGTCGAAGTAAGATTGTATCTACACAGTGCAGAGGCTTCAAACTTGGTAACAAGAGTCAAGTTAACACTCAAAGGAGATTTTGAAACCAACGACCTAATAAATATTTAACAAATTATGTTAAATGTAACAAGGGAAAAAAAATTTCTTATGTTGCATGAGAGCTCTATTCTCATGTTAGAGAGAGTCCGTTTTACGTGTAACAATTTTTTTTGTTTTCTTTATTTTTTATGTGTGGTTCCCATCATGAATTTGAGTATGTAGGAGAGTTCCCTTCTCTCCAATAGCATGAGAAAAGCATTGCCCATGTAATAAACATAAGAATATTATTGTAGTTTCTTAAAAAAAAAAAAAAAAACCTTATGCGACAAGTAATGAAGAAAAAATGTAAAATTGTAATGCTTTATTTTTCAGAAATTTTTTTTTTTTTAAAAAAAAATGATAAAATAAGTGTGTACTTGTTATTTATTTTAAGGGAAAACTTCAAAAAAAATACCTATAACTTTCCTCACAATGGTTTACCCCCTTTCCAAAATTTTGAATCATTTACCCCCTAAGTGAGGGGATAAATGATAAAGAAACTTTAAATCAAGGGGTAAGTGATAAAAAAATTTAAATAGGAGTATAAATGATTCAAAAAATTTGTAAGGCAGTAATTGATAATTGAGAAAACTTATAGGAGTTTTTTTTGAAGTTTTCCCTTATTTTAAAATGAGAAAATATTTTCTCATGTTGCATGAGAATTCAATTCTCATGTTATTGACCTTCGAGTTGTGTGCAAAATTTTTCTTTTCTTTTTCTTTTTTTAATAAATATGAGGTCCACCACTAGTTGAGTCACAACATGAGAATTTAGTTCTTATGCAACATGAGAAAATCAAATCCCTTTTAAAATATATCGTAACTGCATTCAAGTAAAATTTAAAATAAATATAATGTTTGTTTTATTTCGGGGAAAATTATTTATCATTTTAAACGATATAAAGTTCTGTCATTCTAGGAAAGAAATAAATACAAAATAAAATTTTTATTTAAAATTTAAAATAAAAAAATCACACACTTCTCTCTCGCATGATATTTATTTATTGTATCCATCTCTATCTTAAAATGACATAATTTATGTCATTTAAAATGACATTTATTTCAAATATAAATTCATTTTTAAATATAATATTACATTATTACCCCCAATTGCTAGGTAGGATTAGACAAGGAAATCTCGAGTTCACAAATCCTGATTTGCCACGTCGACCTAGTGCAGTGGATATTCTAAAATTGTGCACCGAATAAGACCTGTGTCAGAGTTCCAATGGCTCGTAGACACATGTCTCTTGTTCTTAGCTACCATCGCTTTTCAATTGTACTAAGTACTAACACTCGGAGTCGGATGCAATAAGAAAAAATTCCAGCTTCATTTAGATTTTAAACTCAACGGGTAAAAGAAATTTACTCGAGTGAGTCTATTGAAGTTTGAGGCAGAAAAAGAAAAGTAGAGGCCCCAAAAATTTATGTTTGTAATGCCTCAAATCAAAACATTATCACAAACACACCACATATGGAAAAAGTTGACGTGGGCACTCTAGTTGCCTGTCATTAACTCTTACATTACATCCACACCTCTGTTAAAGATTGTATTCCCATTCTACTATATTTTGGTAAACTCTTCATAATATCTTGGAAAACCACTCAGAACATAGTGTGAAGTAGCAAGGTTTTCCTACTGAAGCAATGGCTCAAACCATGTTGCTCATGTCTAGTGTTTCAAGTAGCTATTCCGTGGATTTGAAGAAAGACCCTTTGCTCCAACTACAGAGTCAAAGATTAAGGCCTAGGTTCTCTCAGCTCTCATTCAACCCACTTCCTTCAAATTCTTTGGTTTTTTCATCCCGTACATTCACAACTCTCGCTCTCTTCAAATCAAAGACCAAAGCCCCTCCAAAGAAGGTACTTTTTCTTTAATTAAACTTCTGTCTAATCTAGAGCTTACATTTTCCAGCACACTGAATTTGGTTTCACGAGATTAATTCAGGTTGAAAAGCCAAAGCCAAAGGTTGAAGATGGCATCTTTGGCACTTCTGGAGGATTTGGTTTTACTAAGCAGAACGAGCTCTTTGTGGGTCGTGCTGCCATGCTTGGTTTTGCTGTGAGTAAAAATTTCCTTTCTTTTATCTATCACCTCCTTGCCACATGTTTTCTTATCTTTTCAAAATATATATTTTTTTATTAATCTTCTTAATATTTAATAAAAATATTAAAGGGTTTTCGTTTTTTCCTCTTACATAACACAAAAAGTCTTTCTACTACACACATAACATTTAATCACCATTGAAAACAAAAAAAGAAATAAAAAATTTTTGAAAACACGCAAAACGAATCTCTATAATATTACACAATCACTTTTCCTACAACATAACTATTATAAAACCCAATATTAAATATAAAAAAATGAATGCATCTAATATATCAAAAGATATGTAGTAAAATTATCAGAAAACTAGTTATGAGGAATTAGAATTATTCCTTTCAAAATTGGTTTTGAATTTAACTTATGTAATTGCCAAAAAGGGTAGATAAATTTATGCCATAGGTTGGTGCATTTGCAGGCATCATTGTTGGGTGAAGGAATTACTGGCAAAGGAATTCTATCACAATTTAATTTGGAAACTGGAATTCCAATTTATGAAGCTGAGCCTCTTCTCCTTTTTTTCATCCTTTTCACCTTGCTTGGAGCCATTGGAGCTCTAGGTGACCGTGGTAAATTTGTTGACGATGATGAACCTGTTACTGGACCTGTTATTCCTCCAGGCAAAGGCGTCAGAGGTGCTCTTGGTCTCAGGGAAGGAGGTAAACTTTCTCAATCCTCAATTTCTCATTTCTAACTTTCAAAATTTAGGTCCATTATTAAAAAAAAAAAATCACTCCCCGTTAAATCTGACTAGAAATGTGGGGTGGAGAAAATTCTTGTACGCAATTTTACCCTTACATAATTACAAAAAAACTATTTCCTGGATTCAAATCCACAATTTTTCAGTGATAAAGGAACAGTTTTACCACGGCTTCAGTTTCACGCTGAGGTCCATTATTATTAGTACTAAATTGACTTGTCTGAATATCATAAAAGTTGCTTTAAACATAAGCAGTGCCACAAAGGCTAATCTAATTTAAATTGGTTAGAAAATTCTCATGAACATTTTGGGTTGCTTTCTTTTGTGCATTACTAGGTCCTTTATTTGGATTTACCAAATCCAACGAGCTCTTTGTGGGAAGATTGGCTCAACTGGGTTTCGCTTTCTCTTTGATTGGAGAAATTATTACTGGGAAGGGAGCTCTAGCCCAGCTTAACATTGAGACTGGGGTACCAATTAATGAAATTGAACCGCTAGTGTTGTTCAATGTTGCTTTCTTCTTCATTGCTGCTTTGAATCCTGGAACTGGTAAATTTGTTACCGATGAGGAGGAAGATTAGATACTAACCCCCTTTGTTTGTACTTTAAGAAATTCAAACTTATTTTGTTCATCTATGATCAGTGCATTGAGTTCCTCGTAAACAGCTCCATCATCTCTCTGCATAATTGCAAGTTATCTCAATAGATAGATCATAGATACATCACCCGGGTCATGAGCAAATAAAATCATACTTAAAATTTGCATTGTTTACCCGTCACAATATAACTCAGCATTAATAAAACCTCTATCGTCTCTGTGTAAAAACTAACACTGAGACAACGTTAAAACTTCTATCCTCAGTTTTCATTAGCGACTCGCAAGAAAATGACTCCTTTTGATGGTGTAAACTGCACTAACAAGAAAACAGCTCCCCCCCCCTCTCCCTCTCCCTCACTCATGCTAAAAGGAATTACGAGTAAAGAAGATACCTGTTAAGTAACTCTTTCATGGTTATTGATTCAATAGACCTGGGGAAAGAAAGGCATTGCTTCTTCGATTTTCATCATGATTATACGTAATGTAAATATTTCACCGATGATAACATTTTAATCTCCTCATTTACGTGATTAATAAGTGAGGCTGCATCTAAAAGGACATTTGATTGTGCAAAAAAATGATTTAAAATTGTCATATAAATATCACTATGATTTATGGCACATAAACTTTTGCTTATTGCTTTATTGAAAGATGAGAAGACGAGGAAAGGAATAGATACTAAGAATTTTACCGCAAACACTAGCCTAAAAGGTAGGATAGTTATCAACATGGGACTCAAGTTCCATACCTTCAATTAGATACGTTTTGCAGCCATGGTGCCCACGTGGGTTGGCTTTGCACTAGTTTTTTACTAGCTCTGGGCGAACACTGCGATGCCATCGTCACCAGGCCGCGTCGCTCAATTGCAATTGCGAGACATGGTTGACAGACTCTGATACCAATTGATATGAATCTTAGGAGAACCTTATCCCAAAAGTTAGCCCAAGAGGTATGAGAGTCCAAAGTCCATATAAATCTCACATTAGTCACCCATATAACCAATGTGGGACTCAAGTTTCATATTTTGCAATTACATCGTAACATTTAATTTTACGACCCATTTGCAAGGTATGAGACTTAAAGTCTCACATTGGTTGTATGGGCAACAAATTTAGGGTTTTTAAGGTTTTAGGCACTCTCACCCTTTGAGCTAGCTTTTGAGGTTGTGCATCTCAAGGTTCTTATCAAATGGCATCAGAGTCTTCCATTATGTCTCTCGGTTGTAATCAAGCGGCGCGAGTGGTGACACTAGCATTGCAATGTTCGCCTGTGGCTAGTAAAAGACCAGCCCACGTGGGCACTAGGGGCTGCAGAGCGTGGTCGAATGTTATGACTTATTTGCAAGGTATGGGACTTGAAGTCCCCACATAGATTGTATGGAAAACAAATATGGGATTTATAAGGCCTTTATAACTCTCACCTTTTGAGCCAGCTTTTGGAAGAAAATAGGGGATTTGAGTTCAACTACTTCAAGTTTTAAATAGATAATACAAGTCAATCTTTAAAATAACTACCCACTAATACTAGATAAGCTCCACTAATAGCTATGGCCTATCCTTTAAGAAAGTTGAAATTCAAATAACTATCCATTACTTAAACAACCCAACAATCTTGAATATCCATTTTCGCCTCACATTATTGTTTATTGGAAAATATCCTTGAAAATAGGGGATTTGAGTTCAACTACTTCAAGTTTTAAATAGATAATAGAAGTCAATCTTAAAAATAACTACCTACTAACACTAGATAAGCTCCACTAATAGCTATGGCCTATCCTTTAGAAAAGTTGAAATTCAAATAACTATCTACTTCTTAAACAACCCAATAATCCATTTTTGCCTCACCATTGTTGTTAATTGGAAAATATCCTCTAGCCACAACTCTTTCTTTCCTCTTCTCCAAGAATTTTAGAAGTGAATTTCACATTGGATATCTCATGTCTAAACCAAAAATTTGGTGTCTTGGTTGAGGGGTTTTGTTCGATTAAGACACTTTGACCGCATTCAAGTTTTAATAACAATGGTAGTGTTCAGGGGGTTGCTTGTTTCGTTGATATAACTAGAAAAAGATAAATGTTTGGGTGTGGAAGCATCATGAATGAAATGAGAGCAATGAAAATGGAAGAGCTTGGTGGTTGGTACAAGAGCTCTACTTGATTGGAGAGTTTGGTGAACATCTCCTTCAATTGAATGGGAGTGCCTCTGAACTGCATCTTTTAGTTTTTCCAATCGTTTCTCCATACTTGGTTGGCTTGGATACCAAGCTATTACATACACAAGGGTTAAAATCCAAATAACTTCTCACTCCTTAAACAATTTAACAATTTAGAAAAGAGTTTTATAAAAGTTATGTTGTGGAAAAAGTGATTGTATTATGTTATAGAGATTTTTTTCCGTGTCGTAATTTTTTTTTTTTTTGCTTCAAAAATATGGATCCCACAAAATATTGTGTGTAAATCTTTTTTTATGATCATATTACATGATGAATGCAAATCCCTTAAAAAAAATAATAAAAATAATAAACAATAACAGGAAGGGCAAGCAACCAATTAGGGTTGGCCCAATTGGCAAGATATTTGGTTTTTTTCGCTTAAAAAAATATGGATCTATTGTGTGTAAATCTTTTTTTATGATCATATTACATGAGATGTGTAAAAATTTTCAAAAATAATAAACAGTAACAGGAAGAGCTCCATCTGCCAATACTAAGTAACTGATGCAGGTCGGATTGGATATAATCAGGACGAAGCCCTAAATAACTGATGCAGGTCGGATTGGATATAATCGGAACGAAGCCTGCAAACTAATGGAGGGCAAGCAAAATTTCATTTGTCATCGTCTCTTCATTTTGGTTTTTGGTACCTTCTTCCTTTTCCTCGTTGGCACCTACTTCGTTTACACGCGTCACCCACACTCGCATACTTGAGAATTTCTTATTGCCTTTGTGTCGGTGAAGAACCGGCTGAACATAAAAGATTCTTAGATTTTTATTTGACGTAATAGATATAATTTTCTTTACCCGACATTATTGTTTTCTTAAATTATTGTATTAATGATTCATGAGACTAATTAATTATAATTGACGCACCAAAAAAAAGTTATATGACGTTGAAAGTTGAAAATATTTGTAGGTACCAAATAAAAAATTATAGACAGTAGACTACGTAAGTAGTGGAATGTAAAAATGTCTTCTAAAACATTCGCTTGTAACACCAACAAAACGGCATCGTTTGGGGAGAGTCAAAGTCGACGTCCGCGGGACACGTTCCCGCAACAACATTAACTCCCAAGGTTGCAGTTTCTTTCGTTTTTCCTGTAATTAACGTGTGGCCTTTACTTGTTCGGCAGTGATTATATTCATCGGAAAATATAATCTCAATTCTCAACATGGATAATTCGGTGTTTAACAACGGCGATGTTCACTATAATCGAACTTGCTCCTCCTATTCATGTTCTTCTCAAAGGGATGTCCGCTACAGGTTCTCTCTCTCTCTTTCTCTCTTAGATTCGGCTTTGGTTTGGTATTGGGCCTGCTGGGTTAGTTTCAAAATTCCTTTTTTTCCATATTAGAATTTCAATATGAATTCGCTTGTTTTCGAATAAATACCTGTCATGCCTTTTTTTTGGTGTTTGTATAACTGAAAAAACAGTTACTAATTTGATTCTTCTTGGAGATTCCATCCAATCCATGACATGTTTTGGTTCAACTTATAACTGTGTAAAGTGTCGTTGGATTTGTTTCTCCTGTTGTGGTTGTTGCTATCAGTAGGATGTTTTTAGACCCTCTGAAATTGAAATAGTATCTGGACCATAACCTTTAGCTTTGTATAACAACACTATGGTAAGACCCATATTTTGAAGGGTAACACGCTAAGATGGTATTTAATTCCCATTGACAGTCCTGTTTTCTTGGAAAAGGGTTGGTTTTTTATTTTGAATCTCAATAGCTTTTGAATATTCTTCTTTTAGATTATGTAAGTGATCTACTCTTGTGAAAATGAAAATTTTGATATAATTTAACTGTCACTAATTGGAAAGATAACCAGTGATTTGAGACTTTCACAGAGGATTTGTTATAATTTAAATCCAGAGTTATCTGTTCGTCCGACCCCAATTAATTTGGAATAAAGGTGTCGTTGATGTTGATGTTGTCGTGGTCTATCTCTATTTTGTTTTAGCAGATGTGGTACTTGCGGGTATGAGCTTAACCTATCCTCGTCTAACCGGAACACCTCATCCATCGGTTCTAAATATGGGAAATCCATAAAGCGAGGTATTATATCATTCTACAATATTGATGATAGCAGATTTACCCAGTTTGATGAGATTGAATGCACCCCCCAATTTTCTAAGCGCTCATGGGGTTTGTTCCGCCGAAAAACTAAGCTTCTTTGTCGTAAGTGTTGCAACCATATTGGAAACGCCTACAATGTTCACTCTTCATCCTTTTTTTCTCTTGCATCAAACGGGACAAAACCATCTCCTGGCTCCGAACCATCGAATCATATGAAATATGACATTCGCATTCGTGCCTTACAGCCTTCATCATCTGAAGAATATGGAATCTCTGTGTTAGCATGAAAGTTTAACTACGTTGTGAAAATTTTATTGTTCCTTCCTAGATAGTAATCTGCAGGGACAAGGAGGTTAGGATTTCATTATTAATATAGGAAAGTTCTGTTTTAGCAAGGGCTTTGTGTTCCCCCTTCTCTTTCTATCTCAAGTGTGATTAATATATATACTCGTATATAAGAGTTGTAATTGTAAGAATTAAATTGAAAAGAGTTACAGGTAGGGGATGTTTGGGAATTTAATTAAATTCGCAAAACTTCACAGTTTACAGAAAGAATATTTATAGGTCGTGCTACTATTAGACCAGAAGTTATCTAGCACTGAATAGCCAGTTATGGGAGTGTGTTGTTCCTACTTAAGAAGGCCTCATAATATAATGTAGCATATCAATATAATAGTAATTTAATGAGGGTACAGATATAAACACAGGCTCAACATACGTAGAAGCTGAGAATCAAAGGAAAAGTATAGGAAACAGTAGCTTTGTGGCTGTATTCCGAAGTAAGAAAAATCAGTACACAAAGCATAAGGTGTGCTCTAATGGTAAACGAGGGGAATTTATAGGTGGAAAAAATTTTAAAGTGATGTAAGAGATAGTCATAACTATTTTTGTCCTTGTGTATCCCATTAGGTGTTAGGCAGGGGTTCTCACATGACATGATGCATGAAATTGTGTATAAGAGGAGTGAGATTCTGTGTGGTGAGACAATATTTATCTCACTTTATAAATACAAAAGTAAAATTCCTTTAATAGGCCTTAAAGATTGATCCAATGAAATGTGCCTTTGTGTAGGAGTGTGTAAAAAATTTTAAAAATTAATTATTATTTTTAGTTTCCTCAAGGTATTCCTCAACAGATTGTCGAAGATTAATTTTTTCGAAGGGTAAAGATCATCGAAATGAATTTTGCTTTTACCAATAAAGTATTTTTCATACACATGACTAGAGATCGAATCTCTATCAGCATGTTTAAGGGACCCTGTCATTTTCCAACTGTACTGGTGAAAAAAATTAAATTAGATTAAAAAAATTCAATAATTATATAAAGCCTGTTCAAGAACTGAGACACTTCGCCTAAATTGGTTTGAGAACCATAAGAATTGAACTAATTTTTTTTCTTCACTAATCAGTTCTAAATCGGTTTGAAATCAAAATTAATTCGTAAGAAACCGAACCGGACGCCTGCTCCGTGGCTGGCTAAGAGCATTTTGTATATAGTGTAATGTTGTTTTGGCACATCTGTCGTACAACGTAAATAAGTGGATATATGTCTTATAAACCCCAAAAGTCAAAAGGTCAAAACATTGTTTAATTATGAAGATTATCACAATCATCTCAATTTTGACAATGTCGGTTCAATTACTTTAACTTTTATTTTTAATATTCCATGTTCCAAACGTTCAATCTAAAATCCTCATAATAATTAAAGCTCTCAATTATTAAAAGAAGGTAAAACATAGACCTAGTTAATAAGATATTAAGTTTTGGTATCGAGTCGATAATGATCAAACATAAAAATCATGAGATTTGTTTCTTTGCTTGGGCCGATTGCCACTTTTTGGACCTTTCTCGCATTAAAATCATCATCTCATGGGCGTTTACAACCAAAAACATAAACCACTTTTGCTCGGGAAACGATGACCAGAGAGACTGCAAGCACTTACACTCGAAGTGAATTTCAATCTTCCAACCTCTTTAGTTTTTTTCGTGTTTGTCACGAAATATTTCTAGGTTTAAGAAAGGTGAAGGGTGACATAATATATTCTATGGAATGAAAATGAAAATCAAGATAGAATTATTACATTTGTGTCAAGATTGAACTAAAATTACAATATATATTTCTCCAAAAAAAATATATATATATTTACAAATTTTTTATTTACAAACTACACTATATTATTGGGTGATATCCTTCATTCCCCTCCCCTTGAATTGCTTTCCTTCCATTCCAAACTTCAAAACAAAGCCTAAAATATTAGGTGATGACATTTTTAATGATTTATATTATTGTTTAACAAATAATATATCAATATAATAGTGATATAATGAGATAATAGTAAGAACTAAAGTTTAACAATAAAATCATCGCATAGATCTCACGCAAACACTAAGGATAGGGGAAGGTGAATGGAACAGTAGCTATGAGCCTAAAATTCAGCAGAATAGTAGCAATGAAGAGTAGTGTGTAAAATGTGTAAGACAAGGAGATTCCCTGATGTGAGTCATGTTAAGCCTAACAGTTTTGCCCTATAAGCCCCACAGCAGAGTTAGATGTGAGGCGTGTGTACAGGGATAGGAAACCAAATGTGATGAGGGAGTATTTGTGATGCAGGTATTTATTTAGTTCATGCTAGTGGCCAACATTTTTATTTTTATTTTGCTAAAAGAATTTATGGTGTAATTCAATAAATTAAAGAATGAATTTATTAAACAGTCAGGGCATCAAGTTCCTATCTAACTTTTATTTATTTGGATATTATATTACTACCATATATTTGTAAAATCAAAAACATATGAAAGTGGAAGTCGTACTTTTCACTGTTTCACTACAAAGCTCCTAAAATAATACTTTTTACACACTTTTTAGCAATTTTTAAATAATTAAACAGGATAAATACACGTTCTGATATATTTTTTTTAAACAAATATTATAAGATGTGATCTGAAATAAATAAATTGCAAGCAACAAATCTCAGGCTCCAAGTTAAAAGGGGGCATCAATGAGATGGCAACAAAGGAGAGGTTTAATTTCATGTGGGCTGTTATGATGTAACTTTGAAATGAAATTGACAAGAAAGTGAGAAATTAAAAGCAACACACGGAATAAGTGACCAACATAGATAAACCAGTAGGGACAGAATGGAGGTTGTAAACAGTCATAGAGACCTAGCTATTAAGGTGTCTGGAGTCTAAATTGCCATTATTGATCTTTATGACATTTGGGTTACACTCTGATATTGTAGCAACCATTTTAGTAGATTTGGTAAAAAGAGAGAAATAGTGGAAGGAGGTGGCAGAATGAGTGAGAAAGGAGGAATTAGATGGGAATTAAAGAGGAATTGGGAGCGTCTCCTGGAGGAGATAAATTTTTTTTACCAGTTAAATGCAATTAGCAGTAATATGATAGGAAACTGAGTTTGGTAAAAAAGTTAAAAAAAAATTATTTGGTTGATCAAATTTTTACCATAAAAAATTGGGTTAAATATTGTGAGTCTTTGTTGGGTTGAGGGTGAAATAATGATGGATAAATGTGTTGAAATACCGAAAACAACCCCTAATTTAATTTTTGAATCTAAAGATTTAGACATGTGTACTTAACCGAGGGTAATATGGTAAAGTGTTCATTCACCTTTTTGAGGTCACCCAGCCTTTTCTAGGAATACCACACTCGAATTGATCAAATTCTACAATAATTTTAGCAATTTTCCTTTTATTTTGCACATGCTTGTCAAAGGATGGGGAAAAGAGAACAAAGCAATAGTTGAATGCCAATTACATTTGGATGAGGAATCAAATCAAAACCCTGAACCAAACACACCCAAGGGATGATAAGATTGAGGAATTAAAGAGATAAATTGAAATATTTCTTTTAATGAAATTAAAATATTACTACAGTTCACTATTAACAGCAATAGAACCATAACTAACTGAAATTAAAATATAAAAAAATTACAGTAATTGAAAATATTAAAAAAAAATTATGTCCCAATAAGTTGCAACATGTATATAGCAACTTCACCCTTTTTTGTGAGGTTTGACAAAACAAAATAAAATGGCTTACTAAAGGCCCTTATAATTGTAGGCTTGTAGCCAAAGCAACTAAAGTTAGGTGCATAGTTGCTGCTCTATGTTGTCATATGTCACGAATGATTCACATTATCAATAGTAGAACTTTGAAGAATCCCCTGTTGCCACTCTTCTCCATTCCCATCACATAAAGCAATAATGTTTTTTTTGCACATGTACAAATGCAGGACTTGGCATGGAGAGACAACCTCTGTCTCTCAAGCACATATACAAACACATACAAATACAGATATACCAACAATTAATAAAGAGATACAAATAATCAAAAGATTAAGCATTAAATGAGAAATTATAATGGTATGGAGGATGTTAACATATAACCACTTTTTGGTGGAGAGACACACTGTACAATTTCTTAATTTTATACATGAAATAAATGCGCACGTAGATATTTATCAGTTGTGTAAGCGCTTTCCTATCTTCTTCTAAGCTTCTTTTTTGTACTATTTCACCAATTTGACATAAACTCAGTTTTCTTTGTTTGAAAGGAAATGCATTAGTTCTTCGATTGCAAGTATCTAAAGCCTTAACTGAGGTTAAAGCTACTCATCCTACGACTGGGCCAAGGCCTTTATATATCCTAAACTTAGTCATAAAGCAATTAATACAAAATAATTTCGATCATATAATTTCGTATGATCCAAATGATGCCACATTTCCACCATTTCTCTCATCTGATCCACTTGTTGATTTTAGTTGGGTGAAGATTCGATTATGTCTTGTCATTTTCGTCTGCTCCGAATAAAGTTTCTCTCTACCATCCCCTTGCACTGTGGTCCTGATGTGGCAAATTCATGTCCCTACCCCTAATGCCATCGATCACTAGGAGACAAAATGGCCTTGTGTAGGACACCATTAAGCATATTACAGAGGCCTAATCGGACAAGCACACATGCAGAACTAACTGATGTTTGATTTGATGAGATTATTTGAACAAATAATTTGCAAGTTATTTATTTTAATTAGTTAACACTTATTTAAAAAAACAATCATTGAGTGTTATTTTGAAAATTGGGAACAAAGACATTCTCCCACTAAGACAACTATAAGACAAGTCCTGTAGCATTATGTAATAGGGCCCTTATGCTTCATTGTTTCCCACTATGGGTACCTAACATGGGGAGTTTTGGCAGTGCCTCAGTATGGAAAAAAGTTATCAAATGTTCATCTTATTTTAAAGTATAAATCTTAAAACCAAAGAAATTTCATCAAACTCTTTTACAGCCTGTACTCTCTAGTATTGATGGAGAAATTTAAAAAAAAAACAATAGAATTACACAACGAACCCCATCAAACCCCAAGTGCTGAAACTTGAAAGCATGCAAAGCACTAGCCTTTTCTTTTTCTTTTTCTTTTTTTGTAATATAAAGCACATTTTCGAAAGAGTAACAAAGTTATTTTTGACTCTAGCATGTGAATAGTATTCTATAACTTTACAGTAGTCACACTGCAAAGTGAGAACCAAAGGCAGAAATGGTCTTCTTCTTTGGTGTCACTTTCTTTTCTTTTCTTTAAGGGACCGTTCCTTTATTCCATGGTCGTCTTCCTCTTTGTCAGAGTCCTCACCCAACCCTTTCTGACCTTAACTCCTTCTACCTTGCTGCCAACGTGGCACGCACCTCCGGTCTTCTTCCACCGGATGAGCTGGAACATGTGACCTATCCGCTTTCGCCACCTAAACGTGTCACGTGACTTCCCATGTTCTATCACGCTCTTGGTCTCCTTGGTCATGTCCTTGTTTCGGATGTTCCATGACATCTTGTTGCAGTTCTCTAGGGACACCTTTGAGACCGTGCTCTTTTCCCACGAGGCCACCCCATTTTCTTCAAACTTGATTGAGATGAATGAGTCTTCTAAAAAAAAAAAAGTTAAAGTCATTCCACAATATCATTGTCATAATTCGTATCTACCAAGACAAAAGGAAAAGGAAAATGTAAAATTCTTGGCAAAAGGTAGAGAAAAGAAAAGAAGAAAATACTTTATTATATTAGTCTAAGGTTTGTACTTCAAATTATGTTGTATTCTTGTACCTAA
The DNA here is from genome assembly GCA_032173675.1 of Gastrolobium villosum. Taxonomy (NCBI): domain Eukaryota; kingdom Viridiplantae; phylum Streptophyta; class Magnoliopsida; order Fabales; family Fabaceae; genus Gastrolobium; species Gastrolobium villosum. The sequence continues at coordinate 220,440 of JAVKPL010009079.1, read as the reverse complement.
CGAAACTTCGAATTTTGGATATATATATATATATATATGGTTTTATTTTTCTCTGTCAAATCTCTTATTTATCTCTTTCTCTCTCTTGACATAATTTTACATCCTTTAGAATGACATACACCTTATCCATATATATGGGTTAGGATCATTTTACACCGGTATAAGTTACACTCTTAATCTTGTCCATTAATCCCACTTATATCAAAGCGCTCAAAAATTTTAGTAATGTGAGCCATTGGATACATTTTTCTCATATATATATATATATATAAGAAGAAATAAAGTCAATGTGATATTATATATTTGCACTATATATATATATATATACACCTAATATTTTCACCAGTGCGTGTCTATTGTGCTGCCATTAATCTCATTTATATTTAAGGGATATAAATTTTTTAGTAATGTGAGCCATTGGATACAAGTGGATTAATGGTTAACATGACCATAAAATTTTACACCGGTGTAAGAATATCCTACATACATATATATATATATATATATAAGAAGAAATAAAGTCAATGTGATATTATATATTTGCACTAAATTAAGGTAATATACACCTAATATTTTCTGCGTGTCTATTGTGCTGCCGACGGATTTGATTGAAAGCGGATTTAAAATAAACGTAGTTGGAAACAGTTTTCATGATACTGTATATTAGTTATGGACATGACATTCAATAATGGTATCATATATATACTTTTCATAAACATGAATGACATTTTGCCAGATTAATTATGTAACCTAATTCCCTACCAAATCCATAGACCATAATCTTTCAATGTAATAATACTCTTTGGCGTTTGCATCTGACACTTACATGCCAAGCCAAGAAGAAAAGAATGACATAACCGAAAGCCTTCCTATCTTAGCAGCTACGCTTTTTGACCTTAATTTCGTCATCATCACAATCTAATCTTCCACATGAAGACACACAAACATGCACTTATAATTCTCCTCCAATAATGAAATTAGCAATTCCCATCTCACCATAACATTATAAGTGGTAAAATATTCCCCACTAATGCTAAGAATTATAATCACACCCAAGGAAAAACTTTTTCTTTTTATTTATATTGAAAGAATAAGATAGATTGAGGAAGATGAATAAACAAGGCCCCACCCAGTTCAAATACTCATTTTCTGAATGTCTGGGTAAAGGAATACTCTAGGCAGGAGGAAGAAGAATAAATAAAAAATACAAAAAATGTAACATTAGCTAGCTATAACTAAAATTAAGTTATTACCTTCTGGACTAGGAGAGATATCATACTCATAGTTTTGAGATTTCCAGAGCCAGGATTCTGGGCGAGTGAAGAGAGAACCAAAAGCAAAGATCTTGTGAATGGAAGTGGATGGCTTTCTATGTATGGAACTTTGAGGCCTTTGTGAGGCTTTGGAGGCAGAAGGGTGGTTGTGGTGACGACCCTGTTTTGCAGCCACTAAGAGGAGCCTCTCATTCAAGCACAAGGGGCATACCCCAACAACTACTTGTTTTGGGTGGAAATAGCAGCATGATTTTTCATCTCTGTATCCATTATTTCTATTCATGTTGTTATGGGTTGACACTTTAGAATGAAGCAGGTGAAGTGAAGAAGAATGCAAGGAAAGTTAAAAACCAAAGTGATGTGAACTAATTTAAAAAGATGGTAAGGTATTCTTGAGAATATATACGGTGGAAAAAGGAAACTAAATGGAAGATCATGAGCATGGCCCCACCTTGAACAATGAAATGTACTAGTCTCGTGTAGTGTAATGTAATTTACAAATTGGGTCATGGATATCTATGGCAAAAACATTAAAATATTGTTTTTTTAATAAATAATTATCAATAAATTGTTATTTTGAACTTAAGTACGAATATATTGTACTCATTCACGCTTAAATTAAGTGTGATCATTCACGTCTAAGCTGGTGTGATCGAATCTCTCCGGTACCACCTTTGAGAGGAGTTTAAAACCTTAATCCTAGACCCGCCCTGAATCAGATTAGTTGCGAAGCAATGAACCGATTGAAATATTTCCAAAAAAAAAAAAGGTTAGGTGTGACTCACAAGTAGGGTTGTTCAAAATGTCTAAAAGAACCAAACCGATCCATAAACAAACTGCTCCACATCTTAAAAATCGGTTATTTTTTAAAATCGGTTTCATAAGAAACTATATTTTATTTTATAAACTGGTTATTTACCAAATCATAAAAATAATTGGTTATCCATAACCAAACTACTCTACAATTAAAGAACAAGTAAGTATTATCTTTTATTATACCTATTATATTAGTCAATAAACTCAAACTTTCAAATAATAAACTAGCAAAACAAGTTAAGCAGCTCAAGTAAATAAATAATTTTGTCCGATGAAATTTTATCCGATAAAGCTTCTCTTAAAAAATTTTACAAAAAAATTTTTTGTCAAATTTTTTTACGGAAATTTTTTTCATCAAAAATCTTTGACAGAAATTCGTTACTTTGAAAATTATGATATAAATGTTTTTTTTTTTTTGAAAATTTTGCTGGAAATATTTTCAGTTGAAAATTTTCGATGAAAATGTGTTTTGTCAAAAATTTCAACGTAAATTTTTTCCGTCAAAATGAATGATGAAAATATTTTTGTCAAATTTTTTTGACGGAATCTAGATTCTGTAAAGAAATTTGAAGATTTTTTTTTCGTAATTTTTTTTAAAGAAATATTCTTCGTCGAAAATTTCGACGAATATGTTTTTGTCAAATATTTTGAGGGAAATATTTTAACGAAATTTAGATTCCATAAAGAATTTTGACACAAAAATTTTTCTGTCATAATTTTTTACAAAAAAATTTTTTATTTCAAATTTTTACGGAAATATTTTTCGTCAAAAGTTTTCGCTGAAAATGTGTTCTGTTGAAAATTTTGGTGAAAATGTTTTTTTCGTAAAAAGATTCAACAGAAATACTTTCCGGCAAAGTTTTTTACGTAATTATTTTCTGTCAAAATTTTTTGATTGGAATATTTTTCCTTGAGAAGTTTGACGGAAATATTTCCGTTGAAAGTTTCAACGGAATTTAGATTCTATCAAAAATTTTGACTGAGTTTATTTCCGAAAAAAAATTATGTCAGTTATTTTGGCTAATTCTTGTTTCGTCTCTATTTTCGACATCATGTGATTTTCATCAAAAATTTCGTCACTATGTTCGACGAAATATTTTTCGTCGATAATTCTATCAGTATTTGAGACTTTTCTAATAATACCACATTTAAAAATGATTCATATTTATGTAGTTTTCACATTTTAATGCTAAGGTTAGATAAGTAATTTTTAATATTTCTCCCCTTAAACCCCTCAAATTGGGGGAACTTTAATTTTAAGGGTGGGAAGAGTTTGGAGGATTTTGCAAAAATCCACAATTCCCTTCCCCCATTTTTTTAAACTCACAAACAATGGAAGAGATTAATAAAACCCTCCCCTTCCCCTCCAAAAATCAACTCTCAAACAAAGCCTTAGTAACACAAATCTTGAGAGAACGAAAAGCAATTTTTTTTAATAATTTTAAAATAACTCAACTGTTTTTCTACCAATCACTCTCAAAACAACGTGAAACAATTTCTATAAGAATCACTTCGTCCGGAGAGTTCCAAAACAATAAAGATTCTTGCAAGAAATAGTTGGTCAACTAATAAAAATAGCATAATCCATCAAAAACCAATTTTGAATTTGTTAAAAAACCGATTTTGAACTTGATATCCGGTTTATGGTTCATAATCGGTTTTGATTTAAAATCGGTTTTGAATTAAAACCGGTTTTAAATCAAAACCGGTTACGAACCACAAACCGGTTTGGACTAATTAAAAACCGGTTATTAAAAAAAATGGTTCGGTTTAAAATCCAAACCGTTTAAAACTGGTTTGGTTCGGTTTTTGACAATAATCGAACCGAACCGCTCCATGCACATCCCTACACAAGACATTCATGCCTAAATTAGATGTGACTATGTTGACACGTGACACAAAAAGTTAACAATTTAATCATAAAACTTCAAAAGGTCATAACTTTTGACTCGGGTATCCGAATCAGATAATTTTTTTTGATTTCACATAACTTTTCGAGATCTACTCAATGATATCTCATTTGACATATTTTATCTCTCACAAACACAGTTCAAATTTACAACAATGGTATTATACGAGCGTTTAAAGATGGCACCAAAGTGGATTACTCCATCTATAAATAAGGATACTTAATGTCATATTAAAGCATATACTTACTACCAAGTGTTTAAAAAAATAGTGTACAAGGTTATTGAATCGCAATACGAATCGTGTATCGTTTGGCCGATTTTTCGTATCGTGAATCATATCGAATCACAAAACACAGAAATATAATAAAAAATAATTTAAAAACATAATTTTTTATGACTTTTATCGAACTGTATCGTAAGTTACATCCTTCTATTTTATAACTTTTTCTTTCTTTCTTTAAAGCCATTTAAATTATGTATTCCTAAGAGAAAGAAAAAATAAACACATTTAAAATAAAAATAAAAAAAGGATTAATAGGTATAAGAAAAGAAAACTAAACCTGGAATTGAATCTTGAACTCTAAAGTTTGGAAACGTCTCTGATACGAAACAACGGCTAGGTCTTTTTATAACCTCTGAATGGTTTTCAAAAATAAAATCCTTCTTCCTTAGAGATTTAGAATATTTATTTAATTATTTCCTTTATTAATACAGATTTTTCAAATTGATTTTTGAATTTAAATCACAAATCAAATCTTTATTTTGTTTTCTTAAATAATAATAATATTTTAGATTTTTTAATTTAAATAACAACCAAATCTTTATTTATTTTTTTATATTAAATCACAAACCCAGAACTGATAGGCTTTCGGGTTTAAACGCTCTTATAATACCACTATTGCAAATTTGAACTATGTTTGTGAGATATAAAATATGTCAAATGAAATGTTATTGTGAAGATCTCGAAAAGTTTTGTGGATTCAAAAGAAATTACTTTATTTGGATACCTGAGTCAAAAGTTATGATTTTTCAAAATTTTACAGTTCATAAGTTGATTTTTTTGTGCCAGATGTCAACATCAGACGAGTCACGCCTAATTTAGACGTGAATGGTCACGCTTAATTTGGACGTAAATGAAGGTAACAAATCCATAAATAATTTCGAAACAACTATATATTTATAATTATTTATTAAAATAATAATTTTAATTTTTTTTTGCCGGATATGTTAATATACAGCACATTATTCCTTGGTTCTAACTCAGAAATATGCAATAAAACTACCCCATTTAGTTTATATATTAGCATTTTCCTTTAAAGTTTTACCACCTTCTCAGTTTTAATTAGGTTACATTTACAAAATCTTATAAATTATACTATTGGAAATATATTTTTAGCTTAGTATATTTTCAAGAATACATAATTGAGTTTTAAAACAAAAAATCTGTAAATATAATATTTTCCTAATTCTATTTCATAATAATATTCTCCGATATATGTCCTTAAAAAAATTTAATATTTAATATTTTTGCTGAAAAAGATTCATATCCTATATTCACATAAAATTGAGTTGATTTCATTAATATTTTTTTTTTATATATATTACATGGAATCGAACAGCAAACGTAACACTCCCTAAACACACCCAACACTAGTAGGCTATCTCTAGTGGTGGATTAATATCTCTCTCCTTACTCTACATCTGGTTCTTAAAAAAAGTGATTTAATTTAAAATTCAAAATTTTGTATTCAAGCCAAAACCACACAATCCGCATGGTTAAGTCCCTCGCAGAATTCGATTTTCGTGTTAGCATCCTGTTCTGAATTTGAATTAAATAAACAATGGAATAAAAATTAGTATATTTTAACCAAAATTTTATATAGCCTTCTTATAGACAAAGTAGTGGTATAGACTCCGTGTGCCATTAAAGACTCCGTGTATCCCCTACCCAAAATAAAAAATAAAAAACTCCGTGTATAGAACGAGTGTATCATTCGTTATAGATCGAATAAAGTGATACATCTAATAATATTTATTCTATTCCCTCATTTTATAATTAATATCAAGTTTCAATTATATATATATATATATATATAATTAGAACGTATACTCTCCGATTACTTCTTGATAATTAGGATTTTATGTTTATTATGTTGTAGGAAAAGTGATTGTGTAATGTTATAGAGATTCATTTTGCGTGTCATTTTTTTTTTTCTTTTGTTTTAAAATGTGTGAGCCCCACAAAATATTGTGTGTAGGAAAGTTTGTTGTGTTATGTGAAAGGAGGAAATGAAAACCCTTGTAATTAATTTATCATAACTTTCGTTTAGAGAACTGATAGATAACCAATGCATCTTTTTTTTTTTGGTAATCAATAACCAATGCATTTATTTTTTTTTTTGGTGAAAGATAACCAATGCATCTTAGTAAATCTTAGAATTACACGGGAGTTTGATTTTTATGTATTATTAATATAATTTTTTTATACTGTGTCAAATTTTATATTGATATATTATTTCATAAATCTAATTACATTAATAATTATATAAGGTATTATATTTATTTAATAACATGACGAAAGTACACCATTTGATCTAAACATAAATTTTTTTACATTGACAATATAATTAAAATTCAAACAATATTAAAAATATCTCGTATTTCACCTATCATTTCGGTTTCAAATAGTAGAACTGCGTTAATTTCTTATAAATCATTTTTTCCAAAAAAGAAACTAATTAAGGGGTGTTTGGTATCAAGCTTTTGTTTAGAATGATGGGGAAGTGGGGTGGGGAAAGTTTTTTGTCTATGTTTAATATAAGGTATCCAGATTTATTCCCTGTAAAAAAAATTCTCCCGTCAATCCATACTTACACTGAGCACCGGAAAAAAAAATCTTCATTAGCTTATGGTATTTTTTTTTGCCCATGTACTCTGATTGTGATTCAAACGAATTAAGACCTTAACGCACTCAAGTGCTATATGCAGATGTAAATAAATACCACAGAGAAGCATAATTTAGTCATTTTGTTTTAATTCCATCAATATTTTATCATCAATAAAATTAACCTAACTTTTCTGGTATAATTTTGGCATGTCAAACACTTTTTCATAACTTATTTGGACAAAAATATTTATCACCATATTTCTAAAAAAAAAAAAACTCGATAAAAAAAATCCCTTATAGCAAATGCCCATAAGGACCTGTTTGGTGTGATGTATAAGGTCGAATAGTATAAGCTTATATTATATTATACGTTACAACATTTTCAGTTGTTTGATGTGACCATCGTATAGTATAAGCTCATACAGCAGGACTCCTTTATACATCAAAATGATGTATAACTTAATCCATCCTAGTAGTGGTGGATTAGGCCTAATAAGGGGTTGATGTATTAATATTGCTTACAAGTACAATTCTCAAGAACTAATATATCATTTCAATATTTATATATTAAAATAATTTTTTTAATTATATTAATTTTTAAAATATTGAAGGATATTATCTTATACAATACCATACCAAACGCTGAATAGTATTAAAATTTAATCAAATCTTCTACAATCATGTCTTATATTATTAAACCTTATCCTATATTATATATCAAATATGCCCTAAAAGAATCTTCAACTAGCCTGGTGTGCGTTAGCTTGTGTATGTTGGGTTGTGTGTTTTTTTTATACAAAAAAATAGAAGTAAATATAGATAAAAACATATGGGTATGGATCTTTGAGTATATTGCTAACAAAATTTTATTTTCCACATGTCAATTTAAAATTTATTAATTATTCGATTAATGTCGGCCAAATCACAAAAATGACAGAGATCTCCTTATCAAAAATATAGTTATACACTTAAAACTCGAATTCGAAACCAAATTAGTTCCTTTACTATTAAAAAGCAATTCATTTGTGGTATACTTTTATAGATAAAAATAAGTAAAAAATTAGAATAAAAATTACCTCACACTATAATAAGTGCATATATACATGAACTACGGTATAATTTTTTTTACTACTAGTTGAAAGATCTTTTTAATCTTTCTTTCTTTCTTTTTCTTTTTTACTAATTCAATTTAACATTAAAGTCATAAGTAATTAAAATTGAAAAAATAGAAATATTGGAATTAGATGTGAGTAAATGACAGCCTCGTCCCTGAAAAATAAATGCTTGGACCATCGTAGTGTCCAAATCAACACGAGTAAGGGCGATTCATGGATAAGGTCAAAATTTGCAACTGCCACTTGATTTGGGTATTAAAGCTTTGAAAAGGTCAAATATAAAAATCGCTGTTTATGTGGGGTTATTGGGTTGTGGCCTTCTCATTAACGTATCCAAGATAAATATCAAAGTTATTAGTGTGAAAAATATTAATAAAAAAGACTAAATATTATAAGTATTTTTTAGGAATAGATTAACTATTAATACTAATATTGTATTATTATTACAAAAATGTTACTTTATATATAATAATCAAAAAATGAACTTTAGGAAGGAACGATTACCGATCCAGTCCCCCTTCGGTTCCCCTCTGTCCAGGACCAAGAACGTGTAATTTTACCATACTCTCCCTCGATGAATTTCATTCCACTATATTGTTTGATCTTGACGTGGAAAAAGTTGTAGTATCACGTGTACCAAAAAACTCATAAAATAGTTTTTCTTTAAACTAAAACTGTAGTGACTGTACCAAAAAAAAAAACTGTAGTGACTGGGGCTTTGCCCGTCTTATTAAATTAAACCATTTAAAATAGACTCATCAAATACCTTCAAATTTTAAGTTCAATTGGGTTATTTATATGATATCAAAATTTCATTGATTAAGTGATTATGAATTTGATCTTCATCATCCTTATTTTCTAATGGAATTAAAATAAATACAAGATAAATAAAAAAATTAAATCTATGTAATTTTCACGCTTAAAATTCAAAGGACTCTTGCATGTATCAAAAAATAAAATAAAAAATGTAGTGATTAGTTTTTTTTTTGTTTTACTTTTTTGGTAAACTTGTATTCGTTTATCAAATCAATAGTCTGACGAGTGCCGTTGACAAGATATGGGATACAATCCAAAAATAGGGAGTGTATTAAAAAGAAAATTCCTTGAATTGAAAAGGTTCTTAGGATGCCTTTGGTATATGCAAAATTATGGCATAACAATTAAGCCAATATCTACAGTCTAGGAATTAAAAAAGAAGCAAGTTTTTTTTTATTTTATAAAAATGGCAATTCTTTGAAGTTTGGAAAGTCATCATGAACACCCGATTTTGCCTTCAGTATGGGCAGTGAAAAAAATGACAGATTGAAACACTCGTCAAAGCATTCAGCATGAGCATGGATTTTCACGAAAAAAAAAAAATTAAAGAAAGGATAAAGTGTGTGTCATTTTAAAGTATGTAAAGTTGTGTCACAAAATAAGAGTGTGGGTCCCACTTCTTTATGAGAGTGAAAGAATATGAGTTGTGTCATTTAAAATGTCAGTTAATAAACTTTGAAAATAAGTAACGTCGCTCGTCATTTATTTAATTTTTTAAACATGAAGCATCGCTCATAGTGATGTTCATCAGTTCATGTATACCTCATAAGAACTGTTTGTGCTAATTGATAAAATCCCCACATTCAATAGCGTGTGTCTGCGTGTGAACATGTGCAGGACACCAGCTAAGGAAATAGTACGAATTTTCTTTTTTGTTATCTCTGTCCTTTTGTCAAACACGTGTGACGCACTTTCCTCTAACATCACATATTTTGTATTTAATAATGATATTTCTTCATCATTTTAGTAATATTAAAATATTATTTCTTTCGAATAATTAATAAAAAAATATTTCAACATATATAAAAAAATTAAAAAATAATGTATCAATGTAGTGGGCAAATACTAATTCATAACCCTTTTGTATGAGTACAATGGGAAAGAGAAAAAGTATAGTTATGAAATAAAATGAAGAAAAGGGAAAGTTGGAATGGGATGGAGAATGTATGGAGTGTCCATGAAACATCCTAAAAGGATTAAAGGTGATTGAAACATACAAACTAATGGTCACATGGGCAGAGGAAGTGGGGACTTTTTCTGATTTGGGTGGCTTCAAGTCATGCTCATATCATGGCCCAAAGTTGGATGTGGGTCTCCTTCATTCTCATTAATTTTTAGTCTCATCCAATTTGAATCATGTCTTACAACTAACCATTTAACACTTGGAATTTCATCACAACTATATAGAAAGGTACTTATAAATAATTAATTCTTATTCCTTTCCTCACCATTTTTTAAGGGCTTGAGAGGAATCAATAACTCAATCAAAAACTACTGATTTATAGTTTAGAGGAAGGTTATATTTACAAATTTTTTATTTATAAACTACACTATGTCTAATCGATAATACACTCTGTAAGTTTATAAAAAAAAAAAAAAATTATAAACAAATCCTTCCCTATGGTCTAAGTTGAAGACTGAAAATTCAGTTTGTACTGTTCAATCTGAAATCTTCAACTGAAATTTTAAACACCTTTGACTGCTTTGTAATTCGTGAATGCATGCTCGTCTTTCCCAAAGAAAAAAAAAAATGACAACTAATATGGTGGGCATGTATTGATCAAGGTCAAGGAAATTGATTTAAGAAAAAAAGAAGAAAAAAAGAGAGGGGGGAAAATGATATATGCAATCCAAGCTGGATGATATGTTTTTGAGACACATCCTCTTGTCAAAATGTAGTCTATTTTTTGGTAGATGGGGGTAGCATGATATGCCATCTTTTTGAAGTGACATAATTGTTGTTTCGTAAAGGGTGAAGTCTAAGACGGTTATCGCCAAATTTAAGTATAATTAACCTAAAGTTATTAGATGTGTGTTAGTGGTGGAGGCTTGGATAGTTTGCATGAGGATAAAGATTCAAATATCAGTCTTATCAATAATCATTAGTTCAAATGGCACGAAGCTCAAGTTCAAGTCAAGCGAAAATGAATAGGATGGGAAAAAAAATAAAGTAAAAAAAAAGACTCTTTTCATTTTGAAATCCAGTTATAATTTGTTTTAGACCCATATAATGGGCTCCTTTTCTACCACACGAAATGAACCTAGCCCAACATCAAGTAAAACTTCTCTGTAAATAAAAGGTTAAACCCCAAAGATATATGGATTTCGGAACCCTAATCCATATTCGTTGCCACTGTGCACACACTCAATAAGCATCTCTAAACCATAGATCCTATAGCAACGCTTGATCCTCAGGGATCAAACATAATTTATAATGGCATATCAACTACTATTACTAATGGTGGGTCCTTGAATTCAAATTCAAACCATATAGTTGTCATGAATAAAAGATCAATCAGATGAGCTAAACACTGTTGGTGTGTAATAGAGTGGAATTTGAGTGTGAATGAAAAGTGATCTCTATGTTAACTTATGGAAGTATTTATACATGTGTTTTCAGGTGGAAAATACTAACAGAACCAAACAAAAAGTTATTAACTCCTAACCACCTAGGCTAACAGAGCTAATTGGACAATAATGAAATAACTAATACTTAATAAAATATGTTGACAAGTCCCATCATAAAACAATAGATTGTGAAATTAAGGAGCGTGCTGGGGCTTGGTAAGATCTACAAATTAATGTGCAGTATTTAAATGTACAAGCTTTGTGAAACCAGCAGCAATCTTCACCTGAATGAAATGACATATGTTGTTCTTTGAGGAGAGGAAGGATTAGAAGCAATATTTGCTGCCTGATTGTAGCATAAGACCATGGAAAAATCTGTGGGAACCTCCAAATCTTGAAGTAAAAAAGATGACAACCGAATCATGTCACTTGTGACAGTTGCTAAAGCCTGGTATTCAGTTTTTGGTGTTGACCGAGACACTACATTTTACTTTTCAAAATTTTATCACCAATGAATACACAATAACAAGAGATTGATATGCGAATATATGGACAATTTCCCCAATCTACATCAGCATTTGCTCTAATGCTAGTTGAGGACTGTGAAGACAATAAGAGACACTAGCCATGAGTGATTTTCGGATATCTCAATGGACGATGAACAACATCAAAATGAGTAGTTTGAGGTTTAGACCGAAAATGTCTGAGTTTGTTGTCATATCTGGCAGAATTTGAGTAGGAATGAAAAAGTGATACTTTTCATTAACTCAATGAGGTATTTATACAAGTGTTCTCACGTGAGAATTACAAACAGACCCAATAGAAAGTTGACAACTTCTAACAACCAAGGCCAACTGAATTAACTATACAACAACAAAATGACTAATACTTAATTTGCTTTTACCCACAAAGCATTTTCAATGAGACTCAGAATCCTACACTACAGGTAAAATCTGCCCACATAGTTTTAGTTTGGCTATTGAGCCATATATAGCTAAAATGACTGTGATTGATGGGGAAAAAAAATAGTAAATACCACTTGTCCATAGAAAAATCAATACACATATCAATTCATTCTGAAAAATTAGCAAAACTAATTCTGAGTAACAGCATTTTTATCGTAAAAAAAAGTAACATTTGATGTTATCCAAATATATAATCAAATATATAAATTCAATCTTTGTAACTAGATTTTAAAACCCACATTTAAGTAGATCATATATTCTTACGCTTTTCCTGCTACAACTTAACGACTAATCGAAAACGCATTTAGTTCCATCCATTCTGTTTGGGAGAAGTAAGGTACACATTGACACCCGAAGGGCAGGGACAACACTGGATTTTGTCCAGAACTTTGGAACAAGGGTAGCAATTAGCAAAAAATAAAATAAAATTGTAATTATGAGAAGATAAATTTATGATAATTGATGGAGCATAATAAAAAGGTTCAACAAAGTTCACCACCATGCAGGTAAATTCAAGCTATTAAACATTTTGGCCTGTTTCTGCTAATGAGCTTCACTGCACATGATAAATGTGATTTTCAAATGAAAAAAATAATTAAAAACAAAAATATAGAGCTGCAGTGAGAGCTCTGCTTGGAAAAAAAAATATAAGTTTGGTAGTCTAAAAGGCATATAACTATTTGGAAAAAATTTAGCTTGGTCGAGTCTATTAGGCATATAACTTTGAGAGCTCTTCTTGGAAAGTCTTTCTGATGACATCTCTCTTGATCTTAAGAGCTGCAGTGACTAGGCCAGACTCAGGAGTCCATAGGTCAGGAAGCAATTTAATTTTTGCAGGAATCTCAAATTTTTGCAAACGAGCCTTCTTTGCTTCCTGCAAATGTTTTGATAAATTATAATAATAAAAAAAGGAATAATATTACATCATTTGCAACAAGAAAAACAGTCAAGACGTTGCAGGTTGTACTTCCTAGAGTTCATTGAGAGGTCAGTTTAAAGAGTACTACATACTAGAGATAAAAAAATTTAGCCCAAAATAAAAAAGAACCAACACAGAACTAAACAAAGCATCCTTCATTATTGTGTTACGTTATATTGCGGTGCACAAAATAGCATGCCTTGATTAGCTAGAAATGAGCTTTACAACTAAATGTAGGCCCCGTTTATCTTATATCCTTCACTTTACTAAAAAATATTTTCTTTTATTTAGGGAGCTATTGTGTTGACATATTAGACATAACTAAATTAGTATTACATTTTTTAGTCAGTGACTCAGTAATGAAGAATAATATACTGATTGTCTGATGGAAATATCAGTCTCGTTGTCAAAATAAACAAGACAATTTCAATACTTAAAGGTGGATACTTTATTACCTTTTCATGGGGAAAAAAGCTTTACAAGACATTGAACCAAATTTATCATATTCACATGCAAAAGGTCTTCTTCCCTTCTCCCACTCCATGTATGTCATGAAATTGTGTTCAGTATCCACCATATTAAGGTTACGCTCGTTTAAGTAAACAATGGAAATAGGGAGGGGAGAAAAAAAAATTGGGACCAAAACGTTTTGATTTTCAATCATTATTGCTTGGTAAAAAAACCACTCTTCGTTAAACCCGACTAGTGAGTGTTGGGTGGATTCATACCATATTATTGCTTGGTAGATGGTTAAAAATTACTTTCAACACTGTTTCATAATTCATACAATAGAAGTGGCCAAGATTTGTGGGGTGGATTCAAATGAGTTGAACTCCGCTTTCAATCATCCAACATTTTGTTGTACAAAGCAAATATCAAATGATTTTCACAATTTTTCCACCTCCCCATTTTCCAACTGCTCAAACAATCATAGTCTGGGACAATTTTAAGATGAAATACTGGTTTCAACCTCAAAAGTTTTGTTAACCTTAATTTAGATTTTACTTTATACTTAGACAAATGTACCTTCTAAAAGCTGAAAATTTTAATTCGAAAACAATATGACTAAGTTGTAAAAGGAATTTGATACAAAAGGCATACCTTAACAAGTGATGCATGCACCTCCTTCCCAGTTTCTTCTTTCGTGCACAGTTCTGAAAGATCAGAATAAGCAATTCCTTGCTTTGAAGCCCATTCCTCCAATGCGGGACGAGAAACCACCACAAGTGCCACACAGTAACTATGAAAAGGATCAGCATGCAACATAATATTGTCCACGAAGGGGCTTACAAGGAGAGCTGCCTCAACCTGTATTTAAATAATGTCATTAAACATTGAGAATGGTTCATTCCATAAACCAACAGTCATACCTTTCCCAAGGAGACATATTCTCCATGCTGCAGTTTAACTATGTCCTTTTTTCGGTCAATGATCTCAAGGCAACCATCTGTATGAAATTTCCCTACATCTCCAGTGTAGAACCACCTCATTTCTCTTTCATCAACCTTTACAACAAAAGACACAATTTAGAAAACAAAACCAGCAAATCACAAATTTCAATAACAGTAAACAGAGCTATAAAGGACCAACTCATCTAAAAGCTTCAGCTTTTATGTGAAGGCTCATGACTGATTTTATATCTAACATGCTTTCTCAGTTCTCACGAAAGAGGCCTTTGGACTTAAAATGTGAATAATGTGTAGATCCAGCTATCTTGGGTTGCAATTTGATTTTTATTTTGAAGAATGGAGGCGGTTGGGTCGAACTCCTAACCACTTAATTATAATAGTCTTTGATACTATGTCAAGGACTCACTCTCCTAAAAGTTTAAACTGTTAGATCAAGATTCATAAATAATTTTACATCTAAAAAGAACTATTACACCAATAGTATAATAACCCTAATTTGTAAAATGCCTAATTGCATTGGATTAATTATTTAATCATGCATAATTTAGATTAATTAAGAGAGAGGCTTAAATAAAAGAATTAGATTAAATATTAATCATGCACATTGTAGATAAAATAAGTGGAATACTTAGTTCAATCAATATGGAGTGTGTTTAAGTAGAAAACACCATTTTAAGTGAGTTAGTGGGCTTAAGTGAAGGAAATGGGCTTTTATGCCAAAGGCCCTGTCAACCACTTCTCGCTGGGGAGGGAGCTGTCCGACGAGTGTGGAATTTCTCGTTGGAGCGAGGAGCACAACGAGCAACACGAGAGTTTGGAAACACTCACTTAAGTCACTCTCTCTCCTCACCAAATCATTTACTCTCTACCGCAACCCGAGGAAGAGGCCATAAATGAGCATTTAGGACCTTCAAAAACCTAGTTTCCTCTACAAACAATGGAATCAAGTGAGATTGGAAGCCAAAGTGAATAGATTATCACCCTTAACAAAACCCATAGCTTAGCATCTATTGTGGACGCTTGTGGGTGGAGATTTTGGCTTGGAAAAGTAGCGAAAATCTTGAAGTTTGAGGAGCTTGAGGTGTTGCATTGTTTCATTGGTGTTGGAAGACATTCTTGGTGCCATTGTGGAGCTATTTGTGGTAAGCATTCATAACCTCTTTGTGTTTTGAGTTAAAATCCAAAGTTAGGGTTTTATGGCAATGTGAGTTAGTTGGCTATATTGGAGTAGGATTGAGGCTTTGGGTATGTTGGAAAATATGCTTAGGATGAGATTTAATCGGTGGAAATGTGATTAGAAAACCGTTTGAATAATCTTCCTAGTTTTCCATAAATTGCATGCATATGTGTTGGTTGCTTGTGTCTCAAGGAACACAAATGGATTGTATTGATGGTGTACTTGGTATTTCTAGGATCGAGACAAGTGGTCAAGATCTAGGAGGCTAAACACCAATTGAATCCATGGATTTGGATGTTGAAACTTGATTGAAATCAAGTGTACGTGATTTCCTAATATAATTGTGATTTCGTGATGGAATTGCCTATGTTGATATGGATGTAGATGTATGTTCATATATATTGCAATTTGATTGATTGTAAACTCACCTTATGGTTAGGTGTTTTGGTCATTGAATTGTTTGGTTATTGCTTTGAGAATAAAGCTTGTGGTGAGGGACTTTAGGGCTTGGAGCAAGCATTGGTGGAGAGCTTTACATGTAAGCTTTAGGGTTTTATCCCTTGTGATTTATCCCTTGATTGTGTGATGCTTGTTGGTTTATATGGTACATAACTTGTAAATCAAGCAAAGATAAGATAAATGTCTTAAATTATGAGGATGGATGCGATGTAAGTGCATCCTAGTTTGTTGGGCTAGAGGTTGTCATTCCATGAATATTAAGTACCCAAGAGGTGTGCGCAATGTGTAAGGAATGAGCCATGAAACAATAAGGATATATCCAAATTCTGGCTCTGCTCGTTGGCGCGCTCGCTCCAGCGAGGAGGCCAGCAAGCTAAATAAATTGGAGATTGAAACTAAATTAAAGCAGGGACTCCTCGCTCTCGCTCCAGCAAGGGAGGCTGTGAGAAAACAGAGCACCTAGGCAGTAATTGCTACCTCGGGTTTTGATTTGCTCGCTTGAGCGAGCTGAGCAATGTGCTCGCTTTAGCGAGCTTCTCAGTTATTTGTAAAAGGAAAATAAGGTAGCAATGTGCTCGCTTTAGCGAGCTTCTCATTTATTTGAAAAAGGAAAATAAGGTTGTGGGGCTAATGGGAACCCCATAGCAATGTCTAATAGGACTAGTGTGATATTATTAAGCAAGAATTAATTATTCTACAATGTCGCTGTGTTACAATTACCATTTCGGTTTATTTTATATATGGTAATTATTATTAATGGAACATATAACATTTAAAAAGAAAAAGTCTATCATATTTTTAATTGAGCTGTTGTGATTGTAACTACGATTAATTTCATACGTCATGATAACATCGGAGTACTACGGGGTGTTACAAACAGCAATTAATCAGAAATGATATCTTATCCCAAGCCCCCTTTTTCCCCACAATAATAAAAAAAAAGAACTTGTAGTCATACCTTGTAAGATTCTTTTGTCTTTTCTTCATTTTTGAAGTATCCAAGAGTGACATTTGGACCACCAATTACAATTTCACCACGAGGCATTGGTGAGTCATTAGTTGAATATCCACCTTCAGGCCAGTCAACTAGCTGAGCAAAGAATACCAAATGCTGGCATAAGAAACATTCTTTTGAACGCAGAAAGAGAAAGTAAGCCACCATTATAACAAAGCCATAGCAGAATTCATGACTAAAAGCCTCTCTTACATTGCACTACGACATAAGAAAGCAAGATAACAACAATGATTTCCTACCAAGCAAGAATTCTGAAGGTTCATGAAAAGGATAGATGTCTAACCGAAATATTTCTAATTGACTTTTTTAGTTTCAACATCTAGAAAGATTTCAAAACACACTTGTAACAGGAAGCATAAATAACTAACAAATTGGAAGCTTAGTAGTAGATTTATAGTGATTATTGGTACATAAAAAAATGTAAAAAATAAAATCATCCTTTATACTAAGAATATTTTTGGATGATCATAAAAGAAAATTTTCCATATTGAGAGAGCCTGATAAATTTTAAAAATGCCGGGAAGTTGG
The DNA here is from genome assembly GCA_032173675.1 of Gastrolobium villosum. Taxonomy (NCBI): domain Eukaryota; kingdom Viridiplantae; phylum Streptophyta; class Magnoliopsida; order Fabales; family Fabaceae; genus Gastrolobium; species Gastrolobium villosum. The sequence continues at coordinate 202,582 of JAVKPL010009079.1, read as the reverse complement.
GCTCAACACACTTTTGTAATTTTTGCTGAAGATGATATGATATAGCAAATACAGGACAATTAATACCCAAGTAAATGGTCCAATTATTAATTTATTTGCATTGTTGTTGATCCAATTGCTCTATGGCCCTTCTCATGGTGAGTGCAATAAGATTTCAGGGTTGAGATTGTATAGCTATGCTATGTTATTGTCTCAGTAATTTTATTATTATTATTAGGGTTCGTTTTTTCTATAGTGAATGCAGATAAGTTATCTGCATTGAGCCTAAAACGATGTCATTTTAGAGCGGAAATCAAGGTGTTTTGTAATTATAATTTATTTCAAGATTGAAAGTCTTTATCATTATAATTTTTTAATCTTTCACTCCCAAAACGACGTCGTTTTGGGAGTGAATGTAAATAACTTATCTATATTCACTGTACAAACATTAAAGCCTTATTATTATTATGGGAAAAATGTTTATCCTTTTAAATGACACAATTTATATCATTTCACTCTCACAAAGAGGTGAGACTCACACCTTTATTTTTTTTTGTCAACTCTTTCTCCTCCTTTATCTATCTCTTTTTCTCTCTTAAAATGACACAATTTTACATCCTTTAAAATGATACGCACTTTACCCTATTATTATTATTATTATTTGTCTCATTTTGGAGGATATCTTATCCTCAGTTCTTATACTTCTCTCTCTCTTATCTCATAAAAAACATCTTACATGGTTGAGTCAATTCTTTGGGTTGTACAAAGCCACTTGTGTATCCCAAATAGGTTGAGACTAATGATCACGATATGGAGAGAATTATGTGTCAGTTGAAAATGGCCTAAACTAATAGAAATAAGAATAAATTTTGGTTATGCATGAGAATGTACATAACAGAGTAATAATAAATAAATTTAGGGATCTGAACTATAGATGCCTAGTTCAGATCCCTAAATTCAAAATACATGCCTAGTTAATAGAATATCTCAAGTAGGAAATACATATTAATTGTGCTTAACATGTGCAATGATATAAACTGCAAGGAGTAACTGCTCCAAATCTACTTGAGTATCATATTGCATTAAACATCAGAATAAAATGAAACCCATATAAATTTCAAAATAAAGAAAAAAAAAGTAACATGTATTTTTGTAAAATAGTCCTTGAAGTTAAAATGTACGAAGGTGAATTAAATTTGATCAATTACTACCTTAATATATGAGCAAGGAAGAGGAGGTCCAACACGGCCAACAGATGAATCATCAAAATCAGAGAATGTCCCACCAGCACAAGTCTCTGTGAGACCATATCCTTGACCTATTGGAGCGCTGAAAATGACAACCAAATATAAATGTGACAGAAAAAGAGAATACAGGAAAGCTGAAAAGCAAAAAAGAAAAGAAGTACATGAGTAGAGCTAGTGGCCCGGTGATATTTCCTTTAGCAGAGACTATTCGAGAGTAAATCTAGAACCATTTCGTTTAGAGGGCCAATTTACCCGTAACGAATTAATAGAATTAGGGTGATACTTAAAGTGTTAAACTGTTTGTATTGAATTCAGTTAATTCTGTATAGTTAGGGAATAGGGAGGTTACATTTGTAACAGAACATAGCTAGATATGGAATATTCCAGAGTATGGCTTTCAGCCTTATATATATCGTAAGACTCCAGTAATTCATGACTCATCAATATGATAAAGATTCAATTCCTCAACTTTTTTTATTTTCTCTCAAATTTTCTTTCCTTTTCTCTTACTTTCCATCTCTTTGATGGTATTAGAGCTCCATTCTTGGGGCCTAATACATTATTTTCTCACCAACTATGGCTTCTGCTCCAGCAAATACCACGGATACAGCTTGGACACCTTCTGTGGATCCAAAAACACCTCTAATCTTCAATACTCAGCTTTCAGTCAAATTAAATAGCAAAAAATTTCTGCTTTGGAAACAATTCATAGAACCTCCTTTAATTGCACATCAACTAGAGCGATTCTTGATAAATCTGAAGATTCTATTACATTTTCCTATCTGAAGAAGATAGTCTTGCTGAAAATGTCAATCCTGTGTTTGTCAAATGGGAGAGAATTGACAACATGTTTCTCACCTGACTTCAATCTACCATCAGGCTTAGTACAAGATACATCGCTATTTCAGCTATGTGACCAAGGCCAAGGAAAGCCAAATGAGATCTGATCTCTGAAACATCAAAAAGGGGGACAAAAGCATAGAGGAATTCCTTTCTCAAATCAAGGCTCTGGTTGATACCCTCACAGTAGTGTTTCTTATAAACAGGTTGCCCACCACAACCCTCAACTATTGGATGTGCTTGTTATCCATTACATCGACCCTACAATCAACATAAATTGAGCTTTCATTTCAACGAGTGTGTTCTATTCTCAACATTGCAAAGGGTACAAGTGTCTTGCTTTAGATGGCAGAATATACATTTCAAAGGATACTGTATTCAATGAACTCAAGTTTCCTTTTCCTTCTTTTTCCCTCTCAAAGACCAAGTCTAATCACACTCCAATGTCAGCATACTCTAACATCATTCTATCCCATCAGCCTTTTTGGCCTCGGAACACAATCCACTCCACCAGTTCCTAACAATGCTGGACATTCTTCTCAGTCTCGGGCCCTATCACCTTTTAACTCAAGAGTATCGCATCACATATCTTCCTCGGTCAGGACTATTTCTTCATTGTCTTCTCCCATCTCTCCTTCAACTTCTCACCAAAACTCTCATTCCTCTAACTCATCAGGTCAGGTCCAAGGTACTCTTGCATCAGTTTCCCCCTATATTTCATCACCTTTTGATCCATCTTGTCCCATATCTCCTTCAATTTCTCACCAAAACTCTAATTCCTATAACTCATCAGGTCAAGTCCAATGTACTCCTACATCAGTTTCTCCCTCTATTGCCTCCTCACAGTATCACACTTCTTCTGATTTTCCTCTCTCCTCTAGTTCTAAATACTTACCACCTCCTTCTTTACATATCTCCTACACACTCTATTAATAGTAGGTTTAAAGATCCACCTTCGTCTATTTTTCTTTCACATACTGAACCTACTAATGTCAAAGAGGTTCTTGCTGACCCTTAAAGGCTCAAACCCATGGAGATTGAATTTTCTGATTTGTAGGCTAATGGAACCTAATCCCTGGTGCAGCTCCCTCCCACCAGCAAGCCGATAGGCTATAAGTGGAGCCAAGAAGAATCCAAATGGCACAGTTAATAAATGTAAGGCAAGGCTGGTGACTAAAGGCTTTCATCAATAGCCTGGTTCAAACTTCAATGAAATATTCTCCCCCTTTGTCAAGCCTGTCACAATAAGAATTATTCTTACCCAAGCTATGACCTATGGCTAGTGTCTTGAACAATTGGATGTGAACAATGCATTTCTCAAATGGGGAGCTAGTTGAGGAGGTTTAAATGGCCCGGCCTCTGGGTTTTGACGCGTCTCATAAGTTCCTACTGTGCAAGCTACATAAAGCCATCTATGGCCTCAATCAAGCTCCAAGAGCCAGGTTTGAGAAGTTTGGACAGATGTGATCCTTCTATTTTATCCTTCAAGTTAATGGTAATTGCACTTATGTCCTAGTGAATCTAGATGACATATTAGTCATTGGGAATAATTTGACTTCATTCACTCTCTTATTACTAGACTAAATTCAGAATTTTCTTTAAGACAGTTGGGGAACTTAGATAATTTTCTTGGGACTGAGGTGAAACACCTTTCCCAAGGGAGGTTCTTACAGTCTCGAGTAAATATATCAGGGACCTTCTATCTAAGGCTAGAATGGTTGATGCAAAAGGAATTTCCACTCCTATGCCTAGTGGACGTAAACTAACCAACTTTGGGTGTGTTTTATATGCAGGACCCACACTTGAACAAATCAATAGTTAAAGCCTTGTAGTATGCAACTTCACACAACCAGAAATAGCCTTTAGTGTTGACAAGGTGTGCCAATTTCTAGCCCAACCGCTAAAGGAACACTGGAAGATTGCCAAATGGATCTAATGTGAATCTTGGGAGAGCTTTACCCCAAAAGCTAGCTTGTAATGTAGGAGAACTCAAAGTCTACATAAACCCCACACCAGAACCTTATGTTTTCGATATAGGACTCCAAGTCTTGTACCTTGCAACTAGATTGTAACATCCCACGATGCTCCGTAGCCTCGGCGCCCACACGGCCTGGCTTAACGCTAATTTTTATTAGCTCTGGGCAAAAACTGCAATGCCAGTGTCACCAGTCGCACTGCTCGATAGCAACTGGGGGACATGGTGAAAGCTCTGATACCAATTGATACGAACCTGAGGATAGCCACACCCCAAAAGCTAACTTGAAAGGTTGGAAAGTCCAAAGTCCGTATAAATCCCACACTAGAACCTTATGTTTTCGATGTGGGACTCTAAGTCCCATACCTTGCAATTAGATCCTAACGGGATCCTCAAGTACCTTAAAGGGACACTAACATATGGATTATTTCTTCATCCAGCTCCAGTCAACCAATCTCTTTCTCTAGTTGCATTCTGTGATGCGGATTGGGGATCTAACCTTGATGACCATAGATCTACTTAGGCTCTTGTTTACTCTTGGGCTCTAATTTGACATTATGGTGGTCAAAGAAACAAACAATGGTAGCCCAGTCTAGCACATAACTGAATACCAAAGTCTTGCTAGTGCAATCTCTGAAATTTTATGGGTCCAAACTCTCCTCCAAGAGCGAATCAGGACTCCTATTGTCTATTGTGACAACCAAAGTACAGTTTCGCTTTCACATAATCCTGTCCTTCACTCAAGGACAAAGCATATGGAGTTGGATCTGTTCTTTGTCAAAGAAAAGGAGCTCGGTAAGTCTCTAATGGTCCTCCCCTAGATTTTGTGAGTTAAGGACAAACTTAATGTGTTGGATTCCTCTCAGTTGGTTCAACCCACCTTGAGTTTAAAGGGGGTGTAATAGAAGTAGTGTGATACTTAAACTATTAAACTGTTTGTATTGAGTTCAGTTAGTTCTGTGTAGTCAAGGAAGTTACATTTGTAACAGAATAGAGTTAGATCTGTGTAGTTAAGGAAGTTACATTTGTAACAGAATATAATTAGATCTGGAATATTCTAGAGTATGGCTTTCAGCCTATATATATTGTAAGACTTCTGTAATTCATGACTCATCAATATGATACGGATTCAGTTCCTCATCTCTATTTCCTTTTCTCTCATATTTTCTTTCCTTTTCTCTGACTTTCTATCTCTTTGACAAATATAGGAGTTGAAATTTCCAAGATAAATAAGCAAACCCACAGAAAGTGAGAATTATTGTTAGTATCAGCTATCAAGCCCAATTGAACCATATTATTCACAGGTCAAAACAAAGATGAGCAGTTTACACATAATGTTGCAAGCTTCCCTATCTTGACTTAACTAACACTGCTAATATGCAACTGTGCAAGTGGAAATATGCTAAAGCAACATCTGGCTTGTGATATTGATTTGGGAACAAAAGAAACAACTTATACTACCGTCAATTCATCAATAAAAGAACAATGCTGTAAATTGCTTGTCCTAAGTTCGGTGCTCTAGTGCTTGGTGGTCATGACTCGTGACAGAATAAATAGTTCAAACTTCAAAAAGTTGAATTAGATTATATTTTTAAGGTGATAAGGATGGATAGGATAAGAGTAGAAAATTATAAGCTCATATCCTATCCTCTATTTAATGTGCACAAAATACGTAATATAATGAGACGATATTATCCTATCATGTGTTTTAGGTGAACCATATAGTGATATGATATTATATACATAGAAAAAAACACTCTTTATAACATAAATTCATAAAAAAAAAATCAAATATATTTCTAAACTACTTTCTTTTTTTCTCGTCTTATTCATACATTAGTTCTTATTTTGCAATTACTGAAAAATTCTAAAAGCCATAAGTTTAAATAAAATATATTAAAATACATAAAATAACTAAATAAGGGAGGGTTTATACTTGAAAACCTCTTTTTCCCTTACAACCATTTTTCTTATTATTGGATCAAAATCAAATCAACGACTACAAAATGGCATCAAGTGAGAGCCGTTGATTTGCTTTTGATCCAATGACAATAAGAGTAATTGTAAGAGGTTGTATTAGAAACTACGTCGTTTTATTTTGTTTATTTATTTCCTTATATTAATTGATTCACCTTTGAATGATTATGATTTAGTGACCGAAGTTATCTCAAGTGACTTGAGAATGATAAGCCCTAAATATATATATATATATATATATATATATATATATATATTTGCTAAATAAATTCTTAAAAATGACTTTGAAATCGATTTAATATTTATATATGTAACAGGAAAGAAAGCGAGTTTGTAGTAGTGGTAAAGCTACTTATTTGTAACTAAAAGGTCATTGTTTCGAATTTGGGAAACAACCTCTTTGGAAACATACAAGAGTAAGGCTACGTATAAGAATTGTTCTAACCCCACCCTCGTTAATAAGGTTTAATGGGGAGTGTTTATGTATGTAGCACGGCAAAAGTAAATTGAATAACATTAACACAACAAAACCAATTTGAATAGCATTAACACAAAAAAAAAATGCACAAGCAATTACAACACAAAATAATACAATTTGGATTATAATTTACTTAATGGATAGAAATAATTATTAATCATGTCAAGCACACTACGCGCCATATTCAGAAAGAGTTAGAGATTTGTTGCTCAATGAAAGTTGATTAATTTTTTTTCAAGAACAAACGTCACGTGGACAGTGACCCCAACTAGTTTGAAATAAAGGTGTTGTTGATATTGATATTGAATAAACGTCACAATGGTGTGGCAAGCCGTGGCAATGGTGTTGGCTAGTGGTAGTGGTGGTTTTGGCTAGTGGTGACGATGATGGTGCTAGCTGGTAGTTGGTGGGGTTGATTTGCACGTTCTCAAGGAAGCTTCAAGGAGGTAGAGGGTTACTTGGGAGAAGAATTTTCTATCCTATCTAGTTAAATCCTAACCCCCTCTCCTCCCCCTTATGATAGCTTATCGAACTGTGGGTAGGATAAATTAAGGCAACAAGATAAGCTTATCATATTATAATGGCTCACAAACAATGGATAAGAATGGAATATGATAGTTTATCCTATCCTACCTCCGCTAAGTCCACTAAACGGAACCTTATGAGATATGGTGGTCTTTTCAGCTCATGGTTATTTTATAAGGATCTCATGGGCCGACATGCAGCAACTGGCAAGTTGGTTTATTGTGAACTTCTGTACTGTTAATGACTTAATGTTATTTTGGTTTCTTTGGGAGAATATTATCCTCTGGCATTATGTTTCACTCCTTTTATTCTCTAATGATATTTCTTCTTTTATTTGCAAAAATAAATAAATAAATAAATAAATAAAAATGACAATACTGACCCAAGACAAATATTGATGAATCTTTGTGTATCAGCAGAAAGGGGAGCACCACCACACAGTATAAAACGAATGCGACCGCCTAGAATTGCTTGGACCTTTTTAAACACAAGAAGATTCCATAGAGCTTTTTCCAAGCCCCAAGCACCAAACCAACTACCATTCATTGCATGCAACCTCCGAGCATAGGCTAAATCAAACAATTTCTTTGAAAGTCCTCCCTTTGCACTTACCTGCATGATCAGGCTTTAGTCTTGCTAACACTAACTAAAACCAAAAGGCTCATTCAACAAGCTCAGTAACACACACACATTGATGTATACTATGTAGGTAGATATTATTTAATTGCATTATAAATCAAATACCTTCTTGAGCACTCCCTCTCGTACACGATCAAGTATTGCTGGTACAGCTGCCATCACCGTTGGCATCAATGCAGTTGCGTCTCCCTGTTTTCCCTTTTTTATCTTGTTTGATGTATCAGTTAGAGTCAAAGCAGATCCATACCCTATACAACCTCCAACAGCTGCAATTAAATTCTAAAACAAGTAGTTGAGTTTGTCAGTACATGCAAGATAGGAGATCAGAGGAAATAAAATGCAAACAAAATGCCCTATAAACTAAAATATTTATCCAATTCACTCGCCGAAGTAGATACCCATACCTCAGCTACTAATTCAAGGATATGAGCCATTGGTAAGAACGCTAAATATGTATCCTTTGGCCCAAGGTTAGGAACTATTGTCATTACAGCAGAGACTGTTGCTAAGACATTGCCATGTGTCATCATCACACCCTGTGCAAAAGAAAGAAATTCAAGAAATAGTATAACAAAAAAGAAATAAAGGAGAAAAAAGGATCACGAAAAAGAATGTAAAAAAAAATTGTGAGGTAAAAGAAAGAAAAAAAAATTATGGTCCCATTTAGACAAGTATTTAGGAAAGTCGACCCAGAGAAGGGATAGAAAAAGTTGACATTACAAGAACTACATGTCTCGAAGATGCTTCTAACCTTAGGCAATCCTGTACTTCCACTTGTGTACATTATAACAGCAACATCCGCTGAAAGGGGTAAATCAGCCTCAACAGGATTTTCTCTACCAAGTCTCTCAACATCAGCAAAGGAGGTGACTGTCCAGCCATGCTGAGCAGACAAGGCATCGGATGGGATATCATCATCAATGCATATTACACGTTTCACTGAGTCAATCTGTCCACTAATATGTAAAAGTAATCTCAATTCTTTGCGCCCACATATCACAGTCGTAACCTCTGTCTGGCACAGATTTTTAAAAGTGAGGTTACGCAAAAAGAAAAAAAAAGAGCACAGAAACCAAAATGATGGTGAAGAAGAATATCAATTCCAGTGAACTATTTCAAAACATAAAATGCAGAAAATAAATCTCAATACTAAGAACTTCAGCTAGAAAAAAGTTGATCTTTTTACCAATATATAAACTTTAAATACCAGAAATTGTATGATGAGCAGTTGTGTGATTGTTTACAAATTATTTGTAAATTATAAATGAAAGCGGAAAAGAAGGGAAACGAGGCTAAGGCCTAAGACTAAAATGAAGAACTTCTCTGTGAGAAATTGGAAAAGAAATAATACCTTAGTTTAATTAAAAGTAACCCCTGTACCAAAAAAAAAAAAAAAGTAACCCCCACCACCCTGGGTTTTCAGTTTCCATTATTTCTGGTTTCAATAATGAATAATAAAATATTGAGATCTTAAGCATCTAACACTCAAGCTCCCCTCAGCTGGCCTCACATCCCAACTCTCCTTTCCTTTACCTTCTCGTCTGATTAAGTTAAGATAAGATTATCTTTCCGTTATTATTTAAAATTATAAAGAATATCTATATTGTTTTGTCTACAAAATTTGTGAACTTCGTATTAATACTGACCTTAAGAGACGTGTGTTATTCATTTAAATTATGCCACATTAAGAGGAGCCAATAACATTTATTTGGTGTGCATGGTTGGAGAGGAACATGAGAAATTTTAAGGAGCAGTTTATGCTTTGACTTTTCTTGTGAGACAGGATTATATTTGTGGCATCTCTAGTTGATCTGCTACTGCTAGTGTAACATTTTAGAAAAGCTAAATTTTTAAAGACATTAAAAGAAAATGTATAGCTTTAGAATTTTAATTTCATCGTCTTCCTCTCTTCTTCTTTTTTCATCATATCACGAGGATGAGTACGAGAGCAAGCTTAGAGCAACAATATGGTTGCATGTTGCGACCGGAAATTCATGAATCTAGGAAACGGGCTCTTTACAAAAATGGACAAGACTCCATACAATCGACCCTCAACTCTAGCCTCGCAACTCGGAGAGCCTTGAAAACAGGGATTAACCCTATAACTATCACAAGGATGAGTATATCTTATTCGATGTTTTGAAGAAATTTGTAGCTTCTTCTCTCCTCTGTTAAATTTTTTCATATCACTATAATGTGAAATATAAAGAAAAGCTGGCAAAGATCTGATTCTGTTCCTTAACAATAAACCAATGAACTATGTTAGCACATCCAAGGTAGCAAAATCATATGATATCGCAGTTCTCTGTCTGGAATGAGTGACATAAACAGAGAGCAAACCTCATTGAATGAATGACATAAAGCTTCCTCTCCCAAGGACGGATATATAGTCACAACTGTCACATTTCTCCTGAAGCAACCCTGATCAAACAAAAGTACGAAGAAAAAAAAAAAATTATTCTCTTGTCTACAGGATCAAAACTGAAAGAAAAACAGAAGCAGAGATTGTTTAAAGCAAAAAGACAAACACCTGCAGTGCAATAAACCATTCTTCCCTGGTATCCGCGAAGATAGCTGCACGCTCTTCCCTGAGATGGCCAAGCGCTGCCAAACCAGAGGCGAAACTAGAGACGGTTTCAAAGACTTTCCGATAGGTGAGCCATTTATAATCTCCAAGATGAAGCTTCTCGAAGGTTCTTCCGTCCTGAGTGGTCTCAATCTCGCTTGATATGAACTCGCGGGTCCCAAGCAACAACCTCTCCGGGTGCACCCTGCATGCACGCTCAAACAGCTCCGCCAGAGTCGTCACGCCCTCCCACGCCGAACTCAACGGCGAATCGAACCGGTGGTTACTCACCGCATAGCCGGGCTCGCCGCCGACGTTCGCCGGCAAACCGCGGCGCTTCCGGTTGTTGGAATTCCTGAACAGGAATATGATGAGAGGAACCAATAAGCCGATAGTGTACGCGTTCATCCCTAACCAAACCAGGTCAATTCAAAGCAATGTGTGATAATGTTATTTATAGTGGCGAATCGGAGAAAACGAGGACGATGTTTGGTTTTTTTTTTCTTTCAGAATTCAGAAAAACAAGTCATACGGTGCGGTTTTCCGTTTGTGATTGTGATGAACAAAAATTAAGAATGAAGTTGCATTGGGATCAAAGCAATGTAGGGAAGAAGAAGAATAAGGGAATCTGAAGAGTGGACATAGAGAGTGTTGTGTTGCTATCACACGGGGCGGACACACCAAGGAGAATCAGGCTTTGACCTGAAACTTTTTACTTTTTTTCCTTTTATCTCTCTTTTTTGCTAAAACAATATTATTATTTTTTTGGTGAAATGCTAAAACAATATTTTAAGCATCTAACTTTTACTTTATTTTTTAGGAAAATTCTATGTTTATTATTATTATTATTATTTTAATGTGTGGGTTTAATATTTTTTTTCTTCATAATGCATATTTTTATGTATGTCTAAGAGATAAATTATTTTATATGAGTGTTATGGATATATATCATATCTTAAAAACCTACAAAGGAATCCATTAAAGAATAAACATTCAATTATCCTAACAATATTAAACAATAAAGTTACTCAATATAGAGTCATTATCCCAACATAAAAAAAGTTAAATCTTACTACAATTGAAATATACACACAAGTCCAAAAAGTTATAAATAAGAGGTTAAAGAGATAAATTGAAAACAAGTTCATTATATCGGAAGGTGATTGTGGGCCCCAGCAAATAATCGGGGTGTCTTGCATGCGGCCCTGAATGCCATGCTCTATTCACATGCTGCTTTCCATCTCAGAGCCAAAAGGGAAGACAGAGAAAGAGAGACTGTAGTTGATGAGTGACTATGAAAATGGGACCATCCACCCCCACCTATTCGATTATAACCTGTACAATATAACGAATTCAAGGCTTTAAAGATCGACCCATCCTTCTGGTGCCACGACTCTTTATTGTAAAGTTCCTCCGGTGAATCACACAAATAAACAAATTTCAATATAATTTGAAGGGAATAATTATATTTACAACAAGTTTACAACTTCTTATAACCTAATAATTACTTCAGATTATTTGATTAATCAATGATATAAAATTATTTCATAAAATATTAGGAAAAACATTTTTGATGTTAGATAAAAAATATTTTCTCATATTATAATTTTTTAATTTACGTGCAAAATAATTTTTTTAATAAATATGGGGTTGACCCCTAAATTCTCATACCAGAAAATCAAAGCCATATAATATATTTACTTTGACAGTTTCCCTTCCTTTCACCGTCTCCCTCTGCAAATGATGTTTCTCTTTTCCTCTCTCTGCAAACCGTATTTCTCCCTATCTCTTTTGTTGTTTCCATTCTTAGTAATCGAGACCACAAGAGACAAGACAACCTCATGTTATGTTGGGAACTCGATTCCCTCAAACTCGGCTAGGAAGCCTTTCGTGCGGAAGTCAATCAACAAGATCCGGAGTTCGGATCTCGGTAGTATCTCGGCCTGAATATCACCAGATCGGGAGCGGAGCGGAAAAATAAAAAACAAATAGGAGAGAAAGAAGAAGAACACAACCAGATTCTAACGTGGAAAACTTTTTCCAATGAAGAAGTAAAAATCACGGGACCTAGTCCAGATCAAAATCCACTATGAAAATGATGGTTACAAGAATCAAATACACCAATGTGGTGGTTAACTCAACCTCTCCAACAATGGTGATGATCAAACTACCCTAGATATGTTTCTCTCAAACTCTTCTTAGAGATCTCTCACATGCAAAGCATAAAGCTTTGCTCAAACAATCAAACAGTTTTTCTCTCAAACAAAATCCTCTCATCTGACCTAGCCTCCACCCAATCTAATGAGTATTTACATAAGGTGGAAATTAGGGTTAGGGGTATTTTAGGAAAACCCCTCAAATGGGATTAGCATTAAAGGAGGGCCCAACAAATCTCCCCCTCCGACTTCAATGCGTCGCCTTCAGCATCAACCCGGCTCCTTCACAGCAGTCTTCAAATTTCTTTGCTGGAACCGGCTTCGTCATCATATCAGACCAATTTTGGTCAGTGTGCACCTTGACGAGTTCGAGCTCTCCACCTTCCACCACATCCCGGATCCAGTGATATCTCACGTCAATGTGCTTAGTGCGGAAGTGATAGGTCGAATTCTTCGCAAGATGGATTGCACTTTGATTGTCACAAACCAGCTCGTACTTGTCTTGTTCATGGCCGAGTTCCACGAGGAACTTCTTCATCCACGGCATCTCTTTGCTTGCCTCAGTCGCGGCAATGTACTCAGCCTCAGTTGTTGATAGTGCAACACATTTCTGAAGTCTTGATTGCCAAGAAACAGCTTCTCCGGCAAATCTCATCATGTATGCCGTAGTCGACTTCCTCGAGCGAAATCTCCCCCTAAATCAGAATCTGAGTAGCCTTGCAACTCGGCTTTGCCTTCTCCAAAACGGAGACATAAGTCGGTGGTACCTCGGAGGTGCTTGAAGATCCATTTCACTGCTTCCCAGTGCTCTTTGCCGGGGTTTGACAAATACCGGCTTACCATTCCAACAGCATATGCCAAGTCGGGTCTAGTGCAAACCATTGCATACATCAAGCTTCCGACGGCGGATTGATATGGGACCTTCAACATCTCATCTTTGTCTTCATCAGATCTCGGACATTGCTTCTGGTTCAGCTTTATGTGTCCGGCTAGGGGGGTGCTCACTGTTTTGGCTTTATCCATGTTGAATCTCTTCAATATCTTCTCAATATACTTTTCTTGACTCAGCCACAGTAGCTTCTTTTGTCTATCTCGGATAATCTTGATTCCGAGTATCTGTTTTGCAGGGCCGAGGTCCTTCATTGCGAAGGACGAGCTCAACGCCTTCTTCAGGGCGGCTATCCTCGATTTGTCTTTCCCTACAATAAGCATGTCGTCAACATATAACAACAAGATCAAAAAATCTCCGGCCTCATACCTCTTCACAAATATGCAGTGGTTGGCTTCTGTCTTTTCAAACTTGTGATCAGTCATGAAGGATTCAAATTTCTTGTACCACTGCTGAGGTGCTTGCTTCAAGCCATAGAGGCTCTTCTTCAACCGACATACCAAGTCTGCTTGGTTTGGAGCTCGGAACCCCTCAGGTTGTTCCATATAAATCTCTTCTTCTAAATCACCGTGAAGAAATGTCGTCTTCACGTTCATTTGTTCTACCTCGAGGTCCATCGAAGTTGCCATAGCTAACACAGTTCTGACCGAGGTCATTTTCACCACAGAAGAAAAAATCTCCTCAAAGTCTACTCCTTTCTTCTGATTGCAGTCTTTCACTATAATCCGGGCTTTGTATCCCGGCTTTTGCCCGTTCTCTTCATTCTTAATCTTGTACACCCATTTATTTTTTAGAGCTCGTCTTCCTTCAGGCAACTCAGTCAGCTCATAAATTTGATTCTCGTGCAGAGACTTCATCTCGTCTTGCATTGCCTTTTCCCATTCTTCTTTCTCTGAGCTCGTCACAGCCTCATCATAACTCTGAGGCTCACCGTCTTCAGCTATAACAGTGTATTCATCAGATGGGTATCTTGTAGAGGGTCTTCTTTCTCGAGTTGGATATCTCGTCTGTTATTCAACTTGAGAACCCGGTTCATCATTCTCATTCTGGATCTCATCTTCAACTTGGACTTCATCATCAGCTTGTTGATCATCAATTTCTTCATTTTCTTGATTTTCTCCCCCTGCTTCAGCTCGGACAGGAGGGATGGGTTCTTCACGTCTGACAGAAACCCGGACTTTGGGCTTCGAGATGTCATGAATAGTCTCATCTTCATGAAAGATCACATCTCGGCTTCTTACGATCTTCTTATTGTTTGGATCCCAAAGTCGGAACCCGAACTCACAGTTCGGCGAACCAAGATAGATGCATTCTTTAGTCTTTGCATCAAGTTTTGCCCTTTCATCTTTAGGGACATGTACAAAAGCTCGGCATCCAAAAACTTTTAATTGATTATAGGCCGCTTTCCGACTTGTCCAGACTTCTTCTGAAATTTCTCCTTCAAGTGGTCGTGATGGTGAGAGATTGATTAAGTCAACCGCAGTTTTGACGACTTCTCCCCAGAATGATTTCGGCAATCCGGCATTGGATAGCATACTTCAGACCTTCTCTTCAATAGTCCTGTTCATCCTTTCAGCAAGTCCATTCAATTATGGAGTCTTGGGGGCGTCTTCTCAAGTCGGATCTCGGCCGCTCTGCAATATGCATCAAAAGGGCCGCAATACTCACCACCATTGTCAGATCTGACCACCTTAAATTTCTTACTAGTCTCCCTTTCAACCATAGCATGGAATTCTTTAAAGGATTGGAGTACCTGGTATTTAGACTTCAACAAATAAACCCACACTTTGCGGGAATGGTCATCAATAAATGAAACAAAATACTGAGCTCCTCCAAGAGATCTTTCAGACATGGAGCAAACATCAGTATGGACGAGGTCAAGAATATACCTGCGTCTTCTGGGCTGATCCGGCTTCACAAAAGAAACCCGGTGCTGCTTTCCAGCTAGGCAATGCGTGCAACTCTCCAACAGTTGGCCTTTCAACCCAGTCAGTAATCCTTTCTTGTGTAGGATCTGTAGCCTTTTCACGCTCATGTGGCCGAGGCGCTTGTGCCATAGCTCAAAGCTCGGTTCATCTCGGACAGTATTGGCTTCTCCGCCATTGATCTTTCCTTGCATCACGTACAAGGAGCCTTCCTTCTTACCTCGGGCCACGACCAAGTTTCCCTTGGCCAATTTCCATCTAACACTACCGAAATAGTTCACTAACCCGACATCATCAAGTTTGCCTACCGAGATTAGGTTCAATCGCATGTCAGGAACATGCCTTACATCTTTCAACACAAGTCGGCATCCGACATCCGTGGTCAGAGTTACATCACCGACACCAACAATTTTGCTGGTCACCTGATTTCCCATTTTCACGACTCCAAAATAACCACCTCGGTAAGAGGAGAAAAAACCTTTGTGTGGAGTAACGTAGAAGGAGGCACCGGAGTCAACAATCCATGTGCAATCATCATACGCAACATTCAAATAATTATTCTCACCAAGGAGGAATATCTCGGCATCAGTGGTGCTCTTGTCTTCCCTCTTCTTGGGAATAATCTGATCCGGCTTTACAGAGCCGTTCTTCTCATCATTCTGCAGGGTCCAGCAGTCCGGCTTCTTATGACCTGTCTTTCCACAGTAAAAACACTTTAATTCATATTTCGACTTTGACCGACCTCTAGACTTTCCTCTTCTATCACGATCTCGACCCCGGCTCTTGCTTCTACCTCGGGAGTCGGATTTCCCTTTGTTCTCAGCAACGTTAGCCTCAGACGTGTTCGATGTACCTCGTTCTTTTCTTCTGGATTCTTCACCCAGGAGGCTGTCTGTCACGACATCCATCTTCAACTTTCCATCTGGAGTCGAATTATTCAAAGTCACCACCAGAGTATCCCAGCTTTCTAGCAGCGAGCTAAACAACAGCAATGCCTGCAATTCTTCATCAATTTTCATATCAGCTTTTGACAGCTGATTCACAATACCTTTATAGGTGTTGAGGTGTTCTATCATGCTCATGTCGTTCTTGTATTCTAGCTTTACAAGTCGGCGAACCAGGTGTGCTTTGTTCGTGGGAGTCTTCTTCTGGATCAAGGACTCCAACTTCGTCCACAACTCATACGCGTTCGTGAACTCAGACACGTGCTCAAAGAGGCTCTTATCAATATATTTTCTGATCGTAGCTACCGCCTTACGACTCAAAATCTCCCACTCCTTGTCAGTTTTGCCTGCCGGTCTCTCATTAAGGATAATGGGCTCGTGCAAATCTTTGCCGTAGAGATGATCTTCCATCATCGGTTTCCAGTAGGTGAAATTGTTTGCGGTCAGCTTGAACATATCTCCTTCATGGGTTATGCCACTGGTCTCCATCTCGTCTCCCTCAGAACCAGCCAAATCCGGGCTCTGATACCACTGTTGGGAACTCGATTCCCTCAAACTCGGCTAGGAAGCCTTTTGTGCGGAAGTCAATCAACAAGATCCGGAGTTCGGATCTCGGCAGTATCTCGGCCTGAATATCACCAGGTCAGGAGCGGAGCGGAAAAATAAAAAACAAATAGGAGAGAGAGAAGAATAACACAACCAGATTTTAACGTGAAAAACCTTCTCCAATGAAGAAGTAAAAATTACGGGACCTAGTCTAGATCAAAATCCACTATGAAAATAATGGTTACAAGAATCAAATACACCAATGTGATGGTTAACTCAACCTCTCCAATAATGGTGATAATCAAACTACTCTAGAGATGTTTCTCTCAAACTCTCTCTAGAGATCTCTCAAATGCAAAGCATAAAGCTTTGCTCAAACAATCAAACAATTTTTATCTCAAACTTTCTCTTAAACAAAATCCTCTCATCTGACCTAGCCTCCACTCCATCTATTGAGTATTTATAGAAAGTGGAAATTAGGGTTAAGGATATTTTAGGAAAATCCCTCAAATGGACTTGGCATTAAAGGAGGGCCCAACACCTCAATCCCTTCATAAATTAATTCTAAATTATTGTTATACGGTGAAATTATTTCTGGATTATTAGGTTATAATTACCCTAATTGAAGTTAACGATATATTTAACTTTTCCCATTTTGGTACATCTGATAATATGGAAAATCAAAAATTGAACCTGGTATGTTATAAAATAGTCTACTATGAATTCGTCAGCAACCCATTATCTTTCTCCGTCTTTCATGAAGCCAAATATTTTTTTATTTATTTATTTTAGGGCTCAAATCAAAATTTGCCAAAAAAAAGTGACCCAACTTAAGCCTTTGATGTACAACGTGTTCGGCAATTATTGAATTTACTTGCAATTCGTGAAGCAATTTTAATTGCTCAGAATGACAAGACAGAACAGAGAAACAACGCTTGCACGAGAGAGGCACATGGTGGGAGAAAGTGAAATTGTCAAAGTTAATTGCCGAAAAATCTCTTATTAGTTTGTGCTACACTAAATGATCTTACAAGTCGTTAGGTGTTACAAGTAAGACTTTATGAAAGGGCATGAAAAATGAGCAGCTCATATTAAATCTTGCAGTCAATAATATCTGAATGAATTAAATTGACATCTGAAAAAGAAGAATTTTAAACACTGTGCATGTATGGGACTGTACAGTTGAGATAACTTATAAGAATTAATTGATAATACTTATACTAATATCTATTTTTCGATAGCCTGGAACGAAAGAACTCCATAGTGAAGCGTATTTGACTTAAAATAATTATGGGAAGGATGACCTTTTGTGAAGTTTTTCCAGGAAACGTGTGACTGGGGACAAAACACGTTGAAAAGTCTCGTATTAATTTGTGATAACAGTCATTGGTCTTGCAAGTTGCCGGACATTACATTCACGGTCTGAATTAGAATAGTTTTGAAGAAAAAATCATCTTATCCAATCCTTCAGTTTGGTTATTTAATCATCTATTCAGTTTGGATTTTTTTTTAAAATTCAATCCAATCCAATTTTATTTAGTTTGAATTGGATCAATTTTTGATATTTCAAAAAGTCTAAAATTCCAATCATAGAAATCACTAGTTATATCAAACCAACATCATTCAAAGTCACAAACCATTGAAAAATTCAAGTATTCAAATTAAAACAAGTCTTAAAACTCTTGAAGAGTTAAAACAGATTAACAGACAATATAGTTTGTTATCATTAACATTTAAGATTTCAAGTCTACAAAATAATAGTTTAACCCAATTTTAAATGATAATATATTTACATTTAATTATTCTAATTTATTAGTTACATACGTTGTTAATTACCAATAAGATTAATTACTAAGATTAAAAATATAATTTATATTAGTGTGAAATAAGTAATATGCATATATATAAGTGAAAAGTAAAGTAAAAATAAAAAATTGTTCCGTCGGTACTAAGTGGGCTTTGAATATTATTCTCCTTTGGTGGCTTTTGGAGGTGTTTGACTGGTTGCTTCTTCGTATGTAATAGTGGGCGACAGCCGACAAGTGAAGGTTCCATGCTAAGTCAGTAAATACAATATGCATAGTAATGCAAAAGCGTGAAAATCCTCACCCTGAAGGCATGTACCTTGTACATATTAGACAGACAGTAGTGAAGATTTTTGTTAAAAATATAATTTAATATAATATATTAAAAAATTGTCTTTTTTACCTAACAATTTAAGTTTTTGGAATAAATGGTTGATTCACACTATATATGTGACATAGTGCTTCATAATTTAATTATTACTGCTCTAATTCTTCTAATAAATATTATAGAAGTTCTTAATATAGATAGATGAGTATGTATATCATCCACTCTTTAAGTCAAATAGTTATTATGTGAGAGGACATACTAAAAATAAATATGATATATAAAATCATTTGTCTAGACAATTTTTTTGAGAAAGATAGTTGCTTGATTGCTTCACAATTTCACAATGCATAAGATGAATGGGTGATTACTCTATGGATCATGGAAACAAGTGACATTCTGGTGAATTATTTAGTGTCAGTTTGACGAGTCTTTTTTTTGTTTTTTTAGCTTTTCCTTTCTTTATTAATAGAAGCTAAGTTAAATAGATTTTTATAAAAGTTTTTATAATAAAAAGAGCTTTTAATTATTAAAAAAAAAAGAGTTTTTTAATAATAAAAAAGGAGAGGTTATAGGTAGTATCTTTTTTTCTTACTACTTGTTACTACCAAAACTTAACCGTTGATTTCCGTCAATCTAACGATTATAATTTATTATAATTAATAATTAATTAATAAGTGTGCCTCAATCAATTATAACCGTTAGATTGATAGAAATCAACGATTAAAATTTAGTAGTAAAAAGTAGTAAGAAAAAAGATAGTAATTATAACTTTTCCCATAAAAAAAGTCAAAACCCAAAAGTTTATAAGAGGAATTTTTCTTAAGTTATTTCATTTTGGAGTAAATATCTTCTTTGGTCCTCAGCAAATTTCACGATACCCGCTTTAGTCCCTAACAAAGAAAAAGGTTCATCGTGGCTCCTAAGAAATTCAAAATGGACCCCTTTTAGTCCTTTTGAGGGACTATTGGGGACCACGATATGTCTTTTTATTTGCTAGACGAGCATCGTGAAATTTGCTGAGGATAAAAAAAAAAGTATTTACTCTTATTTATTTTTTAATGAATAACTTTTAAGTTAAAAAATTTATATAATCATCAAACAACTTATAAGTTTTTTCTTTTAATTTTAACTTAAAAGTAACTTCTTTTTGTTTTTAAAGCTTTTGCCTTGGAAAAGAAAGGTGCTAGTCATGCTTTTATAAAGGTTGAAGAAGCTATGCTTTGCCTACGTATTCATGTGTTGAGCACGACAAATTGGCCCATCGGGTTAAGGTTTTTTTTTTAATAACTACTGGCTGATGGGTTGGGTTAAGTTTATAGAATGCAAGCCCAAATGGAAGACCTTTTATTTATCCTCCTTGGGTTCCAGGGAGGAAGTAGGGATCACTCATTGACTTCTGAATATTTCATCAACTAACAATATTTGTACAAAAACATATCTTCTTTGCAAGGAAATAAATTGACACAAGTAACAATGTTTCATGCATAAAATAAAATAAAAATCGGAATATTACGCGATGAAAACTTTTTTCTAAAATGCCTGGAATCCCAATTTCACTATTGCCTACTGGGATCAAACTGCAGAATAATGGTAGTGCTTGAACTAGAAATTTATATTAAATTAATTAAATCAAATAATAATTAATAATTTAAATATTTTTTATTTATGCGATGATTTTTCAAAAAAATTATAAATTTAAAAACTTCAAACTTATTGTTAATTGTGAGAATTTTACATTTGATTTTTCTTTATCTTTCATAATTTGTTGACAAAAATAATTAAGATCAGAGTGAAACTTACTGTGATTTTTAAAATAAAAAATCACCACACCTATTTCCAACTTTGAAAAGTAATAAAAGGAAAAAGCAACAAAATGACATTATAAGTTGGTATGGTGGTAAAATAATTAAGCTACTTACTACCGGTATGGATGGTTGCACTCCAGCAGGCTTGATGGTGACAAATAAGTTGAGAGATTAAATAACGCTGTGCTTATGAACTTAATCACTGTTTTGCTTTAGTTTATGTTTCTCCATAATTGATTGGCCATCTTGTTTGCTTTAGCCTTCAATTGAATGCAAAATTCTACCTCTTACTTGAATGATGCACAAAGCTTTAATCTCAATTTAAATTACCCTCACTATTAACTTTACCATATTTTAAATAAATACCTTCAATTTATAATTTTGGATACATGACCCTCAAACTTTAAAGGCGTAGTAAACTATTATTGTTATTATTCAAGTTACAATCAGTTACCGCGTAACTTGCATGTTTTAAATTAATTTATTTCTCTTTTTTCAATAAACTTCAAACCTACAGTCTTTGAGATACAAATAATCAAATAAACAATATTCAATTTGTTTTTGAGCTTTTGGCCTGCATATAAATTAAAAACTAATATTTAACTCTTAATCACATATGAATATATGTTTACAAATTATTCATCTATCCATGTGATACTCTCAACAATTGATTGTTTGTTTGAACACCTCCATTATATAATTTCTCCTTCCATTAATTGCCTTACATCACTGAGGCAAAGTGGTCGAAGCATGAAATGGGGATGAAAGACTAATAATTGGACCAAAAGACTAATAATTCTTATAATTTTTGCGATGCTAATTCAGATTAGACATTTCTATTTTGGGATTTCTTTGTGAAATTTTCACATGATTTTGTTATGTGAAAATTTTATATCTATCTCCTTTTTTACAAGTATTAAATAAAATAGACACAAAAATTTTACATGGGATCATATGAAATTTACACATAAAATAATTTGATACCGAAAGCGCATAGAAAAGTTGGCTAATGAGGAAGTTAGGATTTCACAAAAAAGTAATCCTCTTGTTCTCAATTTCCATTAACAAAATTCAACTTCTAAAATAAGGGTTTTAAGCACCCTTTTATAGAGTAATTATAAATCGATCCAAAATTCAAAATTCAAAATCTAAAATCCTAAAAATAAAAAATTCCTAAAAATAAATATAATGATAATTGATTTCTAAAAATAAATAAATATTTACATTTAATCATTTAAAATACATCCCAAATTTTATATATCAAATCATGTCAAATGTGTTGCTTTTCTTTTATTATAAACAAATCACAATCACACATGCTGCTTTATTAGAACTTGGATTCGATTGTAATTTATTATATTTCAAATCACCGCTTCTTTTAACAATTGGACCAAACTTATTGAGCCATAAATCTAGTTAAATTTGCGCTTCCTGAATCAATGGTTGGACCATGTGAGATAGGCTAACTTAACTGCATCATAATCTATTTTCACTTTTGAATTTGGCAGTGGAGGAGAGAAAAGCTGCTACTCCAAATGATGAACATAATGAACATGAGACTATGGAAGCAAAATAAGCGAGCTAATCAAATTCAAATTGACTGTGATTTCAGGTACTCTCCTAACTTTCGCAGTCTATAATCGCTTTCGCTGAGTTATAGCCTTATTTATAGGTGCAGAAAAAAAGCCAACTACTTAATCATGCCTAACACCACAATTTTTGGTCACTATGAGAAAATGATATACAGGGAAAGCGAAATATTAGTTAGGTTGGTTCAATTGATAAACTCTCGTTAAGGTTTTTCAAAACGACTTAATCTTGAAATTTATGGATATATGTATTCTTCATTTCTTAAACATTTTTATTAAAAATTATAGTAATTATACGACACTTCCAATTAATTACATGCGAGGTTAGGCATTTTTCTGTTTCCGTACTTCTAGGTTTCGGCGTCCGTTGCTGACATGAGTTAACTTCCCATTGATTTATATATATGAATAAATCTTTTTTTGTACTACTGTTACACCAAAGATTCAGTACATCCTATCAATAGAATTATTATATGTCAGTTAAAGTTTTCTTTTATCTGCCAAATTTTTTCTTTTTTCATATGATATGTAATGTTCCATTTGATGGGATGTACTGAATTTTGGTGCAACATAGCACCAAAGATTTATTCGATATATACAATCAACGCTTGCCACACCCAAAAAAAATCACAAGATATCTCGCAGGTTGCATAAACAAATCACATTGAATAGAAAACTTCCACAATTGTGAAGTCTCTAATCTCTATTGTTGTGATGCTTATCCAATTACTCCAGTGATTAATGGCATGTGCTTTATTTTACCTAAGTTGCTGCAGTAGTCACATTTGTTGCTCAATTTGTTTTAAGGGGCAGTGATACCTTAGAAAGTGGTCAACATTTAGTACCGAAAGAAATTATAACCGAGTTAACTTTTGTGTCAAATACAAGGGGAACGTGTGGCCATTGACGTAGACTTTTCTGAACCGTTTCAAAAGCATTGCTTTGAATTCAGCCACATTAAGCAATGTTCCTGTTCGTTCTTTTACTTTTCTCGTAGGTTTGAGGGATATGCATAGGTTAATGTTGACTTTGTAAACTCCACCGAACAAAAGTATACATCAAACACATGGAACTACGCTACGGCGTATTTGTATGCATATGATTCTATGAAAGGGGGTGGTGGGTCTTGTTTTCTTATGGAGTAGAAAGCAAGCAAAGGTATCTTTATTTTGGCTATTATTTTGTGTCCTATTTGGCTTGGAAATGCCTGTTGGTTGTACTTTACTCTCCAAAACAGATTCGAATATGCCTTTTGCAATAAAAGAGAGATATATTTTGAAATTCTGTGTATATCTTATTCACTTTATATATTAAATCATAATGTATTCCCTTAAAATTTTTAAAAATTCTTTTATTTAGTTTTGTATTTTTTCATTGGTTCATTCGAATCTGACTAATTTTGTTCATGCTCTTCAGACTTATATTTGGGATGTCTCTTACAACTTTTTTTTCCATTTTACTATTTTATGGACTATTTTTTAATTGATTATGCTTATATCATTTTTTGATTTATATAATTAAAATAATTATACATTTTTAATTGAAATATTTTATTTTTATTTATATGTTTGGTATTTCATCTGAATTTAAAAATATCATGTAGTAATGCAGGAAATATTTGCTGTTAATATGTTATGACGCATTTGGATGACTTTTTTAAGAAAATCCTTGTAGTTATAGAACTTTCTTATACTTTTTTTAGAAAAAATATATTTTTCTAATTTCTGATAATTTTTAAAATAATTATTTTCAAAGAATTCGTACCTTTTCGAGAAAATTAATCTAATCATCATAAATATTTTAAACAGATTTTTTAATTCATAATTTTTTTTTTTAAAAAAAAAAAAAACAATGTGGGCAGTATATTTGATGTAGATGCATGAATGATAATTTGTGTGCACTCAATCATTCATACAATTTCGACCGTACCAAGAGCGAGTAAGAGTAACCAGGGAAGGTTCTTCTGGTGGTATAAGTTAAATCCCGTGAGTTGTTGATCTGCGAACATTTCAGATCAGATTTGTTTAAATAATTATAATACTATTAATTTTTTAACAAGAGGTCTTTTGGGTTGAAAATTATGATATATTTTTTTTTGTTTGGCCATAAACTAAACTGTAATTTTTACCATAATTTATTTGATCTATTGAGTCAACTCAACTGAAAACTAGGTTTATAATAATTTTTGTATTAAATTGTTTCCCAAAAAAATGCTTATTGTATTGGTGGTAATGTGGTATAACGAATATGCAACATAGATTCTGAGAACATAATGAGATTACACCTGGGCACAGATGATTGAAAAGATTCTTTATTTATAAGGCTTTGGATCTCCAGGACACAGAGGCCCCTCCCCATGATGCTTCACTATCAATCATCAAATTGAAATTCACGTCGAAACTAATAAAGGGGTAAAATTTGTAAAGCTCTCAACGAGACAACCGCGTATGGATGGGAAATATTTTATATGATCCACGAATATTGAATTTTTCGATGCTTCCTCTTACAATATTAATTTTTTTCTTTTCTTTTCTTTTTTATCTCTGTTATTTTTTTCTCTTTTCCAAATTTACCTTCCTATTTATGTTAAGGAACCACCTAAAAAATGGTGATCTCGGTACACAATAAATGCTCTCGTATGGATGGCTGAAAGTAGGGTGCTAAACGAACCATGGGCCTTTGGCTTAGCTCATGGTGGCCTGAGCTTACATGTCTAAAATTAGTTGTTGTCACCAGGATTGAACTTGTATAAAAGCTCGTTTAATAAAAAGGCCTCAGGCTCCAATTCAAAAGCTTGGCCTTAGAGCCTATCAGGCTCGCCTAGTATATTATTTCCTTATTTATTTTTTATACTACTTGTAGTAGTCTCTAATTATCCTCAATCTATTTTACCCCATTTTATTGATTAAACAGAGTTTTTGAATGATTTTATTCTATATTATGATATTTGGTATACATTGAATTTATGATATTTATGGAATTAATTGTTGATTTTATATCATGTTTGGATAAATTTTTATTATTTCATTTTTTGTAAACAGGCTACAGGCCGATAATAATATTTATAACAGGTAACAGGCTTGGTCAGGCTGACATATTTAAACACAGACTTGGTCTTTTAAGACCAAAGCTTTACTCGGCTCAGTCTGTTTATACCCCTAGCTTAAAATTCGAAAGCTAACACAAGTACGTGTAAATCATAATTATTTGACAGTATTTATTTATTATTTACCATAAATCATAATTTTATGGTCCGGACCATTAAGTAGTTTTGTGCTATCTCTCAGACTCTCACACTCATTTTTTATTTTGCTCTTAATTTTTAATTCATTTTCCATTTTGCCTCCCCTATAATATTAAAGGATCACATGATCGAAATAAGTCTCCAACTAGATGTTCAACAAAAAAAAGTTTGACTCATTTATTATTCTTTAAGCAAACTTATTAACAAAATTATTCTTTATAAATATTATACCTTGTTTCATATTTGCATATTATTAACAAAAAAGTTGTTAACATATGATTTTTTATTTTTTATTTTGATACATACATATGATTTTCAATGAGGAAATATACTATAACTTTCCCTTAAGGTGGAAACTAGTTACGTTGCATGCGATGCTTGTTTTTTATTTTCATTTTTTTTGTAATAAGATGCTTGTTTTACTCAATGCGGTGCCGTTACATGACATGCTTGATGCTTCAACAATTTTTTTTTCCCCAATGAAACGAATCTCAAAAACAAAAATGACATTAAATAAATAAATTTAAAAAATGCCTCCCTTACTTTATCTAAAAACTCACTTCCACAAACATATCTTTCATATTACATAATATATACTTATTTATTAAAAATAGAAAAATGTGAGATTTAGGCAGAAATTATCTTAAAAGGATGAATAAAACAAAAAAAAAAGCAATTATATTATTTTTTTCTAAATTAACAAAAAATATATTCAATATTCAGTATTATGAGAATATAATATTTTCCACTTATACATACTTAATAAAATTTGTAAAAAATACCTGGCAAATACATTTAACTATGCATTCATTAGTCTCTCTTTCGTGAGGTTGCCAATTGCCGCCCAACGTTCTCGTTGTTATTTTCTAACCAACCCGCAATCGCGGGGTGAAACTGAATCAATCAAGATCAAACAAAGGCTTTTTATTTCACCAAATAAAGTGTGTTAGTTTACAATATATGCCTCTTTTATGTCATATCTAACTTTTTTTTGAAGTGATCATAGTCAACTTCCTTTTCTGTTAATTTAAATGAAATTCGATGCATAGATCTTATAACTGTAAATTGTGATTTTATTTGGGGTTAAATATTTTTTATATTATATGAGATAAAAATATTTGTTATATATATAAAAATATATGAGGCTGTATTGGGCCATGTGGGGAGAAGGGAGAGAAAATAAAAATATAAATCTCATATACTTTTGTACATTATTATATATATTTAAGAAATAATATTAAAAATATTAAATCCTTTTATTTGTACCAAAAATGACTAATTTTAACCATTATTTGTTCACGCTCATCCCGTATATTAAATTATAATATTTTTGTTGAGTTTTTTTTGTGACATGTTGAGTTTTTAATGTATTTAGGAACAGATCCATTCCCTCTTATTGAATCATATAAGGATACCTCAAAGGTATATATTGAAAGATATCCGATTGACTATACATAATCAATGGGTGCACATTCAATGTACATTATCAATGAGTGCACAGTGTTGGCATTGGCAGAAATAATAAATAGGTAAAAAGTTGATACATTGTTTATTTAACCTCTTATTTATAAGGATTATCTTTATAGGTTTGGGCTTTTGAAATATCCCAATTGATATAAAATTTACCTTGATTGATGGGGATAAGAATCTTATCCTTTGATCTCTCTAGATTATATAGTTGTGATATCTCTAACCAATTTTGCTAATAATAAGATTGTTAGGATAACAAGAGATTATACTGATGTAAAAATAAATACAATTAGGGTTGGTATGAATTCTGGTTACAAAAATAATTTTTTAATTTTTAGAAAAAAAAAAACAGTTTGATAATAGTAATTTTAAAAATATAGCTATTTTTTAATTTTTAAAATCATATTTCAGTTGTTTTTATTTTTTTTTTAAATTTTAATCTTCAAAATAAAAAAACATTAAAAAAAAGATCATTTCATTAATTATTTTACAAAATAATTTTTAAAAAAAAATGCCTTGAATATTCCTGCATAATTTGAAAGTGGAAAAATCAAAGTAAATGGATTGGGGAGGGTGCGATATTTTGACGGAATTGACCCTGAGGAGGCCCAAACCCAAACCTCGAAAGTCGAATGCGGTGGGATGCACCTACAAAACCACAAACATATAATTTCCATGGCGTGATAGAGAAGGTTAAACTGAAACGTTTCGAAAATTCTCAACATAAAAACGCGAGAGAGAAGAGAGAGAGAGAAGAAAGAGAAGAGAGGGGATGCAAATCACATGAGAGTGGAAGAGTTATCTCTTACTACTCATTCACCGTTACGAGCACAACCTCTCTTTCTCTTCTCTACCATTCAGATTCATTCATAGCTGTTCTTTTTCTCTTCTCTTCTCTCTCTTTCTTCCCAGCTGCTTCACTGAAACCATTGGACAAGTTTGAAGGTGAAGAAGCTGATGGAAGAAAGCATCGTTTTCCAGTGGAGTGTCGTCAGATCTCTCCTGTCCATCCTTCAATGGTGGGCTTTCAATGTCACTGTAATCATCGTCAACAAGTGGATCTTCCAGGTTTATATCTCCTCCTTCTATCTTTTTTCTTCTCTTTATACCTTTCCAATTTTTAAATCTCATTATTATTATTATTATTATTATTATTTATGTTGATACCAGAATAGTTGTATGATCTCTGGAATTTTGTAAGATTCCGCAGTTACCTTGCTCAAGATTGATGCTTCTTATATTTAAAAAAAACTGTCCAGGTCGGCTTAATTTTGCTATGGATTGCTATATTTTATATATATTCGGTAATTGCTATCTTTGAGGTTGCCTTTTAATTCACAGAATTTTGGTTGCTACAGCTTATAATAGTAATTAAAGTGTTTTTATTTCAGTTAATCAAAAACAAACTTGCTACTAGTCTCTTCATTGAGCTAGACTCCTTGCAATTCTAAAATTTTGTGTCTTGTTACTGATCTGTATGCCTGTCCGGTGCTTTTACATTCATTGAGTAGATTTCCAATTGTGTTATTTAGTTGTTCATTATATATTAATTAGAGTTTGGATTTTCTTTGATTTGATTTTCTCTGTGGGTGAGTTCTAAATTTAATTTATAAATCCAGCTGTTCCTGTGTAACTTGGCATTTGAGATAAGAACAGGGGCTGATAATCATTGCAAAATCCTTTTTTAAAATAAATAAATAAATTGGATTGTGTCATGAATTTAAACTGTTGAACCAAAATATGCAAAATCCTGCAATGTAACTGTCCTACACTAGAACTTAATTTAGTGTGTTTTTAAAATGAATTAAAAATGATCCTGACAAGTGATATGTGCGATTAAATTGTGAACAAATACTTGTAGCTTTAATGCTTTTAAAAATGTATCATTTTTTCCCATGGAAATTGGGCTTTCTCCTGATATATATAATATACAAGATTCAATTCTGCTCTTTCCTGGTCAGAAAAGGTCCCATGATATGATATTTTAGGTTGTATTCCTGGTTCTCAGAACTACATTTGGAAGTGAGTTATTTTTAAATATTTATTTAATGATGACATTGATGTGTAGAAAAAGATTTTTATGAGGACCTAAATGATTCTGGTCATCCGATTTTTTAGATCTTCTCTTTTTTGTTTGTTGCATCTGTAATGAAGAAAAGGTTAATCAACTTTTACCACTTTTTGCACAATCAACATCTGTGTATTTAGGTTTCCTTCTTCTTCAATTTGGCTTCTCAATCACATAAAAAACTTGTATGTATTAGCTCTTTTCTTTTTCTTTTTGCAGAAATTGGATTTCAAGTTTCCCTTATCTGTATCCTGTATCCACTTTATCTGCTCAACCATTGGAGCATATGTGGTAATTAAGGTGCTGAAGCTTAAACCCCTGATAACGGTTGATCCTGAAGATCGCTGGCGAAGAATCTTTCCAATGTCATTTGTGTTCTGTATCAACATAGTGCTGGGGAATGTGAGCCTTCGATACATTCCAGTTTCTTTTATGCAGACAATAAAGTCATTCACACCTGCAACGACAGGTAAGGTTCAATATTCTGTGTTAACATTTTCGCCACATATTTGCTACCTGCTGCTTTATGTTGAAACTTGAGGACACTTTCATCTGATCTTGGTGAATTGGCACAGTTGTTTTGCAATGGCTAGTGTGGAGGAAGTATTTTGACTGGCGTATTTGGGCTTCACTTATACCCATTGTTGGAGGGATTCTTCTCACATCTGTAACAGAGCTTAGTTTTAATATGTTTGGATTTTGCGCTGCTTTATTTGGATGTTTGGCTACATCTACAAAGACTATCCTTGCAGAATCGCTGCTGCATGGGTACAAATTTGACAGGTACTGTCTTTTATGCTTGCATTTTTTTATTGTTTGTAATTTTGCGTCTTGTTGTTCTTTCTTTCCTTTGTTTATTTTTGCTCTTTCTGGATTTTCCCCTATGTAGACTTTCCACTTTTCAGTTATTTCCGTGTCTATAATACCTACTCTTTACAGTGGACAATGGGTTTTTAACTCCTGCATCGACTTTATTAGTCCAGTTTTTTATTAACTTTTTCTCCAATGTAGAGCTAGGAAGTATTCTATATTGAAGCTAATAACATCTATGGGCTACTAAGTTTGATTGCAGCAAGCAACTGTTACCAGTACCTATCTAGCATAACAACCAAATACATATTAGCCATAATTTGAAGAATGTTACCTAACAAAAAAATGTGTGGATTGTGAGTGGGTGGTTTTGTTATAAGGATCCATACTGTAGAAGGTCCCCTATATAGTGGAGTGCTTTTGTTATATACTAGCACTATCTTTAAGGTAACATTCTATATAGAAGGACATGATACATAGATCCCATACTAGCTCTGCATAGAAGGTCCTCTATATAGTTCTAGTATATGATCCTCTTCTTTTCTCCAAAATGACTGGATCCTACATAGATCTATCTGTGCCTGGAATGCAATCATATCAAGAGTATGAAAATCTTTATTCTTGTAGCTAAGCAGTCTCTGTCTCAGCATATATGGAAGCATTATTGATCAACATCCATTGAGGTGCTGAGTTTTCAGCAATGTTTCTTTTTATGTTTTTTCTTCAAAAGAAAAAAAGTAAAGTGTTGTGACTGGCTAACTGGCTTTGCCTCATTCTAAGATTTGGGTGTGCCACAAGCCCTTGTAAGGGCTTGCAGTGGTATTTACAGATGACCTACTAATGAAAGCCCACCGGCAGGAAATGCTCCCAAGACTTTTTTGTCAATGATGTTTGATCCCCTTTTATTACTTACATTTGTCTTTAGCTATGCTATACTTTGTTCCACTTTGTGCATGTGAAGGTTTCATTGAATTGCTTTGCCATAATTTTTCTGCAGTACAGAAGCTAATCTTTCATTTTCATGTTTCTTTAGCATAAACACAGTTTATTACATGGCGCCATTTGCAACCATGATCTTGGCGCTTCCTGCCGTGTTACTTGAAGGCAATGGAGTTCTTGAATGGCTAAATACTCATCCATATCCTTGGTCTGCCCTCACCATTATTTTTGGCTCCGGGGTTTTGGCTTTCTGCCTTAACTTCTCCATTTTTTATGTGATTCACTCCACCACTGCTGTAACGTTTAATGTTGCTGGAAACCTTAAGGTGAGACATATCAGGCAGATTCAAATGGTTCAGGCCACTACATTTTTTGGTCTTTAAACATTGAAATTCATCATGGTTGTTGTTAATGTTAAGGTAGTATGATGGGTTGTGTTAATGGTAAAACCAGACTATGATATTTTAAATCATAGTTATTTTGCAATTTTCAAATTAACCAGAATCATGTTTTTTGTGCAGGTTGCGGTTGCTGTCCTTATTTCTTGGCTGATATTTAGGAACCCAATTTCATATTTAAATTGCGTTGGATGTGCCGTGACTCTTGTGGGATGTACATTCTATGGTTATGTCAGGCACAAGCTCTCTCAACAGCCACCAGTTCCAGGAACTCCTCGTACACCCAGGACCCCTCGCAGTAAGATGGAGTTGCTTCCTCTTGTAAATGATAAATTAGATGATAAGGTCTAGCAATAGGTACAAAAGGATTAAAGTGACTTTCGTAATTTATTCTGTAAAATGACCCCTAAATCTATAATACTAGCTGCGTTCTTTTTCTTCAACCCTCCACCTTTGTCAGTTTTTTTTTTTTTTTCCTAGAGCATAGTCAAAGTTGTATTGCTTCCATTATTCCTTGTATGGATAGACATTCATGTGATTTATAAAAGAACAGACTTAACAGTAATTTCTACAGATAGAGACGTTCAAGGCTGAAATTGCCTGTATCTAGTTCAACGTGAACAGTGTGTGGAACCGTCTATTAGTGTTTCAAATGCATGTGATTTACAAAACAGTAAGACGGATTTTTGGCGTTGAGATGATATAGGTTATTTGTTTATATTCTCATAGTACAATTACAAATCAAACGTGCAGGAATTTAATGCTCACTGAAAATGACTTTTTTTTAGCTCCTACTCTGAAGAATAATCTACCCAAAGAATGAAAGAAAATATTGTTCACAAACATTGGCGAGTTGTTGATACTGAATAATATACTCATCAGATTGCGTGGTCTTGAACTGACGACACTCATTACATTAGAGTACAAGTACGATAGATATGTTAGGACTAGATACAGGGTGAAATACACACAACAGATGGCGATCCAATTATTATGGTTAATTTTCTCATTGATCCCTTTTGAGATCTTAAACTAGCAGCTACTTAACCTTAAATCTAAGCCAAAAGCCAGAAGTTCTTCTGCCACCTAGTGCTGATAAGGTAACCATTCGTGCCCTGGCTTCTCTTCCTCACTCCTATTGTCAAGCACTCTGCCTTATTGATGCAATGCTCCACGAACTCCTCTGTGCTGCTGCTGCTGCTGCTTCCACAAAGACTGCCAAAAAAAAATGATTAAATTACAAATAGAGAGTCGTTTAAAATTTCAATACCTGAGTAACAAAATAAAATTTAGAAGTTTCATATCTAAACCCAACGATGGAATGATAGCAGCTAAGCTGGTGCAAGAAAGCTGAGTGGGTGGAAAATGATCCTAGTTCGATCTCCACCAATGCCATTATGGGAAGGGGAGTTCTTGACCAGGCTTGTACTTGAGAATAGTACCATAGCCACCAAAATTTTTAGGGATTCTGGGGGAGGCTATATATATATATATATATATATATATATATATATATATATATATATATATATATATATATATATATATATATATATATATATATATATATATATATATATATATATATATATATATATATATATATATATAAGGAAAAACATTTCTCAAGCAGCTTGAGATAAGTTTATCTCCAGCTAGCCCCAAAACACAGTTTTGAGTAAAATTATAATTCTATGAATTATCCCGGGTGTTATTGTAATTTTATTTATTTTTATATCATATATATTTTACTGCACCCTTCATTAATTTACCTAAAATTACATAAATACCCTTTATTAATCAAAACGACCGTCCAGTCACTTTATTTTCATTTTTTCCATATATATATATATATAGGGTAAAATCCTTTGACACCGGTGTTAAATTTAAAATTTGACACCTCATCTGAGAGCCGTTAGATCGAAAAAGACCAATGGTGTATATATATATATATAAATCCCAGAGCCATTGATCTTTATTGCAATTAATAATTAATAAATGAGTGTAATTCCCAATAAATGATAACCATTGATTGGCGAAAATCTACGGTTGGAATTTGGTATCAAATTTCAAAGTTTGACACCAGTGTCAAAGGCTATATATATATATATATATATATATAAAGGTTTGATATCTAAGTTTGAAAATTGTAGGGTGTAGATTATAGGACTCTGACCAGCTGAAGATAGAAGATGGCTTCTTTTGGCCCAGTACCAGGACAGAGACCTCCAGCTTCTTTACCTGGCTCATCACTGTGGCAAGCTTTGGTCCTTGGATTACAAGCGCTTCCACTTCCACCTATGTCAAACCATGACACTATCAGTAACCTTTTACTTTTTCTTTAATGGAGGGAGGGGAACAACAAAGGGAGAAAATGTTAAAAGAAAGCTGAGGCAACTGAACATTTCCCATTATTTCTCTCTGGAAAGTGAAAATAAAAGAAGGTACTAATAATACAACAAGCTCAGACCCTTTGCCATGAAAAGAATAGAAAGGTTTTGGAAACTAATTAATGGCAAAAAAAAAAAAAAAAAATTATTTTTGTAAAAAAAGAAAAGGAAGGAACTTCCTACTTCACTCTCTATGAACAGCATTGAAAACACACAGAACTATTTGAATCAAGATCTACCAAACACAATGACCACCCCTTGAAAACACACACAACATGGACTATGTTCTCTCTCTATATGATCTTGAAAATGGAAGGGAAAGAATAACAACACATAACATTATCCTTGTTAACAAGCTTACCTCAGGCTTGCAATCTTTGCAAAGGGATCCAAGATAATTGACAAGGTAAGTGGAGCAAGAAGATTCAGAACCCTTGAGTGGAGGGACAATGTGAAGCAGAGTCAACAAATCACACTTATTAACAACATGAGTGAGTGCCCACATCATTGCATGCTTGGAATGTGAAGTGCCATCAACCACCACCATCACTCTCTTCTTCACCATCATTCCATTGTCCTCATTCCCGTACATGTTGTTAAACCCTTCCATTTGATTCAGACTTCCCTCACACCCACCACCGAAGTTCATTCCCCAACCACTACTGCTATATCTACTCTTCCCACTCCACCTGTTTGATGTTGATTTCCAAGCCTCCTTCGCACTTAACTGTCTCAAAAATAAGGTCGAACTTGGCATGCTCTCTTGAACACCCCTTATACCTGATTTATCCAAGCACAGTTTACCACTGTACTATTGTTACTAGCCGAAGAGATGGAACACGAGTAGGGTTATTAGGAGTAGGGTGCTAGAGTGCAGCAGAGGTTTTTCTTTGGCAGATTATTGTAGCAGGGAAAACACACTTGCTGCTACTAGTTACCACAGAGAGAGAGAGAAAGAGAGATATGCAGAAGAGTAGAGGTTGATGTTTGGAAAGTCCCTGAGGTTTTATTTTTGCGCAGATTAAAGTGTCACGGGAATCTGTGATCTGTTTTTTGTTCATGATGAAAAACAGGATCTTTGTTAAATCTTTTTCATCTAATCTTTTTCAGAATATTTTGTACAATAATTGTAATACTAGTACATGTTTTTGTCGTGGTAAACTGACTCCTAAGTATTGTATAATAATAAGAGATTAATTTGTTGGAATTTATCTTGTACATATATATAAAAATACGTGGGACTCATATAGATCCATTTGAGGGAAAAAGAGAAAAAAAATATAGACCCATATATATATTTTTTTGATATACAGACCCGTACACTATATTATATGTAGAAGAAAAATATTTCCAATACCTATTATATCGAGTACTTAGATATATCTTTTACCAAATATAATAAAAGTAATACTTTTACACAATTATTACCTTTAGGGGTCGTTTGGTACGCAGTGTTCTTCAGGATTTCTGGGAAATTGAATTTTTCTAAATTTTGAATTTTCGGATATTATTATAAACTGAGTGTAAAAATCATATTTTTAAAAATTGAGATTTTCGGAAAAATAAAAATTTCTCCCGTACCAAACGCCCCGTATTCTATATTAAACTACACAACATTGGTTCTATTATATAGCAAACCAATTGAAGAATACAATGAGACACACACAATGTGGGACTAACACTCTTAACACAATGAGACACACACAATGTGGGACTAACACTCTTAACACTCCCCCTCAAGCTGTAGCATATAGATCATATGCTACAAGCTTGATACATAAATAATACTCCTATTAGGAACCAAAAGCAACAGTGCTACATCAACAAAATGAAATGACCAAGTAACATAACATCAAAATAAATCTCCTATATGAGAAACCAAAAATCAACAATGTGCTAAAAATGGCGTCGGAATGAACATCAACATGGAAGATGCCGGAATGATCATCGGCAAAGACAACTGTGCTGGAATGACCATCAGCAACATGGAAAGTGCTCCCCCTCAAGAGGAACTTCGGAGCCAGAATTATCATCGGCAAAGACAACTGTGCTGGAATGACCATCAGCAACATGGAAAGTGCTCCCCCTCAAGAGGAACTTCGGAGCCGGAATTATCATCGGCAAAGACAACTGTGCTGGAATGACCATCAGCAACATGGAAAGTGCTCCCCCTCAAGAGGAACTTCGGAGCCGGAATTATCATCGGCAAAGACAACTGTGCTGGAATGACCATCAGCAACATGTAAAGTGCTCCCCCTCAAGAGGAACTTTGGAGCCGGAATTATCATCGGCAAAGACAACTGTGCTGGAATGACCATCAGCAACATGGAAAGTGCTCCCCCTCAAGAGGAACTTCGGAGCCGGAATTATCATCGGCAAAGACAACTGTGCTGGAATAAACTTCAGCAACATGAACAATGCTCCCCTGAATAAGAAGCCAAAATAAAGCCAAACAATGACAAAACCAAATAACATCCACCGTACATAAGAAAGAAAAAAAAAATTCCATGAGCTCCATGAGTCTTCACAAACCTGCAAAATGAGAAGTGAAAGAGAACAAGTAGACAGATCTGAAAATAAAAATATATCAGAGAAGAAGAAAAAAAAAATGACCAAAACGCAGATCTGGAAAGCAACACAGATCTAGAACGGAAATGGCCGGAGAAAAGGAAGACACGGTCGGAGAATGGACGATGCGGCCGGAGAATCAGCCACGATCGAAGATGATGACCGGAAAAGAAGGAGACACTACCGGAAAAAGAGAAACACCGCCGGAGGAGATAAAAAGACACAGATCTGAAACGTGAACGATCTGGAACAACGGTCTGAAATGTGAACGATCTGGAACAACAGAGATGGATGATGCGACCGGAGAATAAGACATGGTCGGAGAGGATGACCGGAAAAGAGGAAGACGCAGCCAAAATTCCCAGATAGATTCGGATGAAAAACCAGATCTGGAAAATTCAAAAATCAATGGGAGAGAGAAGAAGGAGATGCTGCTGGAAAATAATGATAACAAACGAAACAGATCAGTGACGATGCAAAACGAAAAATGCATGCAAAATAAAAAATAAAATGAAACAGATCTGAAAGAAAAAAAAATTGCAACAGAAAGAGAAAAGAAATGAGACACAGGACTGGATGAAAAACCCAGTAGAGAGAGGATGATGACCCAAAACAATGAAGAAATCACAGATCTAGGACAATGGAGATGACCCGTAGATCTGAAAACCACAAATTGAAAAAGAAGATGAAAGCAAAAGTGACGGAAAAAGAAGATGAAAGCAACCAAAAGAAAAAGAAATAACAACGAGAATCCCTTTGATATCTCTCTATAACCATATTGAAATTATGGAAAAGTGAACTAAGTTAAGCGGATTAAGATTCCTCTTGTTAGGCTCTAGATACCATGTTAAATATCAAGAGTATAAGAAGTAAAATTATCATTTATAAGATAAAAAATATTAATCCCTGATAAAGAAAAAAAATACCCATAATATATGATGGGCTACTCGTGCCACATGATGCACATAATGTAAAGTGGTCCATAAAAAAGACTCATCCACTGTTCTAAATGCCATTAATTAGATCTGTGATGCATATGGATACACTCGACATGGAAGCAAGACTTAATAGGCAAATTCATGGATCTGAAATGCAATGTCTGCATACATGATGTTGCATTGTAACCCCTTATGGTATGAATTAGTATTAGGGAAATTTGTATTTGAATTTTTTTTTTAATAATTTCGCATAAATTTTTTAATTATAAATTAGTTCGAATACACATTTAATGTCTAAATGAACAATTAATTACACCTCTCTTCTTACATTATTGCTGTTTGTATGTGGATATTAACCCAACTCACTTTTTCCAAAGCAGTGTTGTAAATAGAGCTTGGGTGGTGGAGAGAGTAACCCTATCATTCTAGTTTTTTGGTTCATCATGATGAGTGTGATTTTTAACCATTTTAGCAGGAAGCTTCGGTGGGATAACCTCACCTTCCAAAATGAAATCAATTGATGGTCTTGGAGATTCGAGCAAATAGGCATGGGGTCATTAATGTAACACAATTGAAGTCTAGCATCAGCAAATTTCAGAATACCCTTTTAGTCACTAGCAAATGAAAACACCCAGGTCTCTAAGAAATTTAAAATGGACCAATTTAGTTGAAATCGTAGTCTCTCATAAATTCAAAAAAAGATCCATATTAATCCCTAAAAGGACTAAAATGGGTCCATTTTAAAATTTTTGGGATCATAATGGACCTTTTCATTTGCTAATTTTGAATAAAAGGTTAAAATGATAAATTTGCTGAGAACCAAAAATAGTATTTACTGATAAAATATTAGTAAAACAAATAAAAATACCCAACATGTATATACTAATCAAGAATTAATTTCATATGAATTACCATCCTTTTGGAAGATATTAGAAAGATTAGGAGAAAATATAATCAACATATATATATATATATATATATATATATATATATATATAGTACAACAAATTTTTTTTAATAAAGTAAAA
This sequence comes from Gastrolobium villosum, assembly GCA_032173675.1. Taxonomy (NCBI): domain Eukaryota; kingdom Viridiplantae; phylum Streptophyta; class Magnoliopsida; order Fabales; family Fabaceae; genus Gastrolobium; species Gastrolobium villosum. Next base: position 164,516 of record JAVKPL010009079.1, on the reverse strand, counting down.
TAGTTTCTTTACTTCTCATTCACTCTGTCAGTGGTCAGATGGCAGTAAAGAATCAGATCTGACACCTTATAATAATATTAATAACAATTTTGAATAAAAGGTTAAAATGATAAAAAGGGTTTAATTTATTTATTAATATAATGAGTTATTTATGGAGATGAAAGGGAGAGGGTGTCAGAAAATAATAGGGACCCCTCGTGAATTGAGTTTTGTTTTTGAGTGATGCTATTGCTGAATGCTGATGCTTAGTGCTGTGCTTCCACCCGGTTCACAAACCAAATTATTGCTCCCGTATAGCTCGCTGAACCAACTCAAGTACACACTTCCACAAAACTACCATTCTACCCTTTCCCATTTTTCTCATTTACCACATATGACACAACCATTAATTCATATATATATATGTATTTTTTTTGAAAATATTTGAATCGATCCATTGCTTCGCAATTAATCCGATTCGGGACGAGTTCAGGATTAAGGTGGTATTGAAGAGATTCGAACACATACTCTCACCTCCACTTGTTTAACTCACATGCGCTAATTGAACTACCACCATTTGTTCTATTAATTCATATTTCAGTATTGAGATGCTTCCCTCATTTCATTTCCAACTAGTTCTGTGATGAAGGGAATATGTCCTAAGCTTAATTAAATAAGAAAAAGGGTCATGTGATAATTTGGTTGTCAGGTTGCATTAACATGATTTTCCTAAATTGGTGGATCAGTTTTAATAATATTTGAATCAATTGACCAACTTACCCAATTCATCACTCTCTGGTCTCTATTTTGTATTCAAGTGCAAAAAAACACCAAAAATAAATTATGCAACCGTATGAGTTAATGCATGAATGAATGCTGTAATTACTTTCATTTATATATCTGCATGTAGGGACATTGCTTTTATTTTCTTTTATTTCCGTGTTCGTCTCCTTCTGGACAAACTAATTAAAACTGGATTTATGGACTTCATCTATTCTAGAATGCAACCTTTTCCACGGATCTACAATTTATGGACTTCATCCATTCTAGAATGCAACCTTTTCGAGGGATTTACAAGATACTATCTTTTTTGCTTACTCATTTTTTTTTTTGTAGCAAAAGGATTTAAGATTTTTTTTAATTAATTTAAAGTAAATGGTTACTGGGTCATGATGTTAGTGTTGACTAATGGGACACTTCAAGCGAAGTTTTTAATATTGTATTTGTTGAGTTTATAATCAAACTATAACTTTTTAATAATCAACAAAACGAAAAGTAAATTCTTCTATTAATATACATTGATAAAACTGAAAGTACTTTGCTCATTGTACTTAAGAACATAACGTGATGCACTGATGCTGGACATATTAAACATCGGTAACGATTCATTTACAAATATTTTCTTATGGGAAATCATATTTTTATGTTAGATAAAATTAATTTCTCAAGCTACTTTCACTACGAAAAAGGTGCAATTTTTTTTTTTCTAAAATTTGGTGGGACCGATTTTATTTGTCTCTTAATATAAAGAATTTCTTTTATACTACATAAGAAGTAATCCCCATTTTTATAAGGGAAATAATTATATCATATTGCATCATATAATTATCTCGTGTAACAAAGATAAAATAATGGGATCTACTATATTCTTTTTTTTAAATAGTGAATCTCACTATCTTGTATCTGTTACATGAGATAATTATCTCATATAACATGAAATAAATAGATCCCTTTTATAAATTATATTATATATTTTCAAAAATAATATAAGCCGTGTACTATAAGCAAAAAAAATTATAAATATAACTATTTCCATTAAACATGAGCTGATAAAACATTAAGGTAGCGTGTTTATAAATGCAAACGTAATCAAAGGGTGATAAATTAACGATGTAGAGTAGGGTTGAGATGCGTAATTAGCTACTCATATGATTCAGCAATATGACCTCACCTGACAATTATATAAATAGAGTTTAATAAGGGAACATCAGCAACCATGTCATTCATTCAACCGTGCATTGAAATGAGGGACAGATTCGAAAGAAAAAGAGAGTACAGACGAATTAGCGTTCAGCTTCTGGGTCTTCACAACTCGTGAAGTGGTGTCTAATAACAACTAGTATCAATATTGTTTCACCATATGCCACAAAAAAGCATAACAACAAAAGGTTTTATATTTTTCTGTTAGATGGGATTGAAATTTCATGAGAGAAAAAAAAGTTGTATGTGGATCACATATTTTATATTTAAAAAAATAAAAAATTAATTGGCACAAAATGAATTTGTGTAGGAAAATGATATACTACCAATAACAAATCGAAATCTTCTTGGAGTTGGCGGGTATATCGGATCAGACCGAACATTTCAATGGACGGTTCATCAAAAACCTAACCTCAACCGGTTCGATCGTACATATATTCAAACACGGAGCATGTTGGATGAAGTAAATAATAATATTGTCATCTATTATTTCTCTAGGAGATAATTATAGAATATGTGTGTTTCATATGTTTTTTCCCTTTTTCTTTTTTTTTTTTTTATTTGAATTCATACGAGTCTCACACCACTTTTACACATATGTAGAAAATAAATATATTTTCTACAATATAAAAAATAATAAACCCTTAGTTTATTTGTGATATTTTACTATTTATTGTATAATTTTTTTTGGATAAGGTGTGTGTCATTTTAAGAGATAGATAAAGAGGAGAGAGTTGACAAAAAAATATAAAGGTGTGGGTCCCACCTCTTTATGGGAGTGAAAGGATATAAGTTGTGTCATTTAAAAGGATAAATATTTTTTCCAATTTTTTTTGTAAATTTAAAACAAACGATTGAATCAATAATTTACTTGGTTCGATCACTAATTCATTAATTCAGTATTCTAAGTGAGTGAATAATATTGAGTATTTGCCAATACCCCAAATAACCATTTAGTTTTTTTCTATCCTCGCTTTGGTGGTGATCATGTGTGGTTTGACTGTTTTCAGTGCATGATGTTGGCTCTGTGCCCGTGGCTGGAGCAACAATACGTGTTGGGGAGGTGGTGGTGGTTTTTAAAGGGAAGAAGAACCAAAAGTAAAAAATGCAGTGATGGCAATTATGGTGGTCTATGCCACAAAAAGCCAAGGCTGGGGTGTGGCAGGTTTGGTACGCCAAAAGCAAAGGAAGTAATTAAAAGACACAACACTATAGCTGCATCTGTACACATCAAGATTCTTTAGGAGCTCATAATCATGATTTCGTTAGAATAAAAAAAAAGTTTATATCTGTACCAAAAAAAAAAAAAAAAAAAGTTTATACTAATATGGAAAGAAAAAAAAATTATACATCCTTGTGTTGACAAGAATTTTATGTATGATTTTTTGTGTTAAATTTTTTGTGGTCATGTCAAATGATAGAGGCAATCAATATATAGACCTACATATTTTAAATGAATGGCGATAAGGGAAGATTTAAAAAATATATAAAAATACAAAATTACACAATCATCACCGTTGATTTAATTATTAATGATTAAGATCTTTCCAAATGCATAATTCATTGTTTAAATTTTTACACATTTTTTCAGAGGATGTCAGTTTTTATATTTTTTTAATAAATGGGTCTAACATATTTTTTGTCTCTATGATATAGAAGACTCATATCATAAAACAGTTAAAAATATCGAATATGGAAATATAAAATTCAAAAAAAAAATTAATAGGTATCAATAAGTGAAAGATGATTTCTTTAGAAAATGCATAATTCCGTTGAAAACTTTAAATTTTCATCTGTAATTTTTTCATAAATGTCAGACAAGTTTTTTTTTAGAAAATATTTTTTTTAAGCTAAATACGAAAATAGCATATATTTCACAGTTTAAAATATTTTTTTTCTTATTCTTAAAACACTTAAAAATATCGCAAAATATGAAATGTCACAAACACAAATGATCTCCCGTTCATTGAAAATTGTCAATTGGGATTTGGGCCTCCTTGAACCCAAAGGCATCACTGCATAATTGCCACCTTATTCTTTGCATGCCGCAAGTCTGTTGGGTCAGATTATTTATTTTTAATACTTAAAAAAAAATGTTTTTACATATCATCGTTTTTTTTTTTTTATACTTCCTTTCTTCTTTTCTTTTTTTGGTATTTATTTTGATTCTTCCTATCTCTCATGGTGGTAAATTTTTTCAATTAATTATCTGCATTCAATTAGGAGGATAAAAAGAAAAAATGGGACAAAAGCATTTGAATGCTTCGCAGCAGTATTTATTACTACTTCGTGTTTCTGAACTCCCATAAATTCTCATTAATAAGATGATAAATTCATTTTCTTCGATTAAGAAAAACCTCTGTTCACAAGTTGGGCTACCAGAAACTCACCATGCTACTTTGGTGCGTTCAACCAAGTTAACCCATTGTTTGAATGTCAAAGAAATACTAAATAAACCACGCCTATAAGAGATGCTAGAAATAGAAGCGGATTTTAAATTAATTGAGTGTCAATATACATTTTTTTATATTACCTTCAAAAGGTTGCACATTTTAATATTTTTATAAAATTAATAATTTAGTATATACAAATTAGTCTAGAGTCTCACATGTTAAAAATATACTTTCATTACAAAATTACTGTATTTAATGTTAAATAAAATAGCTTTACTCTTACCTAATCGCAATTTCTCTAGATAGTTTAAGATAAACTAAGGAGAGGCTTTGATGCGATAAACATGTAGATGTTGTTTTATTTTTGATATATTAAGTAATGGAAATTACTGAAGTTATTCCGAACTTATGTTGTTGGGGTGGAATTCAATTAATAGAGAAGATGAACAGAAGACTTGAAATCATAAAACAAATAATGTTGTTAAAGATGAGCGTATAGACCGGAATCCTCACCCGCCCCATATCACATGGATACAAAGACTATAACTCATTTATGCTTTACAGAAAACTGAAGATTGAATTATTGGGTCAATTCCAACTTCTTTTGCGACTCCTATCACTGCTCTAGTTTAATTTACAACCTCAGCCCATGACCATAATCATCATAGTCAAAAACAAACTACGAGGTTTCCAAAAAAAAAAAAACTACGAGTACCTAATCCTTTGTCAAATCATCAACGCGTTCTTCTAGCTGCTTATATGTAACCAGTATAACATATCATAGAATAAATAGCTGTACTATTAAACCTACGCTACAAGTTACAATTGGCTTTCTGTGTTAGTTGTATATTGTGAAGAAATCTTTCTGTACAAATCACCCTCACTCACCAAAGATATATCTTCAGGAGACAACATTGTACATGTGCTCAAGTAATGTTGAGCACCCCGCACCCTGCATCGAAACATCATGTCATTGAGCAACTATTCAAGGTTACCTGGTTAACATCTTACAATCAATCAAAAGGATGAAAACAACTGAATTTGCTTCACAAAAATGTACCTTCCTTTTCTCTTCTCAGCGCCTTGTGAAATGCGGAAAGCTTCTGACCTCGAAATTTGGCGCAATGAAGATAGATATTCATTGAATGCAACACCTTTCAGTGCCAAGGATATTCTTGCAGGAACAATGGACTGGATGAGGTGGAACAGGGATGTTTTGTTTTCACTGTAATGCAGGCTCCCAAAGTAAGGTTTGACATCAAGACATGCCCAAAAATGTTTTTCAAAAAATCACCAGAAAAAAGTGTCACAAGTGGCATTGTGTATTGACTATAGATAAACGGTAAAAATATATACCTCTTCTGCATATCACTTATTGGGTTGTTCAACTCTAAATCCTTTCCAGTATAGATAATCGTGCTTTTTGAGAGATCATGTCCGGATAATTTCCCCAGTGCCATAACATTAGTTGTGGAAGCCAACATCTCAGAAGTTAAATCAACCCTGTTCGCATAACCCAACTTTGACCCCACATCTGCTATAAGTTTAGCATAAAAACAAAACCCGTGTACAGCAACTGTGGACATCAATATTTGCTTATCATACCAACTAGGTGTGGGTTCATCAGAAAGGACCGTTGGAGGTTCCATAATATCCTGCACGTAAATATATTATCAGAATTGAGTGGCGATACAACACAAAGTAAAAAAAGTTTCACAATTTTCATTTCAGCTATAAAAGGCACTTACATGTTTTTGTTCGTGACCATAAAACAAGTCAGCTTGTGAAATTAGATTGCTCAGCCCACTAGCAAGTTTAACAGCTTGAAAAGCACCTAGCTGTTCTGGGGTAGCTTGCTGTCTTAAATCCATTCGACACTCACGGTCACGGAGTTTTCTCCATAAGTTTTGTACCATATCTGTCTCCAATGATGGACTGGACTCAACAAACGTTGATTTTAGATTGAAACCCACACGACTGCATTCATCCATCACATTGAAAATTTTAGTTTCCATATTTTCATCTAGAAAATCTTGCGGATCCTCTTTTGGAGAAGAATCTGGAATTTCAGTATTCACCAACAAATCTGAATTTTGTGACACTTTTGTCAAGCGCTTACGAACACTGAAAGTGAATGGTTTCAACTCATTATTCACAGAAACTTCTAGAGGACCAACAAAATGGCCGGAAGACACTGCTTCAGACATTGTATCTGTTCCATTTTCAATTGCAGTCTCAGGAACAATCGTTGATTCTGGCACACGGGATATATCAGAAAATCTACATGTCTCATTTAAGCATGTATCATCGGCTGTTGCTGAAGATTGAAAACAGTCCTCTTCTGAATCCTCCGATCCAGAATAAATCAGTTTGCGAACTGATGTGCTGGGGTAGTTTTCGTTCAATTGAAACTCAGAGGGACATACATTATTTTCTTTGATGGATTGTCTCTTGTTAGCTTCGTCATGTGTGTCTAGAGGGTATCCATTATTCATATCCTCATCCTCGGAATCAGAGGACATTACTACAAGTTTCTTTCGACCATTTTGCCGAGAGGATGCTATTGGGGATCCAGAAGAATTGGAAAACTCAGAAATAGCATTATATTGAATTTCAAGCTCCCTGTAATCTGTTATGGATCCATTTCTCTTTATCATCTCCACCTTCTTGGCCTCTATGTAATCAGTCTCCATATACCGCACATCTAAATCGTTTTGCCTTTCATTTATATGAAGATGCTCTTCCTTAACTAACCCTTGAAAGCTAGAGTTTAATTCGTTCTCAATTAGTTCGGATAACTCTGAGGGGAAATCCCAGGGCATTATCTTTGGTAGTATCTGATGGCCAACCTCAAGATCGAATGGAAGTGAGCCAAAACGTACTTGCGCTTTTCCATCTGTACAGTAAAGGGGAAAACCATAAGTTTTTGCAAGCCACTGCAATGGTAATAAGAAAAATGGAAATTGTAAATAATATTATATTCCAATATTAATTCCCTAAGCACATATATATCAAATAAAAAACTACAAAAACTGAAGAAAAAAAAATTGGGAGTTGTTGACTTCTTAGAGCATCTTAGGAAAAAAAAAAAAAAATCTTTGTACCAAAATAGAGTGAAAGCTGTTGAGAAAACGGGGACTCAAATGGGAAGAGAGAAAGCAAAGGAGAGAAATAATATTTATTGAAAGATTTATGAATGGAGTGAATAATACAGATACCTAACAGTGTAATATATGATAATAATATACTATGACTACAACAAACTAATTAATTAATTACTCAACTTTCCTAAACACTTTTACACTTCTGAAAACCATGTAGAAACCAAAAATCAACCTTCCCAACAAACAGCAAAAGAAAGGTCAAGACAAAAAGACAAAATATAATTCTTATCATGGCAATCTCAAGGAAGACAGATCATATAAACAAAAAAATATGTTTTGAGAATAAATAAATAACAGTGTAATTAATTTTGCTGGTTTTCCCGTTGTTCCACTTTTCATAATTACATAACTCATCTTACCCCCAAGTGTCGCTGCTCACACCTTTTAAATATTACTATATAGTCAATAAATCCATACAACAAAATATTTTCTGATGTGTCCCCGTTAACAGTTAAAGCTAATATGAATTAATAAAAGCTAGTCTTAATTTTAGAACAATCAAATTACACAGAAATGAATCAAATTTTGAATGACTACGGTTTTCTAATAAGATAACAAAGACAGTCTAAAAAAATGCATATATCCAATAAATTGAATAACCGCATGCTGGGTGATACACCTTTTATAAATCTTTTACTCTGGAGCCAAAACTGAAGATGCATAATGGTTTTTCGGATATCTCCATCACAAGACTGCATAAACTTCTCCAGTAAAAGAGGATGGATGTTTACTCCTTCTGTGAGACAAACCTGCAGGTCATTCACATAATATTACTATAAGTTTGGACAACAACTTCTTTTCCTGCTTTTGAAGGAAGATGGGAGGGAAATCATAAAGAACATACAGTGTACAAATGGCAAAGCAACTCCTTTGGCGATGGCAGTGAGAACGAGACATGGAGCCTATCAAAGTTTTCAGGCAGGCCAGGATTATCACCTAATTTACAACAATAGTCTTCATAAATATGAACTCATAAAAGTTATATGTTGCGCAAGAATACATTATTCTAACTAGTCATCTTACTATTGCTGGTCAATATAATTGGCCCCCTTGCTGTCTCAGCAATCTGTTGTATCGCAGCAATACATCCACGATCTTCAGGAAAAAGGATGTCCACGTCCTCAACTAGAATTAAAGTTTGGACTTTATCAAATGCAACTACATTATTTTTGCCAAGTAATTTCTGTGATGCTCTCCCAGGGTCATGAGCTTCATCATCAGATATGGAAATCAGTTCAACCACCCCACCATTCACCTCATCAGCAGTTTTACCATGAAACAAAGTTGGAGCCGGGGTCAATTTTGTAGTTTTCTTCTTCTGGGAACTCGCAGTGTGTTCCAATAATCTGAAATATATACATAAAAAAAGATATATTACCACAGAACAGGTTGACAGGAAAGCTTCTTACAATGAGTAACTTGGTTCTGATAAAATAGGATTGAATCAAGGCACACCATGTAACAAAAAGTTTAGGTATAAATTGCCATACTCTAATTTTACTTAGACAAATCTTTTGCTTTTCTATATCTATTAGGAACCCAGAAACGGATTCTGAGTTTTCACAGAGAGAGAGAAAGGAAAGGAAGAATAATGCTTTAGTATTGTTCTTTAAATTACAAACAAAGAACCTAAGGAGATAATCCTCCTTCCAAAGGTTGGCCCTTTCACAACAGAGCCTTTGCTCAGTTCTCAAATCTGAATTCAGGAATGCCTCCCTTCTACCTTGCTTCTGGTATTTAAGCCTAAACACCTGTACCCAAATACCTATCGCCTTGATAGAATCTGACTGTAACTAACAGTTAACTAAACAGACATCCAACGTCTAAGTAACTCTAACCCTGTTTCCATTTATTATTCTGGGTCCTATCAATATCTCAGTTAAGGTTGAAGGAAAAAAAGGAAGAACATGTCCAGTCTCACATCGCATCAAAAGCTTAACTTAAGATATCTAGGGACTCCAACACCACTTCTCCATGCTTAGTTCATACTTGTTTGACAATTCCTACTCGGTTCCTTAACATCTAAAATTTTGTTCTCACTCTCCCCCAATGGATAATCACACTACTCTAGCTTTTAAATCTCCAACTACAGGCACAAAGACAACAAACATAGAAGACTATTTGATTTTGCAACAACTAATAAGTTACTGCTTTTGCAATCTGGCATACAGTATTGATTATTCTATATCATTAGTACATGAAAGAATTCATGGAGGAGAGAGAAGAGAGTTCGAGAGAGAGAGAAGAGAGTTCGAGAAAGAAGAAAAAGAGTAAAGTGTTTTTTTGTTAACAGTAACAAGGTTACACAATGGTCTAATATAGACCCAAGGGATGCCAATGCCACGTCATCTGGTTCTGTTACAACCAGAATCAGTTAGCAAAACTGAACAAGAAGAGCAAAGACAAAAATGTCCTTAGAGCTAATTACAACAATACCCCTGTGTACAGCTTTACAGCTGTACACCTTATCTACCTAATCTTTTTATTCTAATATGCCCCCTCAAACTCAGGGTGGATGGAGACAACTAAGAGAGTCTACCACCTTGAGTTTGTTCCTTAAAACAGCAAACCTGGAAGCAGATAATCCTTTAGTAAGAGTGTCAGCAACTTCATCCACGGAAGGGATGTGACAAACTTGGATTTCTTTAGCAATAACACGTTCTCGAACAAAAAATATGTCCAATTCCATATGCTTTGTCCTAGCATGAAGAACAGGATTGTGAGACAGAGAGACAGTACTCAGGTTATCACACAAAATGAGAGGAGTGCCAAACTGAATTTGAAGCTCATGAAGAAGAGACTTGAGCCAAAGAACCTCTGTTGTAGCTAGAGCAAGGCTACGGTACTCAGCCTCAGTACTAGACCTTGCAACCAAATTTTGCTTCTTGGACCACCATGACACCAAGTTAGAACCAAAGAAAATACATGCTCCTGAAGTAGATCGTCTGTCATCCGGATCACTAGCCCAATCAGCATCACAAAAGGCAGTTATAGAGAATAATTGACTTGGGCAACACGGCTGCAACAGCATACCATGATGCAGGGTGGCATTTAAATAACGTAAAATCCTTTTGACTGCAGCCCAATGCTCTTCAAGAGGTTGAGCCATAAACTGGCAAGCTTTGTTAACAGAAAAGCTGATGTCAGGTCTAGTAAGAGTAGCATATTGGAGAGCCCCAACAATGGAACGATAGAAGGATGGATCTGAGTAGTGATTGGACCCATGTTTGGAGAGTTTGCAGCCAGATGGAAAAGGTGTAGAAACACCTTTGGCTTCGGCCATATGAGCTCTACCAAGAAGATTTCTGATATATTTGGATTGATTAAGAAGCAATGCACCAGAGGATGTTCGCTGAACCTCAATACCAAGAAAGAAATCAAGAATCCCAAGGTCCTTGAGTGCAAACTCAGAATTTAGCTTCTGAATGAGAATCTGAACAAAGCTGGGGTCATTCCCTGTAATGATTATATCATCAACATAAACCAAGAGAAATATACATTTGGCTGACTTCCTGTAGATGAACAGTGAAGGATCACATTTACTAGCAATAAATTCAAGATGCAGTAGAGATGTCTTGAGTTTATCAAACCAAGCCCTTGGTGCCTGTTTGAGGCCATAAAGGGCTTTATGTAACTTACAAACAAGAGATTTATTGGTGGATTCAAAGCCAGGAGGCTGTTGCATGTACACCTCTTCATCAAGAGTGCCATTGAGAAAGGCATTATTGACATCTAGTTGCCTTAATGTCCAGCCAAAAGAGATGGCAATTGTAAGAATGGTTCGGATAGTAATAGGCTTCACCACTGGGGAAAAAGTTTCTGTGTAATCAAACCCAGCTTGTTGGTGAAAACCTTTGGCTACCAACCTAGCCTTGTACCTGTTGAGAGTGCCATCAGAATTTTCTTTAACACGAAAAACCCACTTACAACCAATGGCAGTTCGGTTGGGAGGAAGAGAAACCAAAGACCAGGTTGAGTTAGCTTCTAGAGCACACATCTCAGTTTTCATAGCAGCAGACCAGTTGGGATTAGCCAAGGCTTGTTTTATTGTGACAGGTTCAAGAGAAATGGACAAGATTTGGGAGTGGGGAACAGTCTTGGAGCGGGTAGTGATAGTGTGAGAGGGTGAAAGATGGAGTGGTCCAGAGGGTATATATTCTGAACCAGAATCAGCTGAAGAAGAAGAAGAAGAACTAAAAGAAACAGGGATGGGAGAATAGGAACCTGAAGATACCGGAGTTGAGACGGACTGAGAAGTGGAGGAAGTGTTGTGGGAAGGTGACATTTCAGAAGACAAACCATTGTTAGAGAGTGAAGAATGATCTGCTGGTGCTATAGAGAATGGCCGAGATGAGGTGCTGCTGCTGGATGTTTGGGAACTTTGAGTGTTCAAATCCTGTGTTGGTAATGGATGTACACGTGAGTCAACCAATGGAATCAGATTAGAGACAGAAGAAGAAGAGGGAGCTGGAGCATGGTTGGATGATGAACCATACCAGATAGGATAAGGGAACTTTGTCTCATTAAAGAGAACATCTTTAGAGACAAATAGTCGGCCAGATGAATTCAAGCACTTGTAGCCTTTGTGAGTAGGAGAATAACCAAGGAAAATACACTCACTGCTCCTAAAATCCAATTTGTGATTATTGTAAGGTCTTAGGAAAGGAAAACAAGCACACCCGAAGACCTTGAATGACTTGTAGTCAGGCAGAATTTTGTGTAATTTCATAGAAGGAACCTCAAAATTCAAGGCAGCAGTAGGAAGAGAGTTAATGAGATACACAGCTGAGATAAAGGCATGATCCCAAAATTTGATTGGTAGAGATGCATGAGCAAGCAAGGTAAGACCAGTTTCAACTATATGACGATGCTTTCTCTCAACAACACCATTCTGATGATGGGTGTGAGGGCAAGCAACTCTGTGAATTATGCCCAAATTTTTAAGACGTTGATGAAAAGGTCTAAACTCTCCACCCCAATCAGTTTGAAGAGCTTTAATAGTTGACTGAAAATTGTTTGATATAAGGGCATGAAATTGATTAAAAACAACCAATGCTTCAGATTTTTGTTTTAGGGGATAAAGCCAAGTGTATCTAGTATGAGCATCTACAAAAGAAATGTAGTAAGTGAAACCCATTGAGGACTTGACAGGGGCTGGACCCCACAGATCACTAAAAACAAGATCAAAAGGTTTTTCATAAACTTTGGTAGAAGGACCAGAATGTAGTCTATGTATTTTACCCAAACAACATGCAGAACAAAAAGGAATGGCAGTTTTATTAGACACAGGAATATTACAAGACTTGAGAACAGAGTTCAGAGCCTCAATGTGAGGATGACCTAGTCTACAATGCCAAAGAGAGTACATATAGTTTGATCCTACAGTGCTTGGAAGGCTACTGACTTTATTGGATGTGTTTGGTGGGAGTACATTGGTGAGAAGGGTATTAGTACAAGCTAAACCACTGTAACTAGTACATAGAGAATTTTGACTACAAGGAACAGAACTAAGGGCAGAAACAGAAGCACATTGTTGGCTTGGTGACTGATTTGAATTAGAGTAGAGATTGACTCCTTGAAAACTGTACAATCCATCAGTTCCCAAAGCACCTTCCAGCAAGACCTCATGAGATACCTGGGATTTGACAAAGCAAGTGAAAGGGTGAAACTCAAAATAAACATTATTGTCTCGAGCAAATTGACTAACACTAATGAGATTTTTGGTTATGGAAGGAACAAGTAATAAGTTGTTAAGATGTAGGTGAGTATGTGGTTTAAGGGGAGAAGAAAAGGAAGAGCAACCAGTAGCATTGACTCTCAAACCTTGGCCGTTTCCTATGTAAACCTGGTCTGCTCCTGACAATTGTGTGCTTTGTAGAAGATTTTGAGGATTTGCAGTCACATGATGAGATGCACCTGAGTCTGGATACCACTCCATAGGCTGAACATTTGAAGGAGTTGGTAAGAGTCCTTGTCCATGAGACTGTGAAGTCATAGAGCAGAGTTGTGAGGCATGATGATGAGGCTGATTTGTAGTCAACAAAGCTTGAGATTGGTTGACAGAAGCAGGCCTGTTGTACTGAAAAGATCTCTGAAACGAAGGCTGTGGTTGTGGAAAGAACTGATGAGTTTCTGGTGATGAGAACTCAGGCACAAAATTTTCATCAAACCTATGCCAGCAACTTTGAACTCCATGTCCAAATTTGTAACAGAGTTGACATTGAATGTTGCTTCGTCCTCTGCCTCTTCCTCCTCTGTTACTCCTACCATAAAACCTTCCTCTTCCTCTTTCATTATTAGTATTATAGGATCTTTGAGGCTGACTTCCTTGAATAGGAGCAAAGGGAGGTCTCATGGCTGTTGAATCAGTCCTTAAACTTTCTTTTGAATCAGAGGATACCTTCTGAACCACATTGACAGTCATCGAATCTGACAGGAGAGTTTCGTTCTGTCTGGCAAGCATCATTTCATAGGACATCAGTTCAACACGTAAATCATTGAGTGAGTAAGGATTTTCTCGAGCATGAACAGCAGTGACAAACGCATTGAAATCAGGAGGAAGACCAGATAAAATGAGTTCAGTTTGTTCTTCAACTGAAATAGGGCTTTTGATAGCCTTCAACTCATCACAGATGGTTTTGACTCGACGAAGATATTCTGCAACAGATCTGCCACCTTTCTTGATGGTGCGAAGTTCAGATCTGAGTTGATGAGTTTTGGATTTCATCATACCTTGAAAAAACTTGTGGATTTGCTCCCAGGCTTCGTAAGCATGAGAGACACCAAGAATCTCATTCAGAATGTCTTCTGAGACAGTGGATAGGATCCAAGAAAGAAGCATTTGATCCTGACGTATCCACTCAGTGTAAAGTGGATTAACAACTTCATCAGCTCGATCTTGCTCAGACTCGAACCGAAGCGGTATCTTTGGGTTAACAAGGAAGTGTTGAAGTTGATGAGATGTGATTACTGGTTCAACAACTTGATTCCAGATTAGGAAGTTGTTTTCTGTAAGTTTGACTGAGATCTGATGAGTGAACAGTGACGGAGAAGATGACCGGTGCTCCGTCGTTCCATTTCCGGTGGTTCCTCCGGCAGCTGAAGACGACTGAGATCGTTGTTGCGAAGCGGAAGACATCAAGAGATTGGATCTGTATCAGGCCCTCAGAGTGAAGGCTCTGATACCATGAAAGAATTCATGGAGGAGAGAGAAGAGAGTTCGAGAGAGAGAGAAGGGAGTTCGAGAAAGAAGAAAAAGAGTAAAGTGTTTTTGTTAACAGTAACAAGGTTACACAATGGTCTAATATAGACCCAAGGGATGCCAATGCCACGTCATCTGGTTCTGTTACAACCAGAATCAGTTAGCAAAACTGAACAAGAAGAGCAAAGACAAAAATGTCCTTAGAGCTAATTATAACAATACCCCTGTGTACAGCTTTACAGCTGTACACCTTATCTACCTAATCTTTTTATTCTAATAGTACAAGGACATCTACATTCCTATAATAACCCATATTAATTAATAAGCTAATTAAAAGATTGGTTAGGTGAAAATTTAAAATAATGATAAGTACTAAAATTTCTATACAGTAAGGCCCAAAAGTTAAGTGGATAAGCAATACATCCCACTTGGATTATGACTATTATTAAATTACAAAATTGGAGTTCCAGTCATTAATGGGTGAGGAGAGAGATGAGGAGCAAGGTTGTCTTTCTTAGGATAAGTGTTTTAAATTAAAAAGAAAAGAGAAAAAGGATCATAACTACGTCACTTTTTCCTCTTTTCATTATTTCTTTCTCTCTCTGTCTCTCTTCCCCACATAGCAGCCACTCTCCCCTTTTCTTTTTAATTCTTGTGCGCCTCTGTCTTTTTGCCAAGCTTAGGATTTCACATCCTCCTTTGGTGAAGCAAGATAATAATTGTTCAACTCTTGGAGTATTATGAAAAAACATAGGAGATTGAGTATTGGAGTATTCACTACCAAATAAATATATTTTCGTAAGCTTTGGCTAGTATGTGATAATCATGACTGCAATATGTTTCTTGATTTGAATTGGTGAAGTAGCATATACTAAAGCAAAGAGGCCATGGTTTCACTTTCAGCCTTCTCCACACTCAGGTCCAATAGCAAGGGATATTGAGTATTGGAGTATTCACTACCAAATAAATATATTTTCGTAAGCTTTGGCTAGTATGTGATAATCATGACTGCAATATGTTTCTTGATTTGAATTGGTGAAGTAGCATATACTAAAGCAAAGAGGCCATGGTTTCACTTTCAGCCTTCTCCACACTCAGGTCCAATAGCAAGGGATATACCAACAGATTTCTCAGATTGATTGGAAGTAAAAACTTTAGTTTAGAGTCTTGAATTTGGGTAAATCACATATAAGGTAATTCGTAAGACTTTCAATGGTTTCGCCCTAATTGTGTTCCATTATGATTCAAAACAATCATATTTTATTCTTGCGATTAAAGAGATTGTTTATGAGATAAAGTTATTATATACATATACATGAGGTAGGATCCTTTGACACCAATATCAAATTTAAAGTTTGACACCCCATCTGAGAGCCATTAGATAAAAATTGATCTTTTTTGATCTAATGGCTCTCAGATGAGGTGTTAAACTTTAAATTTGATACTAGTGTGAAAGAATCTTACCCATATATATATATATATATATGTATATATATGTATATATATATATATATGGGGCAGGATATTCTTACACCGGTGTAAGAGTTAGAAGTCTTACACTCCATCTTGACCATTGATCCACTTGTATCCAATGACTCACATTACTAAAAAATTAGAGCCCTTAGATATAAGTGGGATCAACGGACAAGATTGAGAGTGTAACTTACACTGGTGTAAAATGATCATGACCATATATATATATAGAGAGAGAGAGAGAGAGAGAGAAAGAAAGAGAGAGAGAGAAAAACGTAGGATCCTTTGACACTAGTGTCAAATTTAAAATTTGATACCTCATCTGAAAGTCATTGGATAAAAAAAGATCAATGATTTTGATTTGTAAGCATGTGACATCATTGATCTTTTTTTATCTAACGGCTATGAGATGAGGTGTCAAATTTTAAATTTGACGCTGGTGTCAAAGGATACTACCTTTTTATATATATATATATATATATATATATATATATATATATATATATATATATATATATATATATATGCATGAGTAATAAGTATAATAATAAGTAATGCTTTATGCTATAAGATAGAGATGATAAGCAATAAAGATAAATATGACAATTCATGTTATGAGTTTTATGAGCAATCACCATATGTTTTAAATTATTTATGTTTGTGATTGCTAAGAAATTTGGCCAAGTACAGTGCTTCCCTTGGGGAATTAAGCCTAAGAGCACGACTTTTGGAAGTCCTGAGATCAGTTACAGATTCTCCTGGAGGTCAGCTCAAGGAGTAATCTGAGAGGTTTAAGACACCCTATAACGGTAATGGTTGTTATTATATTGTTATGATCTTTATAGGATGCTTATGTTCAATTATGTATGTATGTATGACGATATTATTTCTTAAAATGCCTAACCTTTTTTATAAGAAAGTGAACCAAGGTGAGGATAGGTCCTCAGAACCCTTGGAATTATTAAGACATATCTCAACCCATTTGAGGACATATTGTAGGTTCATATGGTGAAGGAGCTAGCTACACCCTGGAGACTTAGACTTAGCTTCAAGGATGTGGAGTGATTCGTAGAAGACTATTTAGTTTATTTCAAGTTTTATTATTAGTTATGAGGAGATATAAACCTTTCAAATTTTTATGTTTCGATATGCTAAGATTATTGATCAATACATTTTCCTATGTTTTATTTCGGTTAAGAACATGTTTAATAGTTGATGGAGAGACTTTCATGCCAAACCTATTGTTTCATGTTGATATTAATCATGGATTGTGTTAAGTTGTGTCAAAATCCTCTGTTATAGAATGCTAAAGCGTCGCGTTGGCCCAGTTCCAAATTTTTTCTTTTCACCTATGAGGCCGTCATTAAACCATCTAGATGTGTCAAGGAAGCAAGGTAAAGATCCCTAGATCAATTTTACCCCAATTCCTTACGTTTTAAGGAGTTAACCATCATAACTCTCGTTAACGTTCATTTATATTGACACCACGCTTGAGTACCATGAGAAGCGAAACACGAAGTGTTACATTTTATGGTATCAAAGCAACTTTCTAAAGAAATTAGAACCTAAGTAGACTATATGTGTTGTCTGCTAAGTGATTCCTAATGGTAACTTTAATGATTCATATCTGAACATTGAGTGTGAAATTGATCAACTCATTCCTTTGTGTGATGCATGTAAAGTTATGGCAAGTACTAGGAACCCTTGTGGACGCCCTCAAAGGGCTTCTAGCAACCAGCCAGACCCTACTCTGACTACCTTAGCTGGGATGCAAGAGGAGCTATTAGCAAGCCGACAAGCCAAAGAGGATATGATGAGGGCATTCATGGAGGAATTGAGGGCTGGCCAACAGGGTAATCTGCAGCAGCAGCCGCACCATAAGGATCAAGATCATGAGACTAAAGCCAATCAAGGCCCAGGACAGAATAAAGCTAATAGTAAGCCAGATATTAATGACAAGCAAAATGGCTGAGTGACTTCTGCAAGCACCAACCACCTAGCTTTGAGGGAGCGTATGACCCGATAGCAGCAGCTAAAAAACTGCAATCTCCGAACAAGATATTCAGGGTGATGTAGTGCCCAGATGCTCAAAAGGTGCTCTATGCTACTTATATACTCCAAGGAGATGTTGATGACTGGTGGGTGCGCATTAGGAGACAACTAGAGTAACAAGGCAGAGAAATTGACTAGGTGTTTGAAAAAAGGAACACCTGATTTCTAGTGAAATATGAAATGCTCCTCCTCAAAAAAGGGAACAATCAACTAAGCCAACAAAGTATTGCAGGAAAGTGAAGGTATGTATGACATAAGGCAAATATAGTTAGTTAAAATTACTCGGCTCCAGAAGATTGTAAGTTATCAGCAAGCATTGACAGTACAAATTAACAAACCTTTTGAACCCAAGTGAACCAAGAGCATCTCCAAAATACTGCTTCAGAACACTCCCATTTCTACTATCAGATGCATTGAGCTGTTGAGACAACAAGAGCCATAAACTTTACTATATTTGGCTATATTCATGGTTAAAAAGACAGACATGTGAAAACAAAGAAAATAAATGTTTTAACAATTATTAGATACATTAAAAAACCAAGATGCTGATAGGATTTTTTTTTTAAAAAAAAGAATATATTGAGCAGATCTATTTCTCAAGGACTTCCTATTGAAAACTAGGCTAGCAAAAAGGTAATACAAGTAACTGTTTCACCATACTTTCTCAATGCTTTTAACTATATATAACAAATAACAATCATTCAGACTATCATTCTTCACAGTGGGCATGAAAGAGCAGCTTAAATCCAAAGTTCAGAGAAGACAGCAAACTTCATAATAAAAAAAAATCACTCCCCGTTAAACCCTACTAGTGAGTGTGGAGTGGAGGAAATCCTTGTACGCAGCCTTACCCTTGCATAATTGCAAAGAGGCCGTTTCCTGAATTCGAACCCATGACCTTTAAGTCATGAAGGAACAATTTTACCACTGCTCCGGTTCGCCCCCTTTAGCAAACTTCATAATACATCAAACTAAATCCAAATCTGGCTAATTGATTACTATGCTTGATCTTCAGTGATGCTTTTCAAAAATTACAAGGCTATTTGCAGGATCCATTGGATCAATGAATATTATCATTACAAAGGTAAGTTTAAAAGCATAAATAGTATTGATACCTCTAAAATGTCAAACCCTTGCTCTTGGGCACAAGCATAGACTGCTGCAGACTTGCCACTCTGCAATATGATAGACTTACACTTAGCCACTAATATGATCAAGAAGTGCTTACGCTGAACAAAATATTGATTCTGGCAACAGGTAAACAACAATATTGCTCTGCAACTATATTAAAGTTATCCAAGTCAAGAATCACTTAAGGCACAGGTAGTAAGCTTCTAGATTTTAAAATGCCAAGAAATACAAAAACAATCTCTCCTTGGTCCTTATTACTATCATTGAAAATTAAAACAGATACTGAAGTTCAATGAACAAAAAACAATGACTAAATAAATAAAATATGGCTTATCGCCAAATTACATGGTGGGGAAATACCCAACACTAGGGGTAGAAACAGTACAAGTGTAAATGTAGGTTTGTTGCCTAGAATTCAATAAGCCAAAAAGAAATTCTTGAGCGGGGAGCTTTGTATCCATTTTGACATGGTTTTATAATAACGGATACAAGCAGCCAGATCTAATGTATTTTCATGGCCTTTAAGTCAAAAGAATGCAACCATAGCTAGTTTCTACTTTGTTCAGAATCAAATACATTTTCATACATTGTTGAACAGAGGAAACCAATTACTTGATGAAAAGAAAAATAGAAACTGAGGTTCAATAAACTAAAAACAATGACTAAACAAATAAAACATAAAATAGGTTTTCTCCGATGATGATGATTACTAAACAAAACACTACTAGTAGTAAAAGTGTAAATGTAGATATTAATACCAACAACAAAAAAGTGTAAATGTAGATTTGTTACCTAGCATTCAATAAGCCACAAAGAAATTTATGAGCATGGGGTTGTGTATTCATTTCTCAAATGGTTTTACAATAGCAGATATAAGCAGCCAGATCAAGTATATTTTCATGGCCTTTAAACAAAAGAATGCAACAATAACCAGTCTTAACTTTGTTCAGAATCAAATTACTTTTCATTCTCCATATCACTTCCACTCATTAAATTATATTTTATCATTCAAATAGCTCAAAATTTATGTACCCATGGTTTATTATTTTTCACTGTTTTCGTTTAATTTTCTACATTCCACTTTCCCATGGTTTTACCTTTTGCCAAATGGGCATCAGCTTTTATCTTGATTTCACATAAAGCTCTATTTGAAAAGTTCTCATGACCTAGTTCTTTTTGTGAAACTACTACACCCATATTTTGACACCATTTTCAGAAACAGACCTCTATATTACTGAACAATGGTAGCTTTCAATAGATGCAAAAATGATGAACATAGGAAGCAATTCATGAAAAGAAGTGTATGCTGTAGTTTTGACAAAGTAGATTCCCACTCACCCCTATAGGTCCTGTAATTAAAAGAACATTCTGCAGGGAATCGTCCTCATCTATATCTTCTGAACCGTAGTCACTGTGAGAACAGTTATAATCATCATCATCGTCTTGCATGTCACTTTTATCCCTGTTTGAGGATTCCTTCCTGCTTTGATACCGCCTTTCATGCCAAAGATGTAGCCAGTCACGCAAGAAATTCACAGATTCATCATTACCACATACCTACAAAAAATCATGAAACAAGAAAAGCAGAAATTAGGACCACAGAAAATTTAAAAAATACATCTTTAATTTTTAAAAAAATATTCTGACCTCAACAGCCTTTGTCGGTTTGTATTTGTATGTCCATAAGCTGCTCTCAGCCTTATCTTCACAACTACAGTAGTATGACCTCATGCTGCAGCACAGAGTACAGGGGAAATCCTCACTATCAGGAAACAAATTTCCTGGCCAAGCCTAAAGTTTATTGAACTGAAAAATGAAGTCCCAACAGTCCCAGATGCAGCAGACCTTGTTTGAATGCAGTGCAACATAGTATAATTATTTTCTCTTTAGTGATTAATAAATTTCATTGATAAACTGCTCAGGCAACCCAAGTACACCAGACCAGTAGTTCAGTAGGATAAGAGAGCAAGAAAAAATAAAGGTATATAACTGAACAATGACGCTTTCACAGGAAACCAACCATGCACATGATTGACAGATGATGGATTTATCATCCACACAGCACCTTGTATGTGCAATTTTATAAAGATCGTCTAATTATTTAAAATCAGAGGTACGATTGGAGATCTCATAAATTTGCTGCCTTAAATATTTTCAACTTTTCTTCAAACATTTATTTACTATGATATCACTTATTCCAATTTGGGGATTTTCATGAAAATAACATTTATCTCTTTACTAGATTGTTTAAAAAAGAATATCACATACTTAGAACATTTGCAAATGCATCATATAACTAGAAAATTAAAAAGAAGCATAATTGGCTATGGTCAAATGTACAAATGTTATTGCAATGAAGATGTTTGGTGTGGCCTGAGCCATGCATATGTTAACCTTTCTTGAAGAAATCTACTCAGTGGCTCAGTATCTGTCTTTCTAAAAATGCCAGCTTGCACAGATAAAGTAACAGAATCATCCACCTCCAAGTCCTGAAAACAAATTTTGGCTAACAGTTAACAAATTATTAAGACAAAGATGAGCATATATTTCACCCTCTAAACTAGCTTCCATGGATGCGGTTTACTAGGGACAGAACTACAGAAGGCCTTGATTTAAAAATATACAACAAATTATATACCACTTCAGCATCTTTTGGCATCTGAGGACATATTGTGTATTCTGCTAGTGAAGCTGAGTTTGATGGGAATATTTCTTGCAGATTTTCTGGATGTATAGAAAGTCTATCTGAAGAAGATAAGGCATTCTGAGAAATTGAAGCACCTGGTGGATCCAAAATACTGAGAAGCTTATCAAAATTTAAGGATTCAACAGAACCCTCCAAAACAGATGAATTTAAAATTTCTGGACCATAATTCGCATAGGTGGTATTTCCCAAAAACGTCCAGTTTCTCCAATCAATGGATGAGGTATCATCCTGCATGAATGAATTTTACACCTAACTCAACAAATATGATATTCCATAATTCAAAAACCAGAGACCAAGGAAATGTATATACCAGCCTTTTATCATAAGCAATAGAAAATCAGAGGCACAAGTATCATACCTGAATATTCTCAAATACATGAATAGGGCCACAGGTAATCCTTTCATCCTCACTTTTAGCTGTGCACGAATTACTTCCTGATTCATCCAGGTCGTGAAATTTCTTCCCCACCTTCCTTGATGAAAAAAATGGATGTATTTGCCTTCCTGCAAACATCCTCGAATTTTCCTGATTGTAAAACAGAGATTGAAAAAAAAAAAAATTGTCAAAGATTGCCAGGTCACAGTTAAGTAGCAAGGAGTGTATGAAACTGAAGCTACAATCTTAGCGAAAGTTTCAACCCATGTCTTCACTGACTTACATTTACAGCACGCACAAGTTTTACCGTAAGTTTCTATTTCACACAATTCAAAGCATAAAATTTCTCAAGAATCATAGTCCTGAAGAAAGCCATGCATTAAGGGAACTCCAACAATGCAAAACCGAATACACTAACCTCAGCTGACAATTTAGCCTCTAACCGCAAATCAGGCACCATTGTATCAACCTGAGCATAATTAGCCAACACTTGCCGTGAAGTTGACCCCTTAATCCCATTAGCTGATACATTTTTCTTTGCCATGGCATTCTGTTTGTTGAGGAAAACAACAGAATCAAATGAAATGTAATAAGAATTTGAAGTCCCCAACATTCCCATTTTCTATGTAGTGTCAATGCAGCAAAAGTACTTGAACTTTACTACGATGTCAAACCGAATAGTAAACTATTCTAATCCTCCATGAAACATGCACCATGCTGATCTAGAAATAAAATTAAAATTTAAAGATAAATGATCACCTACATTGGAACTTTTTTTTCGAGGAGTGACTTTTCCCTTGGGCTTCCTCTTCTTATGATTCACAGTGTCGCAGTAATCCTCGTCTTGTTCATCCTCTTCGTTGTCCTTTTCATTGGGTTCGGGTGGCTTGTGAGGGAAGAGCGTCGATTGGACTAACCTCCGGCGGATACTGCGACGCGGCGGTGTGCCGGCATTGCAGGAGGGAGTGACGGGGCCTTCCATTATAGTATAATTGAATTTGCTCAATTGAATTTTTGCCGATCGATCAATTAGGGTTATTTGGGGGTAACGGTGGAGGAAGAGGAATGGAAGAGTGAATTTGGGACTATAACTTAGGGTCAGAAAATTTTGGAGGGAATGCGGCTTATTTCCCGCCATGGGATATAGTATCTTTTTAAGGGGCGTGTGATATTTTGAAAAATATTGATTAATGTATGGGAAAAAGTATTCTCATGTTACATGAGATAAATTTTCTCTCCTACACATCCTTCGATAATTATGTCATCTTTTTCTTTCTTTTTTTTCTTTTTTCAGGTGTGGAGCCCATAAATTTATCTCTATGACATGAGATAACTATCTCTTTTAACATGAGATTAATAAAACCCTTAATGCATATCACACTAATCGTTGATTAATGTAATATGTTTTTATTTTATTATGCATGGCTAATGATATCTTATCCATTTATCGATTTATTTGAACAAATAGATGAAATTGGAAAATTAAACCTGGTAGTTTGCAAAACCAATTCAATTTGATTTAGTCAATTATAGTTAATTTAATTATTATTTCATGTGTTAACTATGTCACTCGCTAAACATAATATTTTAGGTTGTACTAATTCATTATGTGGTACAGATAGTCACACAAGGTGTTCACGTAAAATTTCATAATATTTGTTTTAATTTATATTTTGGGCCTTTATGTGGCTCATTTTCCATATTCACTATATTCACATCATATAATAGTTTTCACCCTATGCCTAAAATTCATCTTTCACCAACTATAAGATGTTTCTCTCTAAAGATTGACAACATACACTTACCTTCACAAATTATTTGATGCGGCCTTATGTTAGGAGTGGAATTCCTAACAATAAGAGAAAATATAAGATAAAAAATAATTAATGACTTTTTTACTTTCTTCCTGCCCTAACAATATATATGGATATGATTTAGTATAGGGTTATGTTTATAAATTTTGTATTTTCAAACTCTTATAAATGATATTATATATTATGAACAGTATATGGATACGATTCAACGTTCATTATTCCAAAAAAAATCTTGATATGAAAATAAAATGAAATACGAGTAAATTATCCAAGAATCCTTATAAAATAAGAAAATAATTTATAATTTATAAATATATCTGATACATGAACAGTATATACTCAAATAATATATATTATTGGTAATAGATGATGTAATTTGTAAATAATTTTTTTTATAAATTTAACTTTCCGGTATGATTTTTGGGTTTTATTAATATCATGTTAAATAAGATAATTTATCTCATGTCATATAAACAAATTTGTGAACTCTATTACCTTAAAAAATATATGGCACAATTATCGAATAAAATTTATCTCATATAACATGAGCACGAGCTCACCGAATAAGCTACTTACCACAATGGACTATACTAACTAATTATTATACAATGATATTGGCTATCAATTGTCTTCTTATAATTTGCACATAACATCGCCCACTCTTCAAAAGAGACATTGTCCTTAAGGGAGCGTTTGGTATGGGAGAAATTTTTATTTGTCTAAAAATCTCAATTTTTAAAAATATGATTTTTACATTCAATTTACCATAATATCCATAAATTAAAAATTTAGAAAAATTTAATTTGCCGGGAATCCTGAAGAATGCTGCGTACCAAACGCCCCCTAAGCTCCATGAAATAGTGAAAACATGTGATCATGAGATCATCCATAGCCACAAGGAAAAGGTATAGATGACCATTTATGCTAGAGTCTTGTTTCTGATGAAAAAGAAGAGAGTGCAGGCTTCGATGCATGTTTCACTTGTTATAAGAGGATATTGCATCTATTTTTTTTGGGGACCTTGAGATGGGAGCTGCTAAAAGCCTTTGCCTTATCCAGAATCTATTAATCTTTGTAACAGATAAATGGTGCCTTGTATAGACATAATATTTCCTTTTACATTTCTGTCAAATCTTGCCTTGAAATTATTGTTGTGGTCCTTGAACACTCAAATATATCTGTTGTATCATGGTGATCATCAATGGTTAACTGGAGATATTTAACACTTTGAGGAACTTAAACTAGAAGCTTGAGCGACCTCATTTGCATGCTCTGGTGACTGACACAAGGAGGCAGTGGTAAGTTATAGATAGAAAGAGAAAGAGAGGACAAAGAAAAACCGCATCACGAACCTTCTTAGAAACCTCCGTTGATTCTTCAAGAACTCGCACCACACGCCCCCTACCTTTTTCTACCATTCTCTGCAGAGAATGCGATTGTACGAATTGCTCTTCGATTTCGAGAATCAGAACTGAAGGTTTTTGTTCCGGGCTTTAGAAAAAGCGAGTTAGGGTTTTGATGCGATTGAGCTTGTTAGGTTCTTGGTCATGATGGCGGATGAGGTATTTGACTTCCAGAGACTGTTGGCGGACGACGGGGACGCTGATGATAACGATAACCTCTTTATTGATTTTGATACGGTCATGAGCGTTCTTGATGAGGATTGCGATCCTTCCGAGAGTAGACCTTAGGATTCTTCATTGCAAAACGTTTCACCTGGTGAATCTGGCATCCATGATAATTTTCTGCTTCAAAAATGGAAATTACGTGCTTGACTATGAACATGAAAACCAAGGACCTTCATCACAGACGTGGTCTTCTCCAAATGCTTTTCCTGTTGGTTACAGGGGCTCGTTCTATGTGGTTGAAAGTGATGAGATTTGCTACACAGAAAGGAGAGGAGTTTCTAAATGTGAGATACCTGCTTACAGTGTGGACACAAGTTTTCCTGAGGCAAATTCAAACAACATAGTCGTTTGTGGAGATAATTTGAATCTGAGTCTGTGGAAGGGTGAAAATGATAGCGAAATCAAGCACGTAGGAGATGATGTAGAATATGAGCATGCTTCACACAGCTCTATTGTTGAGAATGTTGATGTGAATTTTGAAGACTACGAAACTTTTTTTAAAGACATTGTTGGAGTTTCTGGGCAACAAGAGAATGACTCGTGTACATCTTTTCAAATGTCATTTGTGGATACTGATATACCTTTGCACGTTGCAACTTCATCTGATTATTCTATTTGTCAAGGTTCCAATGTTCCTAGTGATTTTAGTGAATACAATCCATCGCTGGAATGTTACCAGGTTACAGATGATAGATCTGTTGTTGTTGACACCTCTGGTTGTTTGCCTAGTGGTGTTTATCCTCAAATCTGCAAAAATGAAGAAATCCCACCAGGAATGCTGGAATGCATGTCACTACTCACATGTGCTGTATTAGCAAAGAACTCCATTTTTGCCAGCTTCATGTTCCTCTTCATTTCTTTATTTTTGCAGATTAGAGGATAAACACCACTGGGCAAACAACCAGAGGTGTCAACAACAACAGATCTATCATCTGTAACCTGGTAACAGTCCAGCGATGGATTGTATTCACTAAAATCACTAGGAACATTGGAATCTTGACAAATAGAAGAATAAGATGAAGTTGCAACGTGCAAAGGTATATCAGTATCCACAAATGACATTCTTTGCTAGTGCGGCACATGTGAGTAGTGGCATGCATTCCAGCATTCCTGGTGGGATTTCTTTTCAAGATGGTCAATTCATGTTAGAAGATAGTAAATATCCTTCTTTTTTTCCTGGTGATGTTCTCTTAGGAGACAAATCATCAGTGGAACTGTCAACTCGTGCTTCATATATTTCAAGTAAAGGCCAATCATTACATCTCAAAGCTGAAAGAGGTAAACTGATTATGCCTTACCAAAATTCTTTTCACAGTGATGATGCTGAGCTCAATGCAGGTCAAGATGTGAAACAATTTCCTGGTGTTTTTCATTCTGTTGGATGTCAGAGTTATGATTTTTTCAAGTGTGAGGATAGTGATATAGTTATAGCAACTGAGAAATCCAATTATTATCAAGATATTATGGATGGAACTGCTGATAAATTTCTAGGAAACATAGCAAATTCAAATTTAAAATCCGTAGACAAATCTTTATCCGATGCCGAGGCATCAATTGCCTGTGAGAAGCAATTTAATTGTGTTAGGAGTGAAGGAGAGGGAAAATCAATTCAACATAGTATTGATTCACAACTTTCAAAAGGAAGTAGTGAGAGATCCAATGTTGAGGATGAGTCTGATGTTTGTATTATTGAAGACATCAGTCATCCTGCACTGATGTGTCGATCTGCACAAGGAATATGAAGCCTTATATGGGGGGAGGCACAAGGCCAAAGGCACGTGATGAGCAATACGTATTATGAGCTGCGTTGAAGGATCTATGTCAGCCAAAGTCAGAAGTTAGTCTACGTGATGGACTGCTGGCAGTTCCTCTCTTAAGACATCAGAGAATTGCTTTATCATGGATGGTTCAGAAGGAAACATCGAGTCTCCGACTAGTGTCCTACGACAAAAGGAAGTAGCGAGAGATCCAATGTTGAGGATGAGTATGATGTTTGTATTATTGAAGACATCAGTCATCCTGCACTGGTGTGTCGATCTGCACAAGGAACATGAAGCCTTATATGGGGGGAGGCACAAGGCCAAAGGCACGTGATGAGCAATACGTATTACGAGTTGCATTGAAGGATCTATCTCAGCCAAAGTCAGAAGTTAGTCCACCTTATGGACTGCTGGCAGTTCCTCTCTTACGACATCAGAGAATTGCTTTATCATGGATGGTTCAGAAGGAAACATCGAGTGTCCAACTAGTGTCCTGCGACAAAAGGAAGTAGTGAGAGATCCAATGTTGAGGATAAATCTGATGTTTGTATTATTGAAGACATCAGTCATCCTGCACTGATGTGTCGATCTGCACAAGGAATATGAAGCCTTATATTGGGGGAGGCACAAGGCCAAAGGCACGCGATGAGCAATACGTATTACGAGCTGCATTGAAGGATCTATCTCAGCCAAAGTCAGAAGTTAGTCCACCTGATTGACTGCTGGCAGTTCCTCTCTTACGACATCAGAGAATTGCTTTATCATGGATGGTTCATAAGGAAACATCGAGTGTCCAACTAGTGTCCTGCGACAAAAAGAAGTAGTGAGAGATCCAATGTTGAGGATAAGTCTGATGTTTGTATTATTGAAGACATCAGTCATCCTGCACTGATGTGTTGATCTGCACAAGGAATATGAAGCCTTATATGGGGGGAGGCACAAGGCCAAAGGCACGTGATGAGCAATACGTATTACGAGCTGCATTGAAGGATCTATCTCAGCCAAAGTCAGAAGTTAGTCCATCTGATGGACTGCTGGCAGGTCCTCTTTTACGACATCAGAGAATTGCTTTATCATGGATGGTTCAGAAGGAAACATCGAGTGTCCAACTAGTGTCCTGCGACAAAAGGAAGTAGTGAGAGATCCAATGTTGATGATGAGTTTGATGTTTGTATTATTGAAGACATCAGTCATCCTGCACTGATGTGTCGATCTGCACAAGGAACATGAAGCCTTATATGGGGGGAGGCACAAGGCCAAAGGCACGCGATGAGCAATACGTATTACGAGCTGCATTGAAGGATCTATCTCAGCCAAATTCAGAAGTTAGTCCACCTGATGGACTGCTGGCAGTTCCTCTCTTACGACATCAGAGAATTGCTTTATCATGGATGGTTCAGAAGGAAACATCGAGTGTCCAACTAGTGTCCTGCGACAAAAGGAAGTAGTGAGAGATCCAATGTTGAGGATGAGTCTGATGTTTATATTATTGAAGACATCAGTCATCCTACACTGATGTGTCGATCTGCACAAGGAATATGAAGCCTTATATGGGGGGAGGCACAAGGCCAAAGGCACGTGATGAGCAATACGTATTACGAGTTGCATTGAAGGATCTATCTCAGCCAAAGTCAGAAGTTAGTCCACCTGATGGACTGTTGGCAGTTCCTCTCTTACGACATCAGAGAATTGCTTTATCATGGATGGTTCAGAAGGAAACATCGAGTGTCCTGCGACAATGGGCTGGTGAGTTGCATAATAAGGTAACCTGCAAAGCAAATCTATCTGTGCTCTGATTCCATGTGAAGAATCTTGGGATACACCACCCCAAAAGCTAGCTCAAAGGGTGGGAGTGCCCAAGGCCTTATAAACTTCACATTAGTTGCTCTTCAACCAATGTGGGACTATATATCTCAACAGGTTGCAAGACATAATGGCTTTGCACCATGTAATGGTTCTTGAAGCATGGCAGAGGAGGTAACAATGGATTATCGATTACGATTATCCACTCTTTAATTGCTCTGTACCAACCTCTGCTCCATTCAAGCAAAGAGCTACGAAAAATGGTTGTTTAGTGGTGTCAAAAATCTACTTTATTTTTGCTCAAAAGGAAGCAAGATTATCAACAACTCCTATAATTCCACGGTGGATATGAACAGTGTGTTCGAAATGAAAGCACTAAATGTTAAATGAGGAATTTATAACAAAGAGAGAAAAGACAAAATAAAAGATAACTAATGAGTTTTTTATATTTTTCTTGCCTTGATAACATATGGATATTATTTATATGGATTTTCATTTCCTCCTTTAACATAACACAACAAACTTTCCTACACACACAACATTTTGTGGGGCCCACACATTTTTAAAAAAAAATAAAAAAAAATATGGCACGCAAAACGAATCTCTATAACATTACACGATCACTTTTCCTACAACATAATAAACATAAAATCCTATTTATATACAAGTAACCATGTTAGAGGCCTAACTAACTCCTAACCAGTGGCGGAAACAAAAATTGTAATGATGGGGGCAAAAAAAAAAAACTATATTATAAATAAAAAAAATTGAAATATAATACAGACCTAATATAAAAAAAATAAAAAATCTATTACAAAGATTAAGATGACTTCATTTGACTCTTATTTTACGTGTTTTCTTATTATTAAACTCATATATAGTTGAATTCGTGTTAAAACTCAACAATTTCTGTTTTAATGTATATAATCAAATAATCATCAAGAAATTGGTCTTCTATCTTATTTCGAAGCATGTTCTTGATTATTTTAATAGCTGAGAAATATCTTTAAGTAGTTACTGCATAAACTAGAAGAGTGAGGATAAATCTAATCACTCTATCTATAAGAGGGTAAATAATGGCTAAAAATGTTGGAAATTATATAATGTTAACCATTATCACGTTATCCATTATCAATAAATTAAATACCCACAAAGTTATATATGTAGTTTCATTCTTTTTATGGCTAAGACTTTTAAAAATTTAAAGAGATTACAAATAATTTAGAAGAACACACTATAATTTTTTTTATCTCACAGACACTATTTCTTTCTAACTTTTAAGTGCTCTGACACTCTCTTTCTTTGTTTTAACTTTATTTTGTTTTCTTCTTGCACACTATTGTTTTATCTTTTTTTGAAACACATAATCTATATAGGAAAATTGTTTGTTCTTTTAAATTACACAACTTATATCATTCCACTCTCACAAAGATATGGTACCTATACTTTTATATTTTTTTGTCCAATTTCTCTTCCTTTATGTATCTATTTCTCTTACTTAAAATGACACAACTTTATATCATTTAAAATGATACACACTTTTCACAAAAAAAAAATTGATGCACACTTTTTCCAACGCAAATGAACTACCAAATGAAGCCCCCCACTTTTTAATATGTTAATCCTAAAAATATTTAACTTCTTTTTGTCTTCTTCATAACCAAAATCGTCTTTGACTTTTCAAACTAGTACAACTCATCAACATCAAAATACTTTTTCTTTCAACCTTGAAAATTATCGCCGCCTTTGACCATATTTTGACAAAATCTATTCTAGTAGTAGCACTCACGTGGAGCGTTGGAGATAAGAACAAAATAAAAACACAATTAAGAGAAGCTTAATGAAAAATGAAAATGCAAAAGCTGAATCCTTTTCTTAAATTTTACCCCAAGGGAAGGTAAGAGAGGCTGAGGCGGGTTACCAACTATCACTGAAAACTAAAGAGTGAAAAATTACTTGAAGAGTGTTTCAAGATAGAGTCCCACGCCACCCTTCGATGAAAATGCTTATGCTTCCTCTCAGTTGTCTTCTCTTGCAATTGCAAGTTGAACAATTTTTAGAAGTTTGATTTGAGCCGTTGAAGTTTTGTGCTTCCTCTTCATGCTCACGCATGTCAGTAATTTACTCACTCACACACATTTTGTAATATTATTAAAATATAATTTATATATATATTTTTTCCCATCAAATTGTAAGGGGGAGGGGGCCACCCTAGCCCCCCTCTAGTTCCGCCTCTGCTCCTAACTATTATCTCTCACATCTTGTCTAATTTTGACGATAATAAAAAAGCGAAGTTAAATTATTTAACAATTTATTTAGTTTTTGAAAGATTGTTCGAAGACTTATTTTGTGATGAATTATAAAGAAGTGAATGCAATACAATTGTGATAAAATCATAAATATAAAAGTTATATGATAAAATCTTAAGGGTTCGTTTGGTACGCGTTAAATTTATGAATTCACGGGAAAGTATGATAAGGGAATATATTTACCAATGTTTGGTAACTCAAATCGCAAGACTTCCCCATCCAAATTTGTTTCGGTAAAATGTTTTTATGTGAGAATTCTAGTACCAAGTGACAAATGAGATATCCAATAAAAGTGTGGAATTGTTGACTCCCAAAGTGCAAAAATCTGGACAAAATTGTCCTTCAATTCGTATGATGTTTAAAGAAGTGGGTCAGAGCAAAAGGTAAAGGTACCGTGCCGTCTAGTTGAATCAAAAGGACCTCACATTCCCACTAATATTTTATAACCAACCAATCACAAACTCAGTAAAATTAACTTAATTTTTCTGGAAAAATTTGGGTCTACCAAACAGTTTTTTAGTAGTATTTCAGTAAAATATATTTCCCAATATATTTTGGTAATAATTATTTTTCGGATAAATTTTTTTTCTTGTACCAAATGCCCTCTAAATGTCATGTCATGATTGGACGAGGTGAATTGTAATTATGCGGTGAGTTATATTATTAGAATGGAATGAATTAATAACTAAAATTAAAAGTTAAACTTTTTTAAGTTTTTATTATCATATATTATAATGAGAATAATATTTCCTCATATTATAGAGATAATTTTTTCTCCTATACATATATAAAAGTATGCATGACTTAAACCACGTGGGTGGGCGTGATGGTTCAGCATCTCGTCCCTTAAGCATATATAATGGAAAGCATTCCGTGGCCAGCTCTTTACCGCTTTGTGCGCTGACCCTGACTTATGAAATCGGCTGTGGGGATACCCGGATGTAATCCAAAAAAAAAAGTATGCATGACTTATGAAAAAAAAATACGAATTCTATATATTTTAATAGTTATGTAAAAGATAAAATTATTTCTTATAAAAAAAAAATGACACTGTTATAATTTGTATAAATTGCGTACAAACCAAAAACAGTTGAATAAGATGATAACGATGTTCATAAAAAATTAATAAAGAAAATATCTAAATGTCGAACAGCTTCTTGTACCCAAAAAGTAAAATATGAAAATGTAGATCACCTTCCAGCACAGGACTCCCCACAACCACAAGCCTTGCCATTTATTATATGGATTATTTTATCTCATTTTACATGAGATAAATAATTTTTTTATACACACAATAGAAGTTAGGTCCTACCATTTTTTTTTTCTCTTCTTATATATGGATCCCATTCATACTTTTATTTATATAACATAAAATAATTTATTTCCTCAATTATTATATAGTGAAGTATGGTATTGGTAATATGAAGGCAGCAAGAAAACTATAAATTCCTTACCCAAATGACCGAAAAAGCAGACTATACGGACCAATGCGGGGCACCCGAAATCAGAAAAGCAAACTGTTCAATTACCGAAATATCCCCCACGACAAGCCACGGCCATGCAAAGGACAACATTAGAAATGATTCATCTACAGAGAATATAACTCTATATAAGCATATAACTCTATATAAGCAACATTATAAAATCAAACGAAAACATTTCAAAATTTGAATATGATATTCGAGGAAGTTGTCTACTTCACAATTTATTGTTCTGCCACAAAACCGAAAATACAATCAGTAAATAACATATACATCTATTTATTTTCTTTTTTGTTAAAATAACTCAGAGCCCATTTGGTAGCATAATTTTTTTTTTTGTTTTCTGGAATTCTTTGGTTGGGTAAATAGGAATGCATCATTTGGTAAATGATTTTAAATTTTTTCCCGGAAAAATAAGAATATTATTTTTCCGAAATTTTATTTTGTGTGCAATTTTTTTTTGAAAAAACCATCCAAGAATATCATCCAGAATGTGGTATTTTAGGATTTCTATGAGAAGGAAAAATTTAATATAACTAAACATAATGTCAAAAAAATTAACTTAATATTTCCAGAAATATATTAATCTACCAAATAATTTTTTTGATAAGATTCTCATAAAATTCATTTTCACATCATGTTACTCGCATAAAAACTTTTTTTCTCTACCAAAAGGCATATGAATGATTTGGAGTTTGGACATAGGGACAAACCAGTCCAGCGAAACAACTAATGTTCAAATCTCAATGATCGAAGTCTGAACAGTTGTGTGACCAAACTCGTGATATGCAACACACCTGTCTGCTACTCTAAACGCCCTTTCTCTTTCAAAGTGGAACCTTTACCCTGCCCTCAACATTTTTCTCTTTCTCTATCTCCTTGTTCTGAGAGGGGGAAGAAGAAAACAACCCAGAAACCCTAAACTAAACCCCTCAAACCCCTTTTGCTATCTCCTCCTTGTAACTCCAAATTCCCCATCTTTTAATCCAAAAACATTACTTGTTGCAGACTTCAACATCCTAGAATAAGTAGACCACATTGTACCTCGTTCATTAAGCTCTGTTTCAAAACCCTTCACTTTCCCTTTTTGACCCATCATTGCGTGTGAGCGCAAAGCAGCTTCATCCATTGGATTCCACCTGGTAAAAGCCATTTACCAGAAGCCCAGAATGTTGTTGAAGAGCACTTTCCTCCTCTTGTTACTTTTGCAGGCTTTGACAAATGGAAACTCTAAATCCACCATAGAACCATGCACAAACTCAGATTCTTGCAATGCTTTACTTGGTTACACGCTTTACACAGACCTTCAAGTCTCAGAGGTGGCTTCACTCTTCCAAATCGACCCTATTGCTCTTCTCACCGCAAATGCCATTGACATCTCATACCCTGACGTGGAACACCATATCCTTCCTTCAAAACTGTTCCTTAAAATCCCAATCTCATGTTCTTGCGTTGATGGGATTCGAAAATCGGTTTCCACCCATTATAAAACGCGTCCTTCTGATACTCTCTCGTCCATTGCGGATTCAGTTTATGGGGGTTTGGTCTCTGCTGACCAGCTTAGTGAGGCTAATTCCATAGCTGACCCTTCAGTGTTGGAAGTTGGCCAGAGCCTTGAAGTTCCTCTTCCTTGCACTTGCTTCAATGGTTCTGATAACTCTTTGCCTGCAATTTACCTCTCCTATGTTGTTCAACCCGTTGATACTTTGGCTGCAATTGCCGCCAGGTATTTCACTACTCTTACTGATTTGATGAATGTCAATGCCATGGGAAGCACAGCTATTAGTGATGGTGATATCCTTTCTATTCCAATACCCGGTAATTTCCTCCTTGGTCTTACGCTTTTAAAATTATGCTAACTTTTTATTTTTATTTGAGTAAATACCTTTTTTGTTCCTCAAAAAAAAATTCACCATGCCCGTAGCAAATAAAGGTTACCACCCAAAAGCTAGCTCGGTGAGAGTCTCCAAGGCCTCATAAACTCCATATTATGCCCCCTCACACGAGAGCCCATTGGGTTTGAAGAGTGGATAATGCAACAGGCCTAGCCTACCTGTGCTAAGAAATTCCACAAGAGAATGTAGGGGACGGCGAGGCTCTGCTATCATGTAAAGAACCTTGAGGTCACCACCCTAAAAACTAGCTCAAAGAGTGGAGTGCTCAACACTAAGAAATCAAAATGGACCCATTTAGTTGAAATCGTGGGCTATCACAAATTCAAAAAAGACCCATATTAGTCCCTCAGAAGAACTAAAATGGATCCATTTTGAATTTCTTAGGAACCATGAAGAGCCTTTTTATTTGCTAGGGACTAAAGCGGACATCGTGAAATTTGTTGAGGACAAAAAAAGTATTTACTTATGGTGTTCTTACCTATTATGTGCTGTTCAATCTCTAAACCTGTTTCTCATGTTGCAGCTTGTGCTTCAAAGTTTCCAAAATTTGCCTCTGATTCTGGGTTGCTTGTCCCTAATGGAAGTTATGCCATTACAGCAGGCCACTGTGTGCAGTGTAGCTGTGGACCACGAGACCTGAAGTACTAACTAAGCAACTTTTTATTTTTCTGTTTCCAATCTATTCCTTCACCCTTTATTAATAAACCTAGATTCTCTTTTAGGTTCAGTATGGTATGAGGAAAGGTATACAATTGATTAGTTTTCATTATATATATTTGTTCCTAATAAAATTTTCACCCCATGCCAAACTGACCCTTGTAGAGTTTGAGAAGGCTGTGTTACTAACCTGTGTATTTGGGTTTCTCACTTTCTCCACAGTTTGTACTGTATGCCAGCTTCTCTGGCTGTTTCTTGCTCCAGTATGCAATGTAAAAATAGCAATCTTATGCTCGGGAATGTTACCGTGCAACAGAGTAGTGCGGGTTGCAATGTTACTTCTTGCAGTTATGATGGTATTGTTAATGGCACCATAATAACAATGTATGTGTATCCTCTGCGTTCCTGCTTTTCTCATTGAGATATTTCATAATATCTGTTTTACTGGACTTGTCTTTGGATTTAAGCTTATTCATTCTTTCTTGTCTTCCTGCAGGTTGTCCCCATCTCTTCAGCCTCGATGTCCAGGTCAGAGTGCTGCAACCACAAACACATGCACACACACCCACAGACACACACACGCATGGGGAGTGACCCTAAATGCATTGTAGAATGGCATTATTCGCTTTCTAATAATTGTTTCAATTATAAAGATTTTAAATGATTTATTTTTTTGTTTTGCTTTTCATTTTGGATGATTTATTGCTGAGATGTCAGCTGACTCAGTTCACATTAGGTGGCCATATTCAGTACTACTTTTTCTCCTATTCAGCTACTTGATGAACATGCCTCTAGAATAAGATGATTGTTCGAATGTCTGAAATTTCAATATTTTAGAGATAACAACAGTGAACTATCTTCAGTCTTCTTGATTATTCTATCTGCTATCTGATGACAGCAACTGCATGTGAACTCAAAAGTCTAGACTCTAGCCTCTAATTGTGCAAACTAGTGTTAGGTTTGGTATCCCTAGCATTATAATCCAGATTAAATTGATGGCCGGAAATATATCAATCTGTATTTAGTTCTAGATGCAATTCCTAATTTAATCTGCTTCCCTCTTCCCAACTCCCTGAAAAAAAAAAAATCAAAAAACCACTCCCCGTTAAACCCGACTAGCGAGTGTGGGGCGGAGGAAATCCTTGTACGCAGCCTTATCCTTGCATAATTGCAAAGCGGCTGTTTCCTGGATTCGAACCCATGACCTTTCAGTCATGAAGGAACAGTTTTACCACTGCTCCGTTAAACCCAACTCCCTGAAAAAATAAAATAAAATTGACAACACTAAGTAAGTTGTAATTTCTGAGATGTCTTATAAATATATTTTAAATAATGCTGCAGGGCCACAGGAATTCCCTCCTCTGATTGCCCCACCTACATCTGTTAGGAGGGAGTCAGAATTTGCACCAGCACCATCGCCGCAGTCAGATGGAGCTGGTCTTGTAACACCCAAGCCGTCAACGGTGCCTGCATCAGGTCTTCCAGGATTCTCTCCTGCAAATGGTCCTATTAGTGGGATTTCTTCTGGTGCTTCTGCTGCTGCATGCTCCTTGGTGAATCCATTACCCACTTTGATGTCTGCACTTGTGTTATTACTTGTCAAGTTGATGATCCCTGTGGCATTGTAATCTTCTCAATTTTGTGGTGGGTTTAGTTCTGTCCTGTTACTTTGTTTGTCAGAGGTGCTCCTATGATGCATTGTAGTTTCTGATATTCATTTGTACTCTCGAACTGATTTGTGAATTTGGAAAACTCTGGGATTTCGGATTTCATCATGATCTTGGCCTTTTTTTTCTTTCTTAATTTGGTGCTTTACCGTGCTATCTTGTAGTAATTCTAGATATAATCTGTTATCAATCAATCATTATAGAAGCTCTAAAAGTTGATAATGGCATCTTTGGTACACTTGTAATCATCTATGTGTCTCAACATTGTTTTACTACTTTCTCCTTTTTCTAATGCTAGTTGGAAGTTAATTGGGTTTCTTGGTTCTTCCAAATCTTAAATACCTTCGATTGTGTTATAGCAATTTTCTGTAGCACGGTCCAGTTTAAGGGTGTAATAATGCAAATATTGGTGCAAAATGTTATCCTTCACGTCTAATATGTGGCAGTGGTGATATTTTGTTGTTGTTGTTGAGTTCTCTTCCTTTTTGGGGTATCCTGTGACGACAATAATAGAAAATGGAAGGGGCTGAAACGTGTAGAAATTTCTCTTTATGAATTTGGTAGATTGAAGAAAGGTTGTAACAAGTTCTATTTTCTGTTTTTAATATAACCTCTTCATCTTCACTTGAATCAGCCAATTCTAATGTTGTTTGTAGTTTTTTCTATTCCCAACCGTTGAAATATTTACTTGCGATTTGATTCCATTATTTCCATAATCGGTAAATATCTCTATTATGGAACACGAGATGAAGTCCAATTATAGAGCGCAGGGCTGTTGCATGAAATGAGACCATAGCGTTAACCAGAAATTGTTACGTGGGCATATTTGGTTTAACACATTTATTTTGTTCACGGAGTCACAAATGAGCTTCCAATTTGAATGGTTGTATTAGAATTCAACACTTGTATGGTAAAACCAAATAATGGTGTGAGATAATATATTTTGATGCCCGTGTCATACTCAACTATACTCTGTCAGGCAACACTAATTCAGTTTGAGACCTATAAACATATGAATGATTAGAACAAAAGGCATGATACTTATTATTATCATTATTATTTTTATCATTAACTCTCTGGATGAAATTTGATGGACTACACTGGAATAATTAAGCTATCTGCCAAACAGTCATTAGGGACCTTGTGATATCTTAAGCTTGTTTTGTGAAGGGATGAATTTATTATGGGATAGGTTATTCTGTCTATTCTTATTTTGCCTATCTCTACTATCTCTTTCAATACCGTTAGATGATAATCTCATCTGATGGTGGAGGTTTGCGGAATAAAATAAATCATTTTCCCATTTATTTTCCCTTACTTACTGCCACACTCTTTCTCTCTCCTCCCCTTTCTCTCTGTCGATTTGCATAATTTACCATCTGAATTTATATTTGAATCTAAGTCCAATCACTGATGAATGGCATGATAATTCTGCTAGATGAATATAATTTTCAAAATTTCTTGAATCTGATATAATTGAACATGGCAGAAATCACAAGAATACAAAAAAGCAAAAAAGCACGAAGAATCCCTTCCTTTGAATTAATCCACGATTACAGTGATGTTTCTATTTTGATGTTGAAATTTGAAATCGAAACAACTTATCTCTTTCTTCTTCTTATCTTGTTTTCACCTTTAAGTGGAGAAAATTTTTTTGTTCTCCTTATGTTATGTCCAACAACAGGCATACCTGATCTCATAACAAAGGGCATCTAGAATTGTTTCTTCTTAACACAAGTTTTCAATTTTTTACGTAAATGTTCATAACAATGGTGGCTGAGTTTGATGAATTGAGAAAAAACTTATACCTTTTGTTGAAGATGAAGCGCAAGAGAGATAAGGGAGGAGAGAGAAAGAGTGTGCGAGGAAGTAAGGAGAAATAAAGGGGAAAATAGTTTATTTTATTATGCAAATCTTTAACATCAGATGAAATTGTAATCTACCGGTATTGAAAGAGGTAGGCAAAGGTAGGCAAAATAAGAGTAATATCCCATTATATTATTATCAATCTAATTAGCCAAATAATAATTGAGATAGGTTATTCTGCCAACTAGGTAGCCAAATAATAAGGGTTTATTTTAGTGACGTGTGTCCTCGCGTCGAGAGTCGGTGCTACCTAGTTGTTCATGGTGTGTTGGCCATAAAGAAGTCTGAACTTTGAAGTGAAAGCCTTCTCTTCCCGGGGACACCACACCATGCCTTCTGCACCTTCAAAACTCTATGCAGGTTCCATTGGACACTCTCCATAGCTCAACATACAATCTGTGCTGCCACACTATTGACATCGTAATCTTTGTTTCGTTTCAGATGATGTTAGCCTTCTCGTCGTGACACTAGACACCAATCCTTTCTTTTGGAGCACTTTTTCATTTCCCTTTACCGATTTTCTCTCTCAAGTAATACATATAATAATACGCTCTCTTCAACTCAACGCTATTCCTAAACCCTCTACTTCCAATCTCAAAACCTCTTTCCTTTCATTTTTTGCAGGTATTGGCTTTTCTCAATTCAATCTTGCTCCTCAGTCAAATTAACCAAGTGGTTGTTATCGCCACCGGCTGCAATTCATGTGGCTACGTTTACGATTCCACTTCAAACAAGAACCATGCTTCCACAACCGGTACAATGCCCGCACTTTATTCCAATTTTCTCCACAATCTCGACGAATTTGTTGCTAAGGACCAGAAATTGGCAATGGCCACTGCTAACGCACAGGGAACGGTTCCACCTTCACTGCTATCGGGGGCCTTGTCCATGGCCCTTTGTTGTATCCTGCTACACCCACTCTATTAGTTCTTTGGATTGTGGCCAATAAAAACACCCTATTTTAACGATTAGGGCTTTCAATTTTTGTTATTCAACTTTTGCCTTTTACTGAAATTGAATGATTTCACCTTGGACTTTGTATGTGCATCCCTGAGATTTTGGTCTGACCTGATTCGATAATCAGATATACAGAGAGCTTTTCGTTCAGGACCGATGCATCCTCAACCTCGGGTAAATCTGTTCTTACATGGAATTTTATTCTACACTTGAATATGTCTATGATGGACTTCAGTATTTTCTTGTATTACTGGGCTTCTTGTTGGTTGATATTTGAGCTGAATTGATATTTTGAAAATGATACTTAGGTCCAGTCTGTCTCTGTCATCTAAATGTTGACAGTGTGGCCTTGGGTGTTTGAAATCATTGATGCTAAATATTGTGTTCAATATTACATCTACATGCTGTTTCTCTTGTTTGTAACG
This sequence comes from Gastrolobium villosum, assembly GCA_032173675.1. Taxonomy (NCBI): domain Eukaryota; kingdom Viridiplantae; phylum Streptophyta; class Magnoliopsida; order Fabales; family Fabaceae; genus Gastrolobium; species Gastrolobium villosum. The sequence continues at coordinate 123,798 of JAVKPL010009079.1, read as the reverse complement.
AACAAGTAAAAATAAGGATTTGATTTTCTCTATAGATTCTTCTGAGTTCAATATTGTTTTGGATAGTTCCAAGTTATAAATGATTATTGACATCTACTGGATTTTGAGCTGGTTTAAACTGGAGTATGAGTTTTCCAAACGCCCTAATGGAGTTTTTTTTATATGATTTGTATTTAAATTGATATGTCGGCCAGTGCTTGTTATAGAAATCAACATTCTGTTAGTGTTTTCAACTGTTCTTCCTTTATTTTATTTTTTTTTGCTTCTTTATTTTACCATTTCCTTTCCAATTTCCAGATTTTGAACAATTACATTTTTATTTACTAATTTATGAACAGATTTTATGCTTGCAAGGATCTGCTGATGGACCAGAACAGTATGTTCCTCATGATCTTAACGTTTTATATATTTAATTTTTGCATTGACCTTTCACTTCAAATCACACTTTCGGTCCTTTTTAGGTATGTTGCAATCATGAATGCAATATTCTCTGCGCAGCATTCTACCGTATGTTTCTAATTTTCACGTTTCTTTTGTTTCATTTTCTTGTCTACACACTGTTAATTAGTCAGACATTTTCAGCAATATATTTATATAACTAACACTTAAAGACTGCTTGTGTTTTTATGTGTTACTAGTATTTGCGTGTAACCAATATTTTCGTAATGCAGGTGCCTATAGATTCTTGCTATATTGGTTCTAACAATTCTGCATTCCTCCAGCAGGTATTAAATACATACACATAGAATGAGTTGGTAATGCAGTTGCAGAGTTTGTTTTATTGACTCTAGTCATTTCTTTTATGTTATGAATTAGGCTTCATACATAACTGGTGGCATATATTACAGGCCTCCCCAAATGGACGGGCTTTTTCAATATCTTTCAGTAAGCTTGTCTCTCAGTTGGCTCTTTTGAAGCAATGGTGTTATCTGTGATATAATTTATCTTTTGGCTCTTACAGTTTATGATTAATTAGTGGTCTCTGACCATGACCAACAAATATGATTGTATTTAGTAGCTTCTTCCCCCCCTTATTATGTCTTGTTTGCTTGATGTCAAAATTTTCTACCTTTATTTTTTCCTTTTTGTTGAGATTTGAATCAAGCTATGCTTTATGGGGGTCTAAGGTCTTATATTCTCTTCTGATTTTGGAAGACGAAGAGGACAAATGGACTATAAATTGAGATGCATTGGAGTTCATCACTATTCTGAAATTCCATACAATGACTTTAATACTTTTAATCTTTTATTTTTGCACCACCAGTTGACCTGATTTGGGGTCTTATATTGATGTGATTGTAGGTTAAGTTTAACATTCTTCAAATTCTCTCTCTCTAAACTCCAATTTTGTTTGCCACCTTGGCCTTGTTTATAATTCAATATTTTTGGAACCAATTCGTGTATCATATACAGCTTAAAAAATGTGGTGAAAGACAAATAATATGATGTTGATACTAGTGTCCTCTGTTCACAAACCCATGTCTTGCTTATATGTCAATAGAATAGAGACTGAGATCATGTCATTGTGTTACTTCATCCTTTGTTTTAAGATTGGTGAAAGCTTTTTTTCAAGCTTTAAAGAATTCATAACTGATTTGCAATTGCATCATTGTGAAATAGGTTATCAACCTGAATGCCTTTAGAAGACACGCAGGAGAAATGAATGAAATGTTCCTTCAGTGTTATTTTCCTTCCTTCATGAGAGGAAGTTGTTTCACTGGCATGGAATTGGTTTTAAAAGTTGATGATACAGCTAATTGCTGTTTAACAAATAAGTCCTGAAATTTATTGACAAATCTCTATTTTGTATTACTTCAATATGGACAATTTTTTTTTTTTCCATTACTGGTGTGTGTGATTAGAGCTCTTTCTTTCGTGGTTGCACTTCAAGATGGGTTGGTATGGTATAAATTATAAACTACCTGGTGGGGTCCTTTTGGGTCAACATAAAATGTAGGAACAATCTTTCAAAATCATGTAGTTTGGTATGCCCAATTTGGGTTCTCTGTTGTATTTACTATGTAGCTCCTAAAAGAGAATGAAACAATTGACTTATTATTTTCTTATAAAGAAAAAATTCAATCAAATAATGTAGTAAATGTGCAAATCTTATGTTTTAACTCATTATATACTACTGACTCAAACTTTCAACTTTAATAACTGGCCACTGACAGACTCTTGCCAATTTTAAGTAATAAAAAAATCATTAGACTTTTTTTGTTTTATAAGGTTCTAGGTTATTTGTATTTGCAATTTTACTTTTTGTTTTACTTCACACTGTTATAACCTTGTTTATGCAGACAGTGTTTGCCACAGACTTACATTCTCGTGCATTTTTACGGCTTCCTAAATCCGTGGGTGTGGATTTTCGTGCATCGTAAGTCATTCCTTTCTGGTTAATCTTTTCCTGTTTTAGATTTCTTATTTTCATTTCCCTGTCGTCTCTGTTTCTCCTTCCTGTAAAGCTAGAAACATTTGGATTACAACCTAGTTATCATCAAACTTGTTTTTGTTTTTCTCCAATTGGTCCTTTCTTCTTCCCTTTTTATTTTATGTTGGTTTAAAGGTACACAGCTATATGTGGCTCTGTTCTCTATGTTGCTTCTTTATGATGGAGACATCAAATTGCATTTTTAAGATAAAATGACATTGGTCCCTGCAAGTCCTTTTAGGTAACCAGTTGTCGATCACTATGAAATATATTATTGAGCTATCATTGACCGTCCATGATTAGTGAACCAAAATTTATGAATAAGCGGCCCAACTTTTCAAGTCTGAGGGCAACTTTCAAATACCTCCTCCATATGAGTATTATTTCAAATGAATTACACTGAATATTGAATTTCTTTTTGTAATGGATTATATATGTAATGTAATTTTGGTGGATGTATGCAAGTTGTGTGACGTCAAACTCTTTTTGTGCTGGCAATTTTCTTCTGTTTTTAATAGAAATTATGAGAGCTGCTTGTATATAATTGTATAAAATGTGCAGGTGCTTCTGCCATAAGCAAACAATTGACATGGGCTATGTGTGTTCTGTATGCTTATCCATATTCTGTGAGCATCATGACAAGTGTTCAACCTGCGGGTAAGTGTTCATTTCTCTAAGATTATATCATGGCCATTTGTTATTCTGTTTCTCTAAGCTTCTCCTCATATATGATACTTCAAATGAATGTAAATGTTCATTATTTAGTTTGCAGATTATAGGAATCAGTTCAAATTTTACAGAAATCATCCTCTTTCAATTGTGTTCTTCTATTCCTTTATTATCAGACTGCTATTACTTTTTTTGTTAATTTGATATAAGTATCCAAGTTCATCTCTGCAGCTAAATTTTATTGCTGGAGGTGAAAGAAACCGTATCTAATTTAGGGGTTAGCATATTAGAAGAAAAGCTGTAAGATGAGGAAGACAATGCTTACTGATTAAGATGAAGTTTTTAACCCTATATCTCGGATAACCTCGTGATAATACCTATGCAACCCCATTATGTTCCAGCTTATGGGTTTCTACAAAATAAGTGATAGCTTATTCTTTTTTTTCAATATATATATATAATTCAGTCCACCTGCTATATATATATATATATAATCCAATCCACCTGCTATATTGCTACTAAAACTCTAAATTTCATCATATATAAACTATTCAATGAATTCAATTGTAACTGATTTTGTTTTTCAGTATATAAAATTTACTCCCTATATTATTTTGCCACTCGAGCCTGGAACATAGCTGCTCCTTGATAGTAGAGAGTTTACGGGTTTGAATTCAGAAAACAACAAAGGTGAGACTTCCCGTTAGGATTTCCCTTACCCCTATCCTTGCAATTCGTGATTTAATGGGGAGTGAATTTAGCTATTTTGCCTTTAGATCTCAATTTCTGGATGAATGTCTTGATGTTACTTGCTTTTTTTCATTTCTAGGTTTGACAATGCTTTGTGCGTACTGGATTGTGGGTGCAGTATGGCCATTATTTTTAATCTCTTCAACAAATCTTACTTGCATGATAGAATGTGAAAAATGAAATGAAAATTCTAGCAATTGACCTTTGAGAATCATCGGCTTGAGAGTTTCATGGGAAAAATAAATTCCTTGTGAAATTATTATCCCAAGGATTTATTTTAGATGAGTATATAGAAAAGACTAGTGAAAAGAAGACCTGCAATTTATGATGATGTGTTGGGTCTTCGGTAATTTCAAGTAGTATAGAAAATTCCGTCAATCTTTAGTCAAAGTTTCACATTCTTCCACCCTAGAATGGGAACTAAAATAGGGAAACAGACGTGAATGCACTTGGAAGGAAACACGAGTGACAAAACTATGATTGGCTTCAGCCATTCGGGATGGTAACTGTTATTGAGACCTCAGTTGTTTGTTGAGTGGTAACTTGGTCATTTGATACTGCACTATACCTCCTGGTAAATATAATTTACTATGTTTTCATTTACCTTAGTTATTTTGTGTCTCTGCACGTTCTGCAGGTCTGTATTTGGCCAGGCTCAACCAGAAGTTGCCTCAGCAGCCGACCGGAAAAGAAAGGCTTGATACAGGTGGGCGCTTTACATTTATTTTGTCATGTCCATCAGGCGAGCTGACCGGCTAAGGTTCTCTTCCATACATGTAGCATAATGAAATTTTGGAACCAAATTCCTTTTTCGTCTGTCTTGATGGGAAACTGAAGTTTATCATGGGAGATCATTGTAGGTCTAGCATCGACCTGGATAATTAAGTGCTTAACAGGATCTCTTTGTATGTGAGCTGCATAAAAGGCTTTTATCTGAAAGGTCTCGCTCCTTTAGAAAGCTATGATTTGCATTATGTTGAGTTCTTTATTTAATACTATCTTTTCCTTTCTGATTAACTATCATGAATTTGAAAATATTTTGAGTAGTATGGGTGTACCGAGCACTCTACATCCTTTACCAAATATGGAAAAAATTAAAACATTTACACTGTCCCTATTTTATGAGTATTTCATGCCCTATTTTTTTTTTTGGATAAAGAGAATATCTACTCCTGTAATGTGCTTGTTCTATGGGGAAAGCCTCAAGTTGGTTCAATTAAAAGTTATGTCTAATGATGGCTAACAGACAACTTAATGAAGAATGTGGATTGATGACTTTATGAACAAATGTCTTATCTCCAATCCAAGTTGATGCCATGATGAGTTCTGCTCTGATTTAAAATTAACAGGATCCAATGAATTTAGGGGGCGTTTGGTATAGGAGTAATTTTTAGTATCTGGGTATCACGATTAATGGGAATATGGTTGGAAAAAAATGTGACCGGGAATAATACGAAAAAAATTGTTTGGTAAGCTAAAATATTATCGGGAATATTTATTAATTTTACTGAACGGGTGTTTGGTTGATGTTAAAATATTACTGAGAAAATAGGTAATTTTTACGAAACTACCTCTCTCTTAATAGATAACTTTAAGGGTTTTATAAGAGTTATGTTGTAGGAAAAGTGATTGTGTTATGTTATAGAGATTCGTTTTGCGTGCCAGAGTTTTTTGGTGCGGGTCCCACAAAATGTTGTGAGTGTAGGAAATTTTTTGTGGTCATATTAAATGATAGATGATAAATCCTAACTTTAAACACGATTTAGAAACAGGAATCATAAAACAGCAGTGCCAAAAGATGTCTACAAGGGTATTTTTGTCTATAAAACATGTAAATTGATACCCAATAGGTAGGTATAAAAAATGGGGAAAGCTATTATCATGTAACATAATTTAAGCCATTTTTTCTACTCCAATAAAAAAAATGTGGGTCCCATATATATAATAAAAAGGTTTTCATTTCTTTCTTTAACATAACACAACAAATTTTTTTACACACACAATATTTTGTGGGATCCACACATTTTAAAACAAAAGAAAAAAGAAAAAAATATGGCAATCAAAACGAATCTCTATAACATTACATAATCATTTTTCTACAACATAATAAACATAAAACCCATAATAAAAACAAAATAAAAAATGCTGGTGCAGAAACCAATGGGTGAGTGGGTAAAGAATTTTACATCACGTTACATAATATTAGTTTTCCCATAAAAAATAACCATGTCCAGTTAGGGATTTATTTTGGCTTGTAGATAGTGTAAAATTAATACCCGGTGATAAAATATACCAATGCAAAATTTATAATTTCCTTGTACCAAATATAAAAAATTCCCACTATCAAATTTCTGGGTATCCCTTTAAGTTCCATATACCAAACAGCCCTGGCGTTTGGTACGCAGCATTCTCCAGGATTCCTGGCAAACTGAATTTTTCTAAAATTTTAATTTATGGATATTATGATAAGCTGAATGTAAAAATTATATTTTTGAAAATTGAGATTCCCGAACAAATAAAAAAATTTCCTGTACCAAACGCCCCACCAGGTTTACTTAGTGAAGTATTCAAAATTTCAAACAATAGGTTTTCAAATAAAAGAATTTCGAAAGTATTTTTAATGGTTGTCTTTCAATACCAAAGTTGTGAAAGAATTTCGAAAATAATTTTAATGGTTGTCTTTCAACACCAAAGTTGTGAATTATATTTAGTTTAATGTTAAAGCCGATTTTCTATTCTAATTTATTTTTTAAAAAAAACTATTATTAGAAAGAAAAATGTTTCTCGTACAATTCAAGTCAAATTTATGATTATTGTATGATTATATTAGCTTATTGTGTTAGAATATCCCCAGTATCATCTTTGGGAAGGGTTTAAAGCCTTGATCCTGGACCCGCCCCGAATCGGATTAGTTGCGAAGCAATGAATCAATTGGAATATTTCAAAAAAAAAACTTGTAATTGAAATTTTATTGTGAAAATATTTGAAAAAAGTGATTTTTTCTTTAAAAGTTAAATAAATTTAAACTTCATTTATTTTCAAAAATAATTTCATTTGAGTTATACAACAATTTTAATACCTGTTTAACATATCTTATTTTTAGCTTTTCTTCTCCTTAAAGATAGAAATTTAATCATATTTAGTAATATAAAAGATCTTATTAAAAAAAGAGTTATTTATTTACAGAAAAAAAAGTTATTTTATTTTTTTATTTTATAATGAAGAAAGAAGTTAAAAGTTAAAAGAATATGTATATCAACTTTTTATAATTCTCATATTTATTTTACAGTTTTACTCTTATTTTAAATTTATATTTATATCCCTACCAAAAAAAATTATATTTATAAATTTTATTATTCACCTTAATAATCATATTAATAATAAATTATTTCATCTTCTTTTCTTCAAAATTATCAAAAACAAATAATCACAAAGCAATTTCAAATTTATTTTCTAAACTATTTTTTTTAACTTAAACTTAAAAGAATCTATTCGTACATGAATAGATGTGATTTAGACATTTGCATAAGGGGATTTTTTAATATGATCCAGGACCATCATGATCTTTCCATTAAAAAATTGACACGTGCACTATCTTTTTTCTCATTATTTCCTCTCTTCTCAACCTTTTCATACATAATAAATTCGGCGGGACGAACGAATGAGAAGCCTGCATTTTATGTCAAACTACATGGAGGAGAGAGAATTTTTTCTTTTTAATCGAGGTGCTATGCTTTTAATGGAAGACTCACCATGCACCGGGTCCACATTAAATATTTCCCTCTCTTTCTCTCACCTACGCCCCACCAATTTTTCCTTGGGCCCAGAGCACACAAAACCAGCTCAGAATTTTTTTAATATGGTCAAGGACCACCATGGTCCTTCCATCAAGAAATTGACATATGGACTATTTTTTTCTTTTTCTTTCTTTTGAGTGAAATTTTAGTGCACCCCGTACATAATAAATTAGGTGGGGCGAACCAATAAGAAGCCTGCATTTTCTGTTAAACTATATGGAAGAGGGAGAATTTTTTTCTTTTTAATCTAGGTGTTATGCTTTTAATGGAAGGCTCACCATGCACCCAGTCCACATTAAATATTTTACTCTCTTTCTCTCACCTCCGTCCCACCAATTTTTCCTTGGGCCCCGGAGCACACAAAACCAGCTTGTAAGGGAATTTTTTTAATATGGTCAAGGACCACCGTGGTCCTCCATTAAGAAATTGACATGTGAACTATTTTTTTTTCTTCTTCTTCTATTTTCACCCTTTTCTGTCTTTTGAGTGAAATTTTAGTGCACCCCCGTACATAATAAATTCGGTGGGGCGAACCAATAAAATTGCATTTTTTGTCAAACTATACAGAGGAGAGATATTTCTTTCTTTGTAATCCAGGTGTCGTGCTTTTAATGGAAGGCTCACCATACACCCAATCCACATTAAATATTTCTTTCTTTTTGACCTTGGAGAGAGTTGTGGTTTAGAAATAAGTCGGTTTTTTTATTCAATGTGAATAAAGACGAGAGTCGTTTGGTTCTAGAGAGTCATTGATTAGACTCCGTTAGAATCCTAGGGTTAGGGTTTCAGAAACCTAAGATAAGATCTCGAGTTAATTCTCATATAAGGGTACAATATGATCTATTCTTATACTTTAAATTAATTGAATTTGTCTTCCAATTGCATAGATGTATCCAAATTGAAGTCGTGAGTTTTTTTTTTTTTTAGCTCGGGTAGGAGTTTTTCCCAAATTAAAATAATTGTATCAGTTCTTTCCTTTCCTCTTTATTTTATCGCAATTGTGTATTTTTATTTTAAATTGTAAATTTTTTCAATAAACTCAATTCATCCCCTTTCCCCATAAACAACATAAACAACAATATCCCCATGACACCGCAGAACTTCTCCCTAATTTATTTGAGCAAGAGCCGATTATAAACTACAAAGTTAGATCCTTTCGTACAATTCTCTGCTAACTAAATAGGAAAATATTTTTGTTATGTTGTAAGAAAGTAGTTATCTCAGGTTGATTGTAGAAATAAAATTACAAGTATGACCCACATGTGAGGAGAGAGAAAAAAGAGCGGTGAGACCCACTCCTCTTTTATATGTGTAGAAAAATTATTTATCTCATATAAAATAAAATAAATATAAACCAAATAAATATCAAGGCAAACCATGCAAAATATAAAGGTCTAACCACGAACTCACTTTTCTGCAGCTCCTCCGGTGACAACTTCTGCAATTCCATACAGCAGCTTATGAAATAAATCAGGACCCTATTAATCCATATAATTTTTTAACGGAAATGAAAGTACTATTTTAAATTTTTAATAGCACTTTAATAATGTGACGTACTTAATTTTTTTAAAGTTATAAACTTCTAAAGAGTATAAATCCTAATTACTAGGATTGTTAATACTAAATTCGTTAGATCAAGACTAGGTTTAATCTATACAAACCCTGCCAATATAAAACGGTTTTATCAATTATCATGTAATATGACATAAAATTATTCATCTAATTCCAAAATCATGTCATTTTGGAAGTTAGGGGAATTAATAAATAATATTTTGATAAAATTCATATAATAAATAAACAAATAAAAATATTACCCTTTATTAATTCTACCAATTTCCCTAAAACGGCATAATTTTGGAATGACATTACCTAACTTTATATCATATGAAATGACAACTAACAAACTTATATAACATATTTTGGACTTGATTCAACTTATTAACCTAATGGATTTGATATTTCTTATGTTGTAAAAGATAAAATTATCTCCTACATACATATAAAAGTATGTGAGATTCATGTAAAGAGAAAAGAGAGAAAGAAAATATGAACCATACACTTTAATGTATGGGAAAAATTACTCTTATGCTACATGTGATAACTTTCTCTCCTACACACCATTCGATACTGTGTCACCTTTTTTTTTTTAGATGATGGATCTCATAAATTTATCTCTATGAAATGAGATAACTTATCCTTTAATATGAGATTAATATAACCATTCATGTATATAGAAAATAAAATTATCTAGACAAGAGACATTAAATCTTTAAATTATTGGCCAGAACTTTTAAATGTACACCTATAATTTTTTTTTTAAAATCAAACTATTAATGAACAAAATAAAAAATAAAATCCGTTAGTAATAGAAGAGCATGTGTATCCGCACGCACAGTCGCATCGCATGCTAAGTGGCATTCGGAGTAGAAAATTCGAGAAAAGAGTGTGAACTGGACTTTGTTTAGAGTTTAGATAGCAGATCCAAAAAGTGTACCCTAATTAAGTAATTAGTAATTATCAAACCAAATAATATTCGTTCGAAACTGGAACTCGGGAGTTTACACTCACCACCGCAACAGCAACAGACACAGACAATACATGGCAGAAGAGAGCGATAACAAAATGGACGACATAGAGTCTCAGATTCTAACTGCTATGAACTCTCGAATCCCTCACTTCAAGGAACAAGCCGAGTATTTCTCTTTCTCTCTCTTTATTTCTCATTCTTCTTCTTCTTCGTAGAAACAACTCAACTCTTATAATAGCGTTCAATGCAGTTCTTTGACATTTGGAGGAGTTCGTAGATTGATCGAGAAGGACTTGGGATTAGAGGAATTTGCTTTGGATGTTCATAAGGGATTTATCAAGCAATATTTAAACAAGGTAACCCTAATTTCAACCTAGTAGGGATATATTGTAGGTAACTAGGGCATGAGACCAAAAGCACCTATTGTGCTTTTTAGTGTTTTCCTTTGTTCACTATTGAATGCATTCTATACAAAGTGCCCAAAATAGTGGCTTAGAGAACGTATATGAAGACAATTCTGCTTTTACTTGGATTAAATGAGGGACTATTGTTCTCTTCTCTTTTTTTTACCGTGAGCTCAATGTGTCATGTCTAACCAGACCCTTGATAAATGTAATAAAGTATAATAGACAAGTTTTATGGTGTTGAACTTATTCTTTCCAATTACCAGTACTTGCCATGAGTGATAATAACGATTTTGCTTTTTAATTTTGTGAATTCTGACGTGATGAAGAATGCTTGGATTTTTCTTATGTTTGTATATCAATGTGTGTGTTATTACCTCATTGCTGGTAGTGCATACAAGAGCGAGATGATGATAATGCCCCAAAGGTATCAGATGAGGCAGGGGAAAAAGATGCAAGTACACAAGAGACGGAAGGACCAAAAGAAGAACGTCGATCAGAAGATGTAAAGGAGCTTTGCCCTGAAGATGACGAGAAAATGGAAGACTCTCCGATATTGGGCCTGCTTAAAGAACAAAAAGGAGTTAAACTTGAAACCAAGGAAGCTAAAGGAAGTGGAAGGAAAGTAGTTCCAAGTGAGGCCCTAATTAAGAAAGCTGTTAGAAAAAGATCTTCGTACATCAGGGCTAATGCAGAGTATGCTGCTGGTTCTTTCAATTATTTATCATTCTAACCTCTCTTCATGACAATGCTCCTATTCTCCCTGTCCCTATGACCCTACCCTTGATACATTTATTCACATCAACTGATTCTTTGGCTATAATTCTTAAGTTATGACATGGGTAATTTTTCACTTGTCAATTTCAGGAAAGTCACTATGGCTGGTCTTCGTCGACTATTGGAGGGAGATCTTAAACTAGATAAATTTACTCTTGATCCGTATAAGAAGTTTATAAGTCAACAGCTTGATGAGGTGAGTGAAAAATCTGTCCAAAAAGTGTCACTGATGCTCATATCAAGCACAACATCTGATGCTTAGCAAGTGTCTGTTAAATGTGAAGGTGTTAGCTTCTTCTGAAGTTTTGGAACCTGCAAACAATGCTAAGAAAATTGTTAAGAAGAAACCTGATACGAAATTAACTAAAAAGGTCAGCAGTGAAGAGAACTCTGATACTTCAGATAAGGAGAGTGACAAGGATGAGAATCAGGAAGATGAAGTTAAAGTTAGAAAAAAGAGTGTTCCAAAGGGCAAGATGCAGACTTCTGTCAGACCCAAAAAGCGCAAAGCAGAGGAGACCAATCTATCCAGTAAGAAAAGGGTCAAGCCTGCTAAAGCAGCCTCAGATGACGATAGTGATGCAGAAGATAATGGAAAAAACTCTGAAGAAGATCAGTCCCATTCATCACCAGAGAAACCTACCAAGGTCATTTGAAATTATTGGTCTTTATATGCTGATTGCAAATTGGAATGCTTGGTAAAAGTTGAAAAGTTAAGGCCAAAGCCATAATTATTGAACAATCTCGATCTTTTAGATTAATAGCATCTCTTTATATGATGAAATAACCTCTTATTATCCTTCTCTGTGAGTTTCCATGAAGCTGTCCTCAACATTCTTTATTATTTGTTGATTTCTACAAGTTGATTGTATAAATTTCATTTTTTTGGATTATATTTTGCCCCCCGAACTGCAGAAGAAAGAAATTTCAACTCCTGTGTATGGAAAACGTGTGGAGAACTTAAAATCTGTTATTAAAGCAATCGGAATGAGGTAATTTTCTTCATAGGATTCCTTTTTATGATCCTAGATCTTTGTTGAGGATGATATTTTGATATTATATATTTCTGTCAGTGTTCCTCCCACAGTTTACAAAAAAGTCAAGCAGGTGCCTGAAAACAAACGGGAAGGGCAGTTAATTAAGGAGTTGGAGGAAATACTGTCTAGAGAAGGATTGTCTTCAAATCCATCTGAAAAGGGTGAGCTTGTGTTTGTTAATGATCCTTCATCCCTGGATTTTAGCTGCAGTATTTTCATCCTGATTGTGATTGAATAGAATATGTATTCCTTTCTCAAAGGAGCTCTTGGAACTGTAATTATCAGCGGTGCCCAATTATCTTTCATATAACCCTACTTGAAACCTTTGCTAGTTTTATCTTTTGTCTTCTTTGTCTAGTTAGCTCTGAATAATCTGTGGGATATATGAAACTATACTGAAATACTTGTGAGCATAATATAAATAAACTTAAGTTGGCCTATAATTTATTCATATTTTAAAAAATAATTAATTACACGAGCCTTAACTTCCTTTAGTATGTATATTGAGTGAAATGTTAACATCACAAATAGAAAATAAAATTTGGACATTATTTTATGAGGAAGGTTATACTATTTTAGGCTTACAACTCTTACTATCCGTCTGGTTATCATTGGATCGATTTGAAATCAATGGCAGTTAGTTTTTCCTCTTTTTCAATTGTTGATTTCAAATTGATTCAACGGTAAACACACAAGTGGTAAGAGTGGTACGTCTAAAATTGTAGTAAGTATAACCGCCCCTTTATTTTATTGATATATGTTGTTTTCCTAGTAAAAGTGTCATTCTATATTATTGGAATTAGATAACATTAGTTTATGTGCCTGGACAACTACGGCTGTAAGAGGGGGTATAAGTATAAGTGTATGAAAAAATAAAAATATAAGGATTATTTTTGTCCATTAAAAATTAAATATTTGGGAAGTTACTCTAATATCTGAAACTAAAGGAGAGGTTAATGTAATTTAAGTCAACCTCGCATGTGTTTAGATTAGTGCAATCTTCACTCTTGATTGGTTTATTTTAAATCTATTGTCTGCTTTAAGCTGCAGATGCTACAGCCTCTGATATGGTTTCATTCTATCTTTTCATTTAACGTCTCCTATTTTTCCTTTTCTTATTTTTTCTCACTTATTCAGAAATCAAGGAAGTGAGAAGGAAGAAGGATAAAGCCAAAGAACTTGAGGGTATTGATTTGAGCAATATTGTGACAAGTTCACGGAGAAGGTCAACAACTAGTTTTCTGGCTCCTCCACCTCCTAAGCCCAAGGTTCAACTTGAAACTAGTGGCAATGATGGTGGAGAAAATGATAAGGACAACGATGATGAAGGCAATGATAATGAAGAGAATGAAGAAGATGAAGAAGAGGACAATAGCGATGATGATGGAAGTCAGAGTGAAGAATTTAAAGACGGTAATTCTATTTAAAATACGTTGAGCTCTGCTTTGTTTCCATTTTGTTGGTTATATCAGAAATAATCTTTGATTCTGGAATCATGTGTTCTTTAGAGCTTTTTGCAGTGGTCAAGTAGTTTGTTGTTAATAATAGTGAATTGATTTGATAGGGTTGAAGCACCATGGATAGTAGGAATTTGGACCATGCCCTTATTTCAAGTTCCATTTTGGTATCTACTTGCTGTCGACCATAATTTTTAAAACATCTAGTATCCTCTAAAGAATCACCCTTGAAAAATAATAAATCTTTTCATTTTTTTCTTCTTAATTTTCCGCGAGTGATGGGTGATAAAAGTTTCAGGTTTATCCTTGCATTTCATTTTTCTTGATCTTTGTATTGTTGTAACCTGTTCCAATTTTGTTTCGTGCTTATCTTTTAAGTTAATTTATTCTTAAATAATAAAGAAGAAAACGTGAGCTGCTTTTAGTACTCACAGCTTATTGTGAAATAATTTTACCGAAGACTTTTAAACAGTCTAGTGCATTATCTTCTCTATGACAATAATATGCACGTGTTACTTCATTTTTTGCTTTGTTGGGAAGTGGTTGTCCTTATACTCTCTCATTTTTGCAGATGAAGAGGACAGTGATTGAACTCAGGCAGATTCCTCAGTAATTAAAAGGTGATTTTTTCCATAATTAATTAGGAGGTGATGGTGTATAATGCAATGTATTGTAGTGTGTTTTCTGTTTTGCTTTTGTATCTTTTCTTCTGTTTTTACTTTCCCAAATTTTCGAAACATTAATTTTAAGGTTGATCAGGATTAAAACATCAAATTTTGAATTAGTTTTTGTTCAGTTTAATAACTAATATGATTTTCAAAAATTTGTTTGTAGCATAGTTGCAGGAAGCTCCTAAAAAAACTTTGGTAGATTCCAACTTGCGTATAATGAAACAATTTGCCTTAGTGGTCTAAAAGAATCCTGACATATGGCACTTATATTGATATGATCTAGGTATATATGCCTTGTCATATTGCTTCTCACTCACTTCCGGATGAAAATCACCTCCAATTAAACTTCGGCTAGTGGGAAGGATTATTTTTCTACGCAGTCTTATCTTTGCATGTATGCAAAGAGACTGTAATTACTAATTACATTTAATATGTCAATAGGAAGTACTGATATTTTTTTAAAAAAAATTAGGTAGACTTTCTCTTGAGAGTGACAGTTGTTTTTCTGGTTATGTCAGTATAGCAATGCCAAATATGAGGGCTCCCATCAACATTTGGTGCTTGGTGAGCATAATGCAATTTTCATGTGAGAAGGCAATTTTGCTGTGTAAACAGTATATCTAAGTTTGGTATTATTAGTTCTTTCGGTGGGGTTAAAGGGGGTCTGCAGCTTCAAATTGGTGGATGGAAGCTTCCATATATAATGATATCAAAACGAACAGGAGTTCATGTTGTTTAGGAGCGCCTTTTGTTCGTTGAGATACTATTTTTGAGGTAATGAAGCATGATACTAGGAACTATATTCAAATATCACTGTTCTAGAGACAACAGTTACTTCCAAACCCAAAAAAGCTAGAAAGATGTTTTCCAATTACAAATCTAGCGAAATACTGATTCATACAGTATGCAGTTGGATGGTAGGATCACATAGCCTGGCCATTCCCATGTGTTATTAGACTTTAAAGCTTACTATTGAGGAGCTTAAGCTTCTCTTTTATTGATGACATCCAAGACTGCAGATAGCAAACCTTTATTTATTAGTACTCCTAGTTCCCAGTATGAGCCTGAGTAGTGATAGATGATGTTCGCATCATTGATCAATGACACTTTATTAAGTTGTTCTGAGCTCATGTCTAGTACCATG
This sequence comes from Gastrolobium villosum, assembly GCA_032173675.1. NCBI lineage: Eukaryota > Viridiplantae > Streptophyta > Magnoliopsida > Fabales > Fabaceae > Gastrolobium > Gastrolobium villosum. Next base: position 108,134 of record JAVKPL010009079.1, on the reverse strand, counting down.
AAAATTTCATTTTAGAACAAAAAGAAGACATTACATCGACTTGAACCAAGAACCTCAAATCAAATCCTCATTCACTCCAAACAATTTAACCAATTGGAGAGAGCTGGCAAAGAGACTCAAGGAGCATTCAATGGGCAGGTTTAAGAGATTTGACGTTTAACACCAAACTATTTAACCAATTTGAGAGAGACTCAAGCTAGCATCCAATAGGCAGATTTAAACTTACAAAAAAATAAATAAAAAATAGGCAGATTTAAGAAATTTGACATCAATCAAATATGTGGCCCATGAATCATGACCTATTTGTTCAAAGAAGTATCAATTTAAAGTCTAGCATGTTTAACTAAAATCCAATTTAAATAAAGCAGTAAATTTGGTCATAATTTGTTGGGTGAAAATTGAATGCTTACAAATTTGACTTGTTTTGAGGACTAAGATTTAGGATGTATTTGAAAAATGAAATTATTGGATAGTAAGTTGATTTAAATGTAATCAATTATTATTTATTTTATTTTTTTTCTTATTTTTAGAAGATAACTATCTTTTTGTTTATCATTATGAACTTTCTTTATCTTTAGGATTTTAAATTGTCCATAAAAGAGTGTTTAAGACCCCTATTTTAAGAAGTTGAATATTTTATTATTTTGATAAATCATAATTTAGAACATAGGTTTCTTTTTTGAGGAGGGATATTTTTACTACTAAAATTTTCTACTACCAATTCACTACCTACCTAATTACTATTCGATCAACATTTTCTCTTTTTTCAATTTTTTTTACCATTTTCTCTCTCTGATTCAATGATAATTAAATTAATTATTAAAAATTAATAGAAAATTTTGATAACAGCACATGTTACTCCCTCCTGTTCTATTTTTTCCAATTTCTTGTTTGGTCTACTTTTTCTTTGTATTTCAGCATCAGAGAGGCTAAAAGAAAATAGCTTAGCCTTCCTTTATTCCGTTGACCCTAAAATTATAATCCATTGTAATTTGTCAAGACTTCAAAACTGAAGAATCCAAATCTTATAATATTAAATTCAACCACATCTTCTATCATTACAAAATAAATTCTTGTTTTTCAAATTAATTAAAATTAAAACTTATGAGATCATTTGATAACAGCACATGTATACCAGTCTCCTTTCTGGTCTATTGGTTTTGCCTGTTTCTGTCGAGGTATACTTAAAAGCTCAATTCATCTCAGTAGAAACACAGCATGTACAGGCCTTTAAATATGCAGTGACAGTAAAATGCACCATCATTAACATGAAAACCAAAAATTGCTATTTTTCTAAGTAAAACCAATCGCTTATTGGATAGAGCAAGCCATAGGAAAAATAGAAAATAAGTTTGAACATTAGTTAAGGAAAACGAATATTCATATAATATAAAAATCATTTTAAGAAGAATGCACCGTTATTGCAATTTCTTCATCTTCATCTTCTTCCATTTTAAGATCTTGTAGGCAACTCTCTATACTGTCTTCTTGCAAAATGAAAGTATATATTCGACATATTGGTTACATATGGTTATTTCAACTCCTTTTGATACTAGTAGGTGTTTTTATTGGTTAGAATATATACTTCTCCTTGAGCAGTCAATGCTCTGCCTAACAGCGGAAACCCAACAAAGAAAAATAATTAAGATTATGTTTTATGTATTGGGGAATTGATTTAAGCGCACACGCAACATAACTTAGTCATAGAGAAGTGACCCAACATTGAGTGGTTGAGGACACGTGGTGAGCAAATTTCGAGGTTTCTCTCTTGGTAAGTTAAAAATAGAAAAATACATAATCAATTTGGGCCGAGCCTGAGTGAATCGTAAGCCAATTCGGATTCGGGCGAGGTTAGTCATGATAGCAGGAGTTTGTGGAAGTATTTATCTTAAAAAAAGGTAATTATATTATATATGTATTTGAATGAGTTTTTTTTTAGTTAACCTTAAACTAAATTTAATGTCATGATTTTATTTATAATTTCTTGGAAGGTGAAGTGAATTTCTTAAAAAAATGATTGTATAGAACAATAATGACTCAATTAATCTGTACTTCGGTATTTCAGAAACATAGAAACGTAGACCAAAAAGAAGAAGAAGAGAGATTGGATATGGCTTGTGAGCGAATTAAGTACTTAAATTATTCAATCCAATCAAAGAGTATGTTGTGACAAATGATGCTTCGACTCCAATGCAACAAAGAGGCAAACAATAAAAAAAAAAAATCCCAATGCAAAGAGAATCTGTAAGGATGCATGCGCCAATATAATTTATATTTTAAGTAAAAATAAATAATTAAATTTGAATCTTTTTTTTCCTGCTTAGTATAAGTACTTAATGTATATAGTAGTTAATTCAATTTTTTTTTCAATTTAAAAAGTATTTAGAATATTCATTTATTTACCAGTTGAGTTAATAGTTTATTTCCAACTGGTAGAAGTATTTTAATATTTAATTTAGTTCAAATAACAATTGGTATTTACGGAGTACATATTAGACTCCACCTGACAAACTAGCAAATTACAAGGTGCACATAACTCAAATACTTCGGGGATTAGGTGCATGGGAACCGTATTTCTTTGAATTTTGTCCGAGTTAGTTCTTGGTAATTTTTCACATTCTATTAACTGTCTATTTATATAGTTCTTATATATGACTGGCTTTTGCGTATGGCGTGAATATTAAATTCAAGTATTTAGTTGCTTTTAAATCTATCTAAGCTTTTCAAAAGTAATTGTTTCTTTTGAATGTCACTTTAAAAGTGTGATAAACTTTTAAAAAATGAAACTATTATTGTTTTTCTTTCTTTCTTTTTTATTGTGCAAGTGATCATTCAAATGTAATATCAATTTTTTTGCTTACTTTTAAGTGGTATAGATTATGTTCCGGCACCCGCCTAATAAGTTGGATCCTTTATTACTAAGCTCATATCTAGAATCTTCTAAAGGACACACCTCTTTGTGAGCCATAGAGACTCAGCACAGAAAAATTTCTTTTCTTCCTCAAGTAGAGGGTTCAGCATGCCCAGCTTGAAAAGGTTAGACTGGCTAGGTGGCACAACTACATGTCTTCTCCCTCAAGTTTCGCATTGGGAGGCCTTCTCTAAATACCCCCCTTACATATTGAAGGAGGATCTTCTTCTCTATTATCCAAGAGAGCTGTTACTCTTCCTCTAAGCAAAGCTGTTCTAGTAATTCACACACACTCCCCTTTGTTGCACATACATGGATAGTTTCTACACAGTCTTGGTCCATACCATGGCTGTTATGAGCATCCCTAGATTGACATACTTTATCCTCAATGGGACATCTATGAATTCTCTGCTCTTCAGATTATTTTAGTAACTTAATGGCTATCTTTGGGACCAATGAGGTTAAAAATGTAAAAGTGCGTTTGTTAAGCAAACAATTAATTATAAACTAATACTTTTTTTTTTTGTCCTAATAAACATATCAAATAATCTGTAATGCCTTAGCTTAGAAAGAGTACGACGATATTCACTTGAATGTGCCTCTGCCACTTTTGAATAAAAGCTTATGCATTAACAAAACAATAATTAAATAAGAAAAAGAAAAAGAAATTATTTATAAACAAACTTTTTGGTGTCATTAAAAAACTTAATAAATTCTATTTGTGGAAAATGTGTGATGTGATTTAACTTTTGAGAATTCCTTTCTTAACCACTATATAAAATACATGCCACAAAACAAAAACTTTATGACAAATATATAACGTGACATACACACACAGACTCAATAATGTCATGTTTCGTCTAAGGCATAGCTATCGGAGTGCTCATGCAAAAAAGTCATGTTCATAAACTTTATGACACACAGCGTAACACACGCACACACTCAATAATGTTATGTTTCGTCTAAGGCATAACTATCGGAGTGCTCATGCATAAAAGTCATGTTCATGACTAGGTATGTTGATATCGGAATTTTTGGATTTTGTTGAGTTATAAAATTATAAAGTCATTATTATCTCTTGAAAAGTATGCTGGTCTTTATTTTGGTCAAAAAGATGAGGTTTCTTTAGAAAGAAAGTTGGTATATAGTCCATTTTTGCATGCTTTAATTTTGTAAAATAATAATGCGTTTTATGGCATTGCAGTGCATGTCTCTCCTCCAAAAAACATATCCAAGGCAAAAGCCATGCATGCATCTGAATTTATCATTGGTTAGTTTCCAATTATCTGTAAATGGCCAATTCTACTTTAATATTAATAAAGCATTGCGTTCTATTGATAGATATTAGGCATACTGATCTGTCACGTGGAGGTGGAATCAGTGGCGGATCCAGGAATTTGATGAAGGTTGGGCACTAAGTGGCCCTAGGACTCATTCTGCACAAGGATAAGGCAACCGACATTTTTAAGGCAATTGAGAAAAAATGAATGTACTAATTTTAAGGCAACCGAAAAAATGAAGGTATTAATTGCCTTAAAAAATGAAAGTTTTAAGGCAACCAAAAGTTAATTTTATTTCAACCGGAATTTTTTTTTGGGATTCAGAACAAGAATCAGGTTAATTTCCACTTGAATGTATTAGTCGAACAAGGATAAGGCAACCGAATCAATGAAGTTTCATTTCTTTCCACTCCAATATAATAGCAATCAAATCAAATCAACCACTTACAATGCATAAAATTGAAAATAGTTGTGCTCGAAAGGAAAGAGAATTACCTCTCAACGGCTGAACCTGAACGGACATCTTCGACCCTAACCGTGCTCGAAAGTTTTAAGGATGACTAGTCTTGACGCTCGCTTCAACGATGAACTTTCCAATGTAACCGGTGCCTCCAAATTAGGTGCTTAGGTTTTTTTGGTTTGGTCTAATGGAGGTGATCAGGTTACTGGTGGAGGAGAAAAACAAAAAAATAAAATAGAAAAAAACTTAATTTTAAATGAAGGGCATTTTAGTAATTTCATGTCAAAATTTAAGGGGGGCACTTGCCCCCTTCTCTCTAACTTGGGTCCGCCTTTGGGTGGAATTCAAGTAACTAACAAAACTCCAAAACTTCAAGAAGGGCACAAAATTATTTTCATTATATTTAACAATTCTTGAAAATACAATTATGTATCTTTAAAATGATTAACTAACTAATAGCCTAGTAATTAACTAATTAATACAACTTTGGGCACTAACAATTACCGATGATAATTGTGGAGTTGATCGATATCATAATGATTGGTGTTGAGTGGTTGGGGTTGGTAGTAACCGATGACGGTGATTGTTAACTCATGGTGTCACTAGTAAGTGATAAAAGTGACCGATGGAGCAATGCCCGTACGTGCTCGATAAAATTTATACGAGAAGAACATATGACTATATTTAGAATTAAAGAATGTAATATTTATTATCCTGTTTATTCTTAACTACAGTCTCCCTCAAGACAAATTATCTCGCCAACCGGATAAACCTATCATATATATCTTGTGGGCACATTAAACTATGGGTTTTATAATTCTCATGTTGAAGGAGAATTGAAATCTCATGTTGTCGAGATAAAAAGCATGTGGGACCCATGTGTTAGAAAAAAATGTATGTAGGACCCATGTCAGCACGGAAATCGAAGGGTGTGTAGGAAAATTTGAATTCTCATGTTGAATGAGAATTATAAAACCCTTAAACTATAGGTAAGAACAAAATATGATAGTCTATGTTATCCTATTCTCACCATTGTGACCACCAAATCAAACTAGCCCTTAATAAGTCATGTGTTTCTAATTGAAGGTGTGGTTGAATGTGAAAGTTAAAGGGTGGAAACAACTTTTGCCATAGAGGAGGTAGCAGATTCGATAAGCTTGGACGGTTGGCCCTACCAGCCACTAAGCCATACAACTCGTAGTAACATATTTGATGACTTCCAATGGATGAAAAGAAGTTGGAGATGAGAGGCTAGCGATGGTACGTATGAACTAGATAACTATGGGTGCCAAATGCTAGTTTATCACATATACCAACTAGCTAGTACGTAAGGGACAACTGAGAAGAAAAGTAGCACCAACGAAATTGATAAAAGTGAGATGGAAAACTCAAATCATCCACCCATCTGGGGTACAAATATTCAGCTTGTTAGAATCTAAAATATGGCAGTAGTAAAATCTATCTTACCACATACGTCGATCCTCAAGATTCTAATGATCTTTATGAGAAAGAATACGTGTCCTTTTAAAGGACACAAACTTAGGTCTTTTTAAAGGAGACAGACATAAAGAAGTGTGGGTTCCATTGAAAAAAATAAAAACAAAAAAATAAAAATAAAAGTGTAAGTCTCTCCTCATCTCTTTATTAAAAAGACCTAAGTTTGTGTCTTCCCTTTTTTATATGTATATGTATATTTTTTGAGGTAGGATATTCATACTACCAAATTTTTCTACTACCACTCCAATCATCATTGGATTCAAAAGTTGTTTTCCTTTTCTCTCTTTTCATTTGACTTTTCCTCTAATCCAATGGTGATTGGAGCGGTAGTAGAAAAATTTGGTACTATAAATATCCTACCTCATATTTTTTTTGCCTCTTACGAGTAAAAGATATTATCTGTATACCAAGGAATCTAATGGAATTTGATTCTCTTCATTGTTCTCTTGTTTTGATTCTCTGATGTAATGGAATTTCCTGACACAAGCACCGCTACAAAATAATATTAACTACTATAGATTTTAAGAAAGTAATAATTTCTTACCACAAAATGACATAAAATAAATCATGAATTTGATATATACTATGCCTAGCTAGCATGTATATTGTGTTTTTATGCCAAATAATGTTAGTTCACCAAGAATTCTTGTTAATTTGATTATTTGTTTCTATGTATCTGTCAAAATTAAGACAAACATTACAAAATTATAAGCTATGATGTCAGGAAAATTTTCTGGTCTTTCTTTCAAATCGATACATGCGAAAAGTCATAGGATGAGACGTAGGTGCTGCTAAACTATGGTAGTAACTAATTACCATGCACCATTGTCTTTGCTGAAGTTTTTTCGTTTCAATGTTACTTTGAGGTAGATCGATGAAAAGAAGTTATTGTTGACTTGTAAGCACAGACCAGACACCAGAGGAATAGGAGGCAGCAGAATATATATGATCATGTCATTGGACAAGAATGCATGAACCTGTCAAGCAACTTTGGGATATACCACCCCAAAAGCTAGCTCTAAGGATGAGAGTGCCCAAGGCCTTATAAACTCCACATTAGTTTCCCATACAACCAATGTGGGACTATACATCTCAACACGCCCCCTCACACGAGAGCCGGCTTGAAGGGTGGACAACATACAAGCCCACCTACATGTGGAAATTCCACTACAAAGAAAGTGGGAGACGGTGAGATTTCGAAAGCTCTGATACCATGTCAGGCGGGTCCAAGGGGGAATCCTGTGGCGAGGGTCCACCACTAATGAGCTAAGTTGATCAAATACACCAAGTGGGTCCGACACCATTTCTCAACCCAAAACCTTAAGGTAATGGTTCATGGGTCCTTCCACTCATATACTCTTCACTTAGCTCATTACTAATCAATGTGGGACTTGAGTCAGGCGGGTCCAAGGGGGAAGCTCGTGGCGAGGGTCCACCACTAATGAGCTAAGTTGATCAAATACACCAAATGGGTCCGACACCATTTCTCAACTCAAAACCTTAAGGCATTGGGTTCATGAGTCCTTCCACTTATATACTCTTCACTTAGCATATTAACAACCAATGTGGGGACTCTCTCCCTCAACCGAGTACCCCAAGCACAAAGTACTCAACCCGCATCCTAGGGGATCATCAGGCTAGCTCGAGCACAACCCAGCTCTGATACCAGATCAAAGAACCTTGAGATACACCGCCCCAAAAGCTAACTCTAAGGGTGGAAGTGCCCAAGGCCTAATAAACTCCACATTAATTGGCCATACAACCAATGTGGGACTATATATCCCAAGATAACCCATCTTTTATTTAGTATGTCTTAATTTGCCGACTTCCAATGAAACAAAACAAGTTGGGGATGACAGGGAAACAATAATTTAACCACTTAATTGCCATGAGAGGAAAACATGCAACCCCCAAACAGTAACAATTGTTGGGCGTGGTGCTAACAGGGAAAGTGGAAATGGTGATGAGCTACAATTACCATGGACATTGGAAAAGCAACACCGCAACATAAGGGCCTCAGGTGTTGTTTAATTAGCTGCGGAAATTTGTGACACAAGTAAGTTGGAAGGAATCTGAATATGATTCTCTTCGTTGTAGTGCTGTTTTGATCAATTAATGGAATTGCCGACACAAAAACTACCTTGTCATGAAATACTAGAATATTTTATACCAAGAAAAATACTCGAATATTTGACATATAATATTATACCGAATGACCTCATTCATGGCATGTTAGATCATCGATCAAAGATTCAATTCCAATTAATGTTCTGTAACCTTTTTTTCCCTCCTTACCACTTGCAAATAAAGTTGGAAGATATACATAGCCAGGAGACCGGGAAAGATGAGCTAAACGAAATGTGATCAATAAGAGAGTCTACTCAGGGCAATATTTGGGCTAGGTTGACCCCTAAGTCAGGTAAAACATAGAGTAAATATCATTATGGGTCTTCGACAAAAAATATAGTCTCTATTTTAGTCCCTAAAAAAAAAGTATTATCGAGTCTCTAAGAAATTCAAAGTGGACCTATTTAGTTGAAATCGTGGTTCCTCACAAATTCAAAAAAGACCCATATTAGTCCCTCAAAAGGACTAAAATGGGTCTATTTTGAATTTCTTAGGAATCTCGAGATTAATTTTTTTTGTAAAGGATTAAAGTGGGAACCATGTTTTTTTTAGGGATCAAAAAAGTTCTTTACTCTTAAATTAATGAAGGTTTTGATTGTATACATTAGAGAATTATAAGCTTTTATACGAAATCATCTTTAACTAGTTTTTAATTTTTATTAGTTCATAAGTTCAGATAATAATTGAGCCCAAAACAATATCGTTTCGGGATGAAAATCAAGATATTTTTATAATTTTAATTTATGTCAGGGTTATTTTGGGATAAAAATCAAGATATTTTTATAATTTTAATTTATGTCAGGGTTATAATAGTCTTTATCATTGTAATTTTTTAATCTTTCAATCCCAAAATGACGTTGTTTTGGGAGTGAACGCATACAACTTATCAGTAATCATAGAAACATCTTTCTCATAATAAAATTAGGGAATAATTACAATATTTCTTTTTTAAATTTTAATGGGTTGCGTCAATGATTAACCTTAGTTCATATAAAAAAAAGTAGATTAGCATGTTTGGTTTTCTTTTACGGATGGAATCTCTGCTTTGGCATATATCATTAGATAAATAGCTCAACATGAGAAAAAAAAAACAAATAAAAACGAAAGTACTGAAAGGACATAAACAGAGACAAAAGCATAATTGCATTATTTGATTCACATTATATTTCCACAAACATGGAATAAAAAAAAGTTAAAAGGAAAACAAGAAAGGTGCTTATGAAAATGAAGCTAGTGAGGCAGGTATTGGGAAAGATTTTCACATTGCCCAAAATCTTTCTTGACCTCTATCTAGCTACTAGGAAAATTTATAATGCTAGACCAAAAGGCCCTTCATGTTCTTGTTGCTGGTGGAACACTTTTCCCTGCCCCTTTCTTCAACATCTCAGCAGGAACATTGATCTCAATGCCATCAAAAATGTCTGAAACTGTTTTTGTACCTTCCTTAATTGGCAATTCTTGGACTTCACCCTTTCTTACATCTGTTGTGTTTGGAGAGTCTTTACTTTTGCCCCATACCACAGTGTAAAGCCCTGAGACAATGAGAATAGCTCCAAATACACTGGAAAGGAAAAAAAAAAAAAAAAAAACAGAAATTTAGCACATAATTTTGATTGATGCATATTTTTTAGGACAAGGGATGCTTAATACATACCTTCCTAGATGAACTTGCTCAGCTAAGACAAGGGAACCCAATGCAGCTGTGATAATCATACATAAAGGACTAAAAGAAGTCACAAACACTGGTCCACGTTCCCTAGTCACAACCCCTTGTACATAATAAGCCATTCCAGAGCATATCACACCCTGATTATTACAAATTTTGAATTCAAATTAGTTACTTGAATCATTAATTAGAAACCACCATTCATCAATAATGGTTTTAAATTTTTACTTCTTGTGTTTCAAGTATTGAAAGGCAAATAAATCAACAAAAAATTAAATAAAATGTACTCACAGAATAAACACAAGCAAGAAGCCTTGAGTCCCAGCCTATGGCCCACACACTAAAGTCCCGTTCGAATATAAGTGATGCAATTGAACCCTCAACAATACCCAACAAGCAAATCCATGCTGTGAGTGAAAGCTCTGCTGGGTACATCTTCAAAGTGAATGACTAATTCCACAAAATAGTAACACAAGTCACATTATTAGTTCATTGTAAACTTAGAATGACCATTTTTTTTGGGGGGTCTTTACTAGCAAAGAATATGCATATTAATGTGCATGGTTAGTTGGCTAAATGTTAAAGAACTTTGGAATACACCACCCCAAAAGCTAGCTCAAAGGGTGAGAGTGTCCAAGGCCTTATAAACTCCACATTAGTGGCTCTGATACCATGTAAAGAACCAATTCAACCCAAAAATTTAAGCTGTTGGGTGAGACTACATTGATGGTTTTTTATATATATCAACACTAAACTTACTTGCAAAATGAAGAAACCAGCCCAACCACCACAACTTGCTATGAGCATTAGTGTGCCCACCACCCAATGCTGGTCGGAGGGCTCGGTGGCGGCGGTCCCATGGTGGTTGATGGCTCCTCCTCCCTTTATGATCTGAAAGGCAGGGCCTTTGTACAAAGTCATAACCATAGCTCCCGAAACTGTTATAACCGTTCCAATGACCTTGGCTAAGCTGTGAAATTTCCTCAAGTTCACTGTCTCTAACCTGGTTAGAAGAATAATCACCATGCCATCAGATTAATTCACTAGAGTCATGAAAAATAAATCTTTAACATTAAAATAAAGTTAAAATTAGAGGAATCTGATTAGATATGCATGTATGTCTTGAAAATAATAATAATGTTGCTTAATTAACCCAACTTGCATAAGGAATAGCGTTGGACTACATTGAATCAAGCTTTGATTTTAGAAATGATTATTCCAAAGAATGTGTATATGACACAAAATGGATTGTGACAACATTTGTCAAATGGCGGCCCCATGCCATGTAGTGTTACTTCCACATTGTTGGTTACATATCAGTTAAAGTTTTTTTTCTCTGCTATATTTTTTTTTTCTCATCTGAAGTGTAATGTTTCTATTGTAGGATGCATTGAATCTAAGTGCTACAGTAGCACCAAAGATTTATTAGTAGTGTTACTTTCACATTGTTGGATTCTATGGGAATGCAACTATCTTTTTTCCTTTGCGTAAGCACACAAGCTGCTATTAATATTGTGATGAAGTGATTGAAGCATTTACCTGAAAATGAGTGCCATTACAAAAGTAATAGCTGGGAGGACATTTACGGTGGCAGATGCAAACGTTGTTGAGGTCATCTTCATCCCCATGTTGTACAAGTTCTGATCTAGCACTGGCCTGTTGGATTTCATCACCAACCAATTTATTAATTATTTGACATCAAACTCTACATATTGTTCTTATAGCCACAAAAAATAAAACCTAAAGAAAATATTAATATGTAACTTTTTGCAATTTATAGGATAAAATCAAACTCTACATATTGTTCCTATAGCCACAAAAAGAGAGGAGAAAAAAAACCTATAGAAAAATTTAATCTGTAACTTTTTTTTAATACAATTTATAGGATAAAATCAAATTATAAAACCAAAATGAATAAGAAAAATCTAATTATCAAGCAGCTTTTTCCTTATTCATGTGATTGTAATTAACTTGACATTACATCGTAATTCAAAATCTTAAATCAACAGTAAATCTATGAATTTTATTTATATAATTTTCATTTAACTCATTTTTATCTAATGGTAAACTTCAACTTTTATTGTTTAATTTTCAACATTGACCTACAACATTGACCTCTTTACATGCCAAGTTGGTGGGTGTGCGTCACACTAGTTTGTGAAACGAATATTAAATACTTAATTTCTAAGTCTGATGTGTTTTGTCCATGCACTTTCAGTTTTGTTTAATGAATTAATATTTGTTATGTTATATGAGATAATTTTATCTCTTATACACATATAAAAATGTGTGGGATCAAACTCTTAGGATTAGTTTAGTGATGAGAGATTTATGTAATTTGTATTAGATTATGTGTTAATCTTTACTATTGTACCGGAAAAAAAAATGTGGAACCCATACGAGACTATACGAAGAGAAGAGAGAGAAAAAGAAAATATTGATATTATATATTTTTATATTTGTATAAAAAATAAAATTATATTGTACAATATGATAAACATATTTTTATTTATTTAGATATGTACAAATGTTCTGTGCTCATCCTAGAGACGTCAATTTGGCCTTTGTACGGACCACGTTACCAACGCAACATCCATTGCCTTGCTAGCTTTTCGCTAGCGTGAATGAAATTGTGATTAGAAACATTGCGTTTTGTTAATGATTTTGTGGTGGGTCACTTTCTTTGTTATGACGTCTCCACTAGAAAAGGTAGTGCAATATATGACGCGTCATTATTAAGTATTCATGTCATTTTTGTTTAGTTTGAGGATATATATATATATATATATATATATATATATATATATATATATATATATATATATGGGAGAAAAGTATATTTACAAATTTTTTTTTTCTTACAAACTCTTTCAAATCAGAGTCGTTAATTTTTTCTTATCTAATGGCTCCGGTCGAACTTAGTGTAATTTACAAAAAAAGTTTATAAACGGATCTTATCCCATATATATATATATATATATATATATATATATATATATATATATATATATATATATATATATATATATTTGTAAACAAATATGTGTGTGTGGGGGAGGGTTAATGTATCTCTTGTTACATGAGAGATCAAAACACTCCTATACATTCGGTCGTGGGTTCCATTGCAAACTTTTTCTCTCATCTCATTCTTTTTGTAATTTGCCTCAAAAATTTTCTCTTCAATTATCATATATATATATATATATATATATATATATATATATATATATATATATATATATATATATATTCCGTTTCCAGTAAGATGCAGAACGGAAGGAATTAGCAGCTGAATAAATAAGGAATAAAAAACGCTGCTGGTTAATTAGACGTATCTCACATAGTCGTGTTTTCCCAATTAATGTTGGAAATTTAATAAAAACATTTATTTGATTAATTTTATTTATGTATTCGTATATTACGTATGTGTAAGTTTTAAGTATTTATTTATATATGTATTTAATTAATGAATATATTTAATATTTGGAATTAAATTCATAATAAGTTCTATTAAAAAAAGTGCAATAATAAGCTATTAGAATTGATCTAGCCATTAGAATTGATATAGTAGTGAGAGATTTGGGTAGGTTGTATTAGATTATGTGTTTAATTTCCGCTATTGTATCCAAAAAAAAAAAGAAAAAGAAAAAGTGCAATAATAAAATAATAGTAAATAAAGAATATTCAAATAAATCTAAAAGATCGCATTCACACTGAATTATATTTAAGTATTGAGTGCTTTCGTTCACTTAATCAGTTCACCACACCAAGAAAGAATATTGATTTTATGCTACTTCAAAGAAAAGGTTATATTATAGGCATAGCTACTCATGCATGCATGCATGTGTACTTAAAATATTATCACGCAAGGTCCAATCCATGAAGATACAAAAAAGGACAAAATGTATGATTCGATCCTACAAATATGACATGTAGAAAAAGTTTGAAGATCCTTACTCAAGGAAAGCAAGCGCCACTATCCTCAGGAAGATGGGGAGAGTCATCTTTGGCCTTGTTTTTCTGTAAAGATAGAGAATCAAAACATAACCTTATTTAAGCTGATGGATGAAAAGAAGAAGGAAATTGGGATAAGAGACACACACACATGTACACACGGAAAGAGGGAAGAGAAAAAAAGTGGAATATATATTGTAATTTGTGGCAATCATAACCGTCGCGTATATCAAAAATGAACCGCCGTTAAATGCTTGTTTTTTTCGTAGTGAGACACACACATGTACACACCGAAAGAGGGAAGAGAAAAAAAGTGAAATATATATATGTATATGTATATATATACCTTTCAAGAACAAGCGCAAAAGGGGTTATTAAAAGAGCCGCAACAACATGACGATACACTGAGAGGATCCAATGGCTCATGCCATGCTTGAAAGAAACCATAGTGATAACATACATACCAGAGTAGCCAAATTGAAGGGACACCATAGCAAGGTAAGGTTTCAACTTGCGAAGCCCCTTGCTTAACTTACCACTAACATTTTGGTCCTCCATCTCTTAGTTCTATGAGCAACGGGGTGACACACAGAAAGCACACACAAACTCTATCTAATGAGCTATGGTTTGTGACTTGTGAGTTTGTGGGTGACCCTCAAAACGCGAAATGACCTTCTTATAGACCCAAAAAGCAAAACATAATTAAAAAGAAGCCCGGGTTTCACACAACACCTACACTTGTCTTAGGCACTAACTCTCTCACTTCAATTTTCACCCCACCAAAGATTCCTTATCCATATTTTACCAAACAAACCCATATTCCGAGCAATTACTACAATCCTCTTCTATGTTTATAATAGAAGCAAGAGAAAAAAAGTAAGGCACAAATTATGTGTATCTCTATAGGAAAAAAAAAAAAAACTTTTTATTGTCCTCTTATTATAAATTTTCTCTCTTTTTCTTCTAGGATTGTTTAATTTTTGGAAAGTGGGAGGTGTTTGATTTCATTGACCACCAAATGGAATTTGGGTTTAGTGCTTGGTCATGACGCAAGCAAATATGTTCATATGTGGTGTTAAGTAAGAGTTGGTGCTGTATATGTGGACACCATTTAGAAAGATGGATTAGTGAAAAATCATTCGTTAATTAGAGGCTCTTTACTGATGTTAACTAATGAGACATTGTTTAGTATTTGTTAAAATTTGAGTAATAACTATGTGAAGTCACTATCTCGATCTATTTTTTATTTTTTATTTTTGGAACATATCTTAATTATCTCTTTGAGGTGAGTAGGCTCCTTTAATATCTCCACAAATTTTGACTCTTTGAGTCAGCTATGAGACTAATGCGGGGGCGGGTGAATGATAAAGATTTCAAATCCCTATTATAGGTGGCATGTGAAGATCGAACCAAAACTCATTCCTTTTCCACCTCCCATGCATGAGCCACCACAATTTTGATATACATACTAATATATATCTCTATCTATATATATATATATATATCTCTATCTATATATATATATATATATATATATATATATATATATATATATATATATATATATATATATATATATATGTCATATATTCCGGAATCAAATTATATTTAAATTGAGCATACCGAATCTCATACTCAAAATCTTGTTGGATCAGTGGGATTAAGATATAGTAAAGGTATATAAATACAAAAAACATTATCCACTATGTGTTAAATAACTCAAAAAAAAAACTCTATTTCAATCAATCGTGCCACACCAAAAATAAGCCTAGTTGCTACAAATTTAAATCTGTTATCTCCTTTTGCTTTAATTTAATTGAATAATAATGATTCAACTAAAAAATTTCTTTCTTTCAAACGATAATAGTTCCCCTTTTAACTATTAGTGCTTTTTTTGTTGAGTTGCCATTATTCAATTGGATAGACAGAGAAGTAAAAGTAAAGAGTTCAACAGTTTTATTCCATATATATTTGTAACTGTATATTTTGACTTTGGTGGTTGCCATATTCCTTACAACCACAATTAGTGACAATACAATCGGGGCTTGCTAGTCATGTTTCGGTTGATAATTTGATATAGCAATGCCCAACTTAAAATATCAAATACTAAGGGAATGCTATATTTTTGGTTCATATTATTTTGAAGATATCGTGTTTCTTAAGTGAAGGTTGATATAACAAGAGTCACGCATTAATCATGAATTCCAATAAAACAGCTTGATTGTGTGACGCTGCTAAATCTCAAGAGAGTGTCGTGGGCAGTAATTTTTTAGTTTCCTCTCAGTAATTGTGGCAGGGTTTAAATTCACGTTGTATTGAGGCAAAAATCAATATATTTTTGTAATTATAATTTATTTCAGGATTATAATAGTCTTTTTTATTATAATTTTTTAATTTTTCAACAAAAAACGACGTCGTTTTGGGAGCGAACGTAGATAATTTATGTACTTTCACTGTATAAATATTAAAGCGTTAATTTAAAGAATGAAAAAAGCATATTGAGGTTTGTTTATTTGAAGGTTTATTTTCTAGCAAATTGCTGGCCTCTTAATTTGGATTCCAATTATATCATAAATTACATGTGATATTGGCTCTCACTAAGGAAAAATTATTCACAGAAATCCGGCATAAATAATGCCATTTTTTGGGTACGAAACACGTAACTAACGGTCCTCTTTCGCTCTCTCTAAAATGACATCTTTGAGATTAAGGAAAATTATTTTTGTTTGAACGAAAATCTCTTCTTTTCTTCCTTTTTCTTTTAAGATTTAATAAAAAGAAATTAGCAAAAGAAAGAAGAAGTTGAATTTATAGACGGCATAACATTTAAGTATAGCTTTTACCTTTCTGTCAAACACCATATAAGATTTAATTTCCTTTAAAGTTCAGTTACATATGCACTAATTAAAATGAAGTTGCCAGGCATCTAAAAGGAATGGATGACAAATACTAAAAACAACATTAATTTTCGTCTCATTCTGATCAATCAATTGCTTGTATTCATAATAAATTTGATAATAGTTATATGAAACTTGGTCAGAAAACTAATTTTGGACGTTGATCTCTACGGTTTCAAGAATGAAGAATAGCTATCAAAACCACTTCTCATATATATATATACACTTTCTTATAGCATGCATCTTGTGTGAGTCAAAATATGGAATTTTGTTGCAACGGATATTTTCATTTGATCGTAAATGATCTGTCTTGTAAAATAACAGTTATGATTGACAATAGTAAAAGAGAAAAAAAAAAGAATATCATTTAGAAGGACACAGGTTGTGTACTTTTATATGATTTACACAAAGTATGACCGGTCATACTTTGTGTGAATCTGAAAAGTTTTTTTTTCTCTCTCCTCAATCACATCGCTGATGTGTAAAGTAAAAAAAATAACTTTTCAGAATTACAGAGTATTACCGGTCATACTCTGTATAAGTCACTAAAAAGACATTGGTAAAATGTTGATTATATGAAGATACTATAGGTAATTGTTTGAGCTCAAATGTGTACTCGTGGATCGATAGGTTACAACAAGCGGAAATCGTGTTTTTCAATTTATTCAATTATTGTATTGATAATCCCGAACGGAGCATAAATTGTGGCATACATGGCCCAGGAACTAAAGTTGGTGGTTTCGTGTTTGGATTCCAACAAGCTATCAGGTTCGGGTTGGTGGAATCCCACCATACAAAATATTGGGAAAGCACTATGAAATGGATATAGAACAATTACTAATAGGTGGCCGGTTAATGGAACGTAGCCACATCTCTTTCCGTAAACAGTGACAATGTGACATTACTGTGTATATACACCATGGATGTGAGGTATAAAGCCCATATTTAATCGTATCTCCCAAAACGCATAGTTAGGATATGCAATTTTTTATTTTTTTTTACCGTATCTTAAAGAAAAATATCTTTTTCTTTTTATGCTTAAAAGAGGTTTTGAAAAAAAAAGGGGGTTTGATAAACTGATTTTATCAAATATTATTTTTAATTATTTATGTTCGCTAGATTAAAAAAGTTTTTTTTTTTTTAATAATATCGTCATACCCTAATGATCGATCAGAATAGTCTATCGTCACCCTCCTCCTTCTTTTTCTTCCTGATCCTAATTGCCGACCTGTCATATACTCTTATAATATCTTTAACTAAGTGTGTGAATCTAATAACTTTTTCAAATTCTGGTTAAATTCCAAGCGATTTATTCATATTCTTCCACCCAAGAAAGGAATAGAATGCTAGCATGTATCAGTCTGTCTCAAATCTAATCAGTGCTGACAATTATTTATACAATGTCAAGGAACCAGAGAATTTTGCGTCATGTATATGTGTAATTATATATATTCCCTGTAATTATAATCTTTTTGATTGCGGCTTGTCCTCCGTCATAGAAAGCTGAAACCCAAGCGTTCATGTAGGCAGGCGATTTGGGACTATGTGCTTTTTTTGTTTTTTATAGAAATATTCCAATCAGTTTACTGCTTCCCAACTAATTCGATTGGAGACTATGTTTATATTTAGAACAATGTATGCACTTAATTATAGTTATCGATGAGTAGTGCAATGCATTTCTTTATGACTAGATTGTCGATCTCATTTCGAATTTATAAGTAACTTGCAGTTGAAGTTATGACCAAAACAACTTCTAGAAAGTTATATTTAACTACTATTTAATTTTATCTTCATAATTCATAAATAAACTCATAAATGATGACTCAACTGGCTGTCTATATATATATATATTTAATCTTTTTAATTTCTGCTTGTCCTCTGTTATAGAAAGCTTATCAAACCCAATCGTTCATGTAGGCAATTTGGGACTATGTGCTTTATATTTACTACAATTTATATGTATTCCAGCTGAATTTATGACCAAGACAACTTCCAGGAAATTATATTAACTACTATTCAGTTTTATGTTCGTAAATACATACAATCATAAATGATAACTCAACCGGAGGTCTATACAAGTGTTTTTTTTTTTAAATCATGTAAAATGCAGTAGCAAGAAAAGAAATGACAAAAAGTACTCAAGGGTAAAAATGAAAGAAAAATAACAAATGATGATAGTTCAGTTAAGGCATGAGAATTGAGTAAGAGAGGATGAGAGCATGTATTCGATTCTCCCTAGTATTATATCTGGAAGGGGTTTTTAAAGTCTTAATTCTGAATCCGCCTGATTGCCTCTCATAAAGGATATATGTGATTTATCTAAGAAAAAATGAAACAATTTTTTTTTAGAAGAATTCAACTTTTAAAATTAAGTATGAATTAGTGGTTATAGTTTTAAGTAATTTCGGAAAAAAGTTTAACTTTAAATATTTATGCTCTATGATACATCAGATAAATATAACAAATTTATTTTCTTATACAATTTGTTGGCATGAATTCTCATATATATATATATATATATTCACGAGATGATGAGAGGCATATGCATACCATAAAGCTTAGAGGTTTCTTTATTTTTTGTTTATTTAAAGAATGTGAAAGAAAAGTACACTGTCTACTACTTGGTTCTTTTTTATTTTATTTTTCCTACATGATATATATATATATATATATATATATATATATATATATATATATATATATATATATATATATATATATTATATATTTCGTTGTAGGAAAGAATATTATAATCATTATAGATTCGAATGTCTTTTTATTTTATTTTTACTAGTGTTCCAGAATGATTGTAAAGATAATATGTTGTACATACATTTTTATATAATTTATACTTTGACAATTTCGGAACAAGGTTTAACATTGGTCATTTAATTCGTCAAAGTTTTTGTAATCTGTTCACATAAACTTCTTAAATGCTACAGAGCCCAGAGAAATATCAATGGAAATTCTTCGAAGGCAGGGCTTTCGTTCGTAGAATTGAATTGATCCAATAATTTCTGTCCCAATTGAGAGTGGCAATGACATATTCGAAACAGTAAATTCTAGATATTGCCCAATAATTAATGTGCAGATCAACATGCATAAAGGCAAAGCATTAATCATAGTCTATAAAAGTTAAAACTTTACTAACTTTTAGACTGCTAATTTGTATGGACATGAAAGTAAGCAAATGTATGTGTCAGCGTTTGTTTCCATATAAGCCAGGAAAGGTACTTAAAATTGAGATTTTATGTAAAATTAAAAGGGGATAAAAAATTATAAAATGTAAAATTATAAGGTAAAAAAATCGTAAAAATGTAAAAGCGTTTGAAATATTTGTAAGATCGTTTTGATGAAAAAAAATCATAAAAACATAAAATCGTAAAAATCAGATTTTAACTACTATGGGGAACTTATTACATATTAAAAAGAATTAACATGTTTTTTAAATTTTATTAAGTATTAAAATTTATAAAAGCATTAAAAATAAAGAATAAATTATTCTACCTATTTTTTTATGTCTACTTTAGGCAAAAAAAATTAAATATTATTTTTTTAATAAATAATTATAGTTGTTTTGAAATTATTTTTGTAAATATAATACTCAAATATGTCCACATGGGGCGTAACTCAGTAGAGAGACACGTCTATGTGGGGCGTGACCTAAGAGAGAGACATGCTCACATGCGACGTGACCAGGAGAGAAACACGCCCACATGGTGAATAAGTCTTTGGTGCTACTATAGCATATAGATTCAGTGCATCCCACAAATGAGAGCATTACACATAAGAGGAGGGAGAAAAAATTTGGTAGAGGAGAGAGAATTTTGGCTTGATATGTAATGCTCTCATTAGTGAGATGTACTGAATCTTTGGTGATGCATTAGCACCAAAGATTTATTCCCATATGGTGATCCAATAGAGAGACACGCCTATCCCATGTAGGAGTGACCTAAGAGACAGACGTCCACATGGAATGTGACCAAGAGAGAGACAAGACCAACATGGGCGAAACCTCCCTTAATATTAATACAAGCAACATGTTTTATTATTCTTAACAACATTAATCTCTTCTCCGCACTGCATGCATGTTCCTCTTGTGTCACATTACTATACCCCCTAACCTATAGCATCAGGAGTTCGAAGTCGCAGTGAGTTGTTGGACGTCGCAATTGACATTGCTAGTGCCATTAATGATAGTTGCCAATCTTAACCATTCCTAGCCAACTTTTCCTCGTATTTATATAGGCTACAACTTTTTTTTTACTGAAAGTACTTTTTATTTTAAAAAATTTGAGAACCGAGATAAAACTCATTTATATTACTTGCAAAGTAAAAAAGTAAAGGGAATATTGTAATATTTACATAAACACAATACATGAAAGTCATTAATAGTTTTGTAAACCTGGGAGGTCACGCTCCTGTTGGGCATGTCTCTTTCCTGGTCACGTCCTATGTGGGTGTGTTTGACTACTGTATTTGCGTAAATAGTTTCAAAACGACTAAATTTGTGTAATTATTTATTAAAAAAGTAATATTAAATTTTTTTTGCCGTCTGCCTTATCTATCAATCCTCAGCACTGTTAGATCAAAATCTCAAAAGGAGAGATAAATGATAAATGTTAGTTGAGATTTTGGTTTATCGGTGTTGGAAATTGGTAGGCAAAGTAAAAATAAAAAAAGTAGGTAGAATATCTTATCCCTAAAAATAATTGTGCGTATATATTATGGGAAAAATATTTATGCAGTTAATGCAGATAAGTCATCTGCATTTATTCTCAAAACAATGTCGTTTTGGTATTGAAATCTTAAAAATACCCTGAGATAAATTAAAATATAGAAATACAATGATTTCCGCCCCAAAACAACGTCGTATTGGGCTTACTCCAGATAAGTTATCTGCAGTAACTGCAGAAAAAGTGAACTCATATATTATTGTATAATTAGGAATGTGCATGGGTTGATTTGAACTGAATTTTTGAAGAACTGAACCAAATTTAAATGGTTCGGTTCGGATTGAAAACATTTCAATTTGGTTGAAAATCGGTTCGGTTTAAAACCAATTGAGATTGAACCTATTCTAAAAAGAAAAGAAAAATAAAAAAATAAAAGAAATAAAGAAATAAAATGGTTCAATTCGGTTCTTGAATTAGTTCTTTAAAAATCAATTTGGTTCATGAATTAATTCTCAAAAGCCAATTATTTTAAGAGCAGTTTGGTTTAGTTCACATTTCAGTTCGATTTGTTAATTTTTTTTGTATATCCCTATATATAATTTTATATAAAAAAAAATAGTGATTGGCCCGTTTATATAACACGTTAACAATAAATAGGGTTGAATTAACAATTTTGCCAGCTTAACAAATTATTTTATTCCACTTAAAGCGAGATACATATTAAGATTGCCAGTTTAAAAATAAATTTTTTAAGAAATATTATATAAACTTTAGGCATAAAATCTTCAACAACAATTATTAGAAGATACATATTAAACTGATTTAAGATTAATGGCCTATAATTAAAAGGTCAATCATCAAAATAATTTCTTGCATCTTGAAATTTCAAATATATATATATTTTTAATAGAATTATGATAAATATTTATTTATTTGATACATTATCTGAGTTTTTTTATTTATATTTTAAAAAATATACTCCCTTTTTATTTCAATCTCTTTAGATAAATGTTTCTATTTCTTTTTATTTAATTTTTGAAAAAATAATGAAACTTTAATTATTCATTTTCTAACTTAACCCTTAGTATCAATAAGCGAGAGAAAAGAATTATAAAATGATAACTATATTCGAAATATTTTAATAGGAGGGAGGTTATATTTGCATCATCTTTTATCTTACAATTATTTACAACCATCTTTATTATTGCTCGATCAAAATCTTTTAATGTGATTATAAGAGATTGTATGAAAAAAATTTATAAGTATGATCTCTCCCTTTTAATATAGGATGATTAAATAAAATGAACTTATTTTTGCTTATGATAAATACTATTCAATGATTTTTTTTTTTTTTATATAAAAACTTAAAAAAGAACGGATTTATTCAATTTTAAGTAATAATGTTCATGATTATAATTTAATACAATAATGTCAAATTTTTGCAATCACTACCAGAATATTCAATTTCATTTTCAAATTTTGTGGGTGATATCGTCGTCGGAAGCAATAATTCGACGGACAAAATGTCACCTTTGAAAGCTACGATGGAAAAGTCGTCGTTTATGTAATTAAATGGTCGTCGAAAGTTATGATAATTGAACGGCTGAGATCACGTGATGTTAATGGAGTAAATCATCAATATCCGTCGGTGATTATGGGTATCTGATCCAATGGAATGATCGTTCGGTTGATAAAGATTTCATACTGCGCCGTCGCAAAACATGGACATGATTCTATCTATTGTGTATATATTGTCCGTTGAAAGCATCCACGTAGCATGCATATTGACGAAATAGGAATTATGATCCATTGAAAGGCATCTTCAACTTTCGATCGAATAAATTCGTCGAAAAAACACGGTTTGTGATTTTCTCACCAACAATCAATTCAGTCAAAAACTAAGTTTTAGTTTTAGGCAACGATAGATAATATACCCATAAATCTTGGTAATTTCTGAATTTGGTTCCACAACCTGATAATTTACGACTGGGGTTGCAATTCTCACATTTCAATTAAGATTGGAACCAACAACCTAGCAATAAAGTCAATATTGGCGAGGGTGCATAATTGGGACACAAATTCATGCCGAATCAATATTTTTTTTTTTTGGAAAAATGTTTGTCATGCCGAATCAATACAGAATTTTTTTAAATTAAAAAAATCACTTACTTTCTCTCTCCCATCCATTCTCTGTGTCTATCTCTCTCCTAATAGTAACTTATGTCATTTAAAATGCCCTTTTTTTCTTAATCCATTCAAGCATACATATTGAAAAAATGATCATGAATAATATCCATATCAGTATCCAGCCAATCTACATTATCCTACTAAATAGCTTGCTCAACATTTATCTTTTGGGGCATGTTTCTATCACATCAAACAGAGAATAAGTATAAAGAAGGAATTACATAACTAAACACATTCATAAGCCACTTTTTTATTTATTTATAAATCACAAATTTTTTTCATTTACGGGAAGGAATCTGTTACGGTTTTATTTATGTTATTTTATTATTTTTTGAATTATTGGGTTGTTTAAATAGTTGGTAGTTATTTTTCTTGTTTTGTGATTAGGTTGTTATTAATGCAAAAAAATCTTGTTTGGGAAAGATAATGTGTTCGATCCTCCTGGTCCTTTAGTTTTAGTACTGTTCTTCCAACAAAAGAAAATTAAAACTGAAAAGAATGAAATGAAGTAAAATAACGTCTATAATTTGATTCTATCCCACTTCATTATTGTTTAACATTAATTTTTTTTTAAAGGTTCCATTATATTTTTCGTTAGTCTAGTTAATATATATTGTATTGTACAAAGCATCATTACTGTAATTTCAATATAATGGAAGATGAATTACAATACCCTATAGAAATTTGTAGGGACGGTTGTTGGGGATGAGGAGTGAAGCAGTACCGTATAACAAAATGTGGTTTATAGATTTAAATACTTAGTTGATGATGGGACCGTGCATTTTCAATTTTAGTACAAGTTGATTGGTATTCACTTTAGAATAACTATTTTTGTTTATATTGTAGAATAACTAAATTGGGATCATGAACTAGATATCAAGTATCAAAGGTACTGATTCTGTTTTATTAGGTTATGCTACTTTATATTATTTATTAACGTATTGCATCGAACAACTTTGTTTTTGAATATTTAATTTCTTGACTATTTAATTTTCGTAAGATGATTCATAATAATCATAACTAATTACGTCTTCCCAACCATGTCAGCATTACTCCCAAAAAGTAAAGATTATACAACAAACAAACATGGCTTATCTATATTTTTTGGCTAAAACAATCGCACGGTGGCTGCTCCAAATATCTTTAATTGGGTTATCTATATTTTTCGGCTAAAACAATCGCATGGTGGCTGCTCCAAATATCTTTAATTTGATTCCTGTTCCATACTGACAAAACAAGATAAGTTTTACGGGATTTGATTTTTTCATGTTGCATGAGAATTCAACTCTCACGTTGTGACTCAACTAATGGTGAGCCCCACATTTATTAAAAAAAAAAAAAAAAAAAAGCTTTCGCACACAAATCGAAGGGTCACAACATGAGAATTGAATTCTCATGTAACATGAGAAAATGTTTTCCTAAGTTTCGCGCGCAAATCGAAGGGTCGCAACATGAGAATTGAATTCTCATATAACATGAGATAATGTTTTCCCAAGTTATATATATATATATATATATATATATATATATATATATATATATATATATATATATGGTTTTATTAATCTCATGTTAAAGGAGATAAGTTATCTCATGTCATAGAGACAAATTTGTGGGATCCACCACCTGAAAAAATAAAAAGAAAAGAAAAAGGTGGCACAGTTATCGAAGAGTGTGTAGGAGAGAAAATTATCACATGTAGCATAAGAGCAGCTTTTCCCATATATATTTATATATATGTGTGTGTGGAAATAGTTTTCTTATGTTGTAGAAATAAAATTACAAGTGGGACCCACAGGTAAGAGGAGAGAGAAAAAAGAATGGTGGGACACAATACCTTTTTTTGTGTGTAGAAAAGTTGTTTATCTCATATAAAATAAAATAAACATAACCAATATATATATAGGGGCATGTTATATTTACAAACTTTTTTGTTTACAAACTCTAACAAACTACACTAAGTAAGACCCGTCATACTTTTTTTTTTGTAAAGACCCGTCATACTTTAATCATGCAGTGTACGACCGGTCGTACTTAGAATAATTTGCAAAAAAAGTTTCTAAACATAGCCTATCCCATATATATATATGTATATATATATATGGTCGGGATCATTTTACACCAGTGTAAGTTACACTCTCAATCTTGACCATTGATCCCACTTATAGGGCTCTAATTGTTTAGTAATGTGAGCCATTGGATACAAGTGGATCAATGGTCAAGATTTAGTGTAAGACTTCTAACTCTTACATCGGTGTAAGAATATCCTATCCCATATATATATATGGAGCCACTTTACGTACAATAACGACAGGGGTATGGTTATGATTTTTCACATTTAATGCTTTCATACTTTGTATGGTTATGATTTCCCACATTTGATGCTTTCAAGTATATATATGGCAAGTATTTGATTGTTGCACGTACAGTAGCTGCAGAAATGTAAATCCATATATATATATATATATATATATATATATATATATATATATATATATATATATGAGGTAGGATTCTTTGACACCGGTATCAAATTTGAAGTTTGACACCTCATCTGAGAGCCGTCAGATAAAAAAAGATCAACGGTGTCACATGCTTACAAATCAGAGCCGTTGATCTTTTTTGATCTTACGGCTCTCAGATGAGGTGTCAAATTTGAAATTTGACACCGGCGTCAAAGGATCCTACCTCTATATATAATCCTACCTATATATATATATATTTATATATATATGGAAAAAAATTTGCAATTAATGCAGATAGGTTATCAGAATTTATTCCCAAAACGACGTCATTTTGGTATTGAAATTTTAAAAAATTATAAATATAAAAACTATTATAACCCTAAAATAAATTAAAATTAAAAAAATACCATGATTTCCGCACCAAAATAACGTCATATTGGACATACTGCAGAAAAAGTGAACCATATATATATATATATATATATATATATATATATATATTTGGGGAAGAATCCATTTACAAACTTTTTTTTACAAATTACACTAAGTATGACCGGTCAATGGTCATACACTTTTGATTAAAGTATGACCGGGCATACTTAGTGTAGCTTGTAAGAGTTTGAAAATATAACTGTAACAGCCCGTGTTAACCCGGTCTGTTAACACACTATCGTATTAAGCCACGCTTAATTAAAATGCGGAATAACTTTTTCTTTAATTCAATTATGACGTCATTAACTTAACCAACTTGTTTACTTAATCATTTTCATAAAAATACTGCCTGTATGTAAATTGCAAGACAACTAACTGAATACCTCATAAATAAATATCAAGTGAGTCTCTAAAAACCACAGGACTACAACATGCAGCCTGGGTCAAAATCCTGATACTTTAATTACAACATAATTAGAAAGACAATAACGCAATCATGTGGCATGGACAAACCCCATGCTCACCAAATAAGGCAACAAGGCCCAATAACAGTCTCAACATAAATAGCATAATCAAAACGGAAAACATAACAGTCAACTCAGCACGTCAGCATATCATCAATATCAGCTCAGCTCTGGCCTCCTGCCACCTGAGCCCTCAACATTACCTGATCCTGAAATAAGCGTCCCCAAACGTGGGGTGAGATCTCTAACAAGAAATCTCAGTAAGACAAGGGGTCCTCAAGGAGTCTCCACCCCAAGCTCACTTACATGTGTAATATAAGTTCCAAAAACAGTATTTACAATATAAGTTCCAAAACTATGCGATGCAGCAATTAATCATGTCATGTGTGCATATCAAATCTACTGGCCAGAGAAATGTAGGAATACGTCTATGCCTACATGAGTACCAGGACGCTACCTGTACCTCACCACAGCCTCACCATCTTGTATGTACTACATACTCAGGCTTACCGTATAGGTGGACACCACATGCATATCATAATAGCTCATTACATATAAACAGCTCAACAGCATTTCAAAATAATCAAAGCATGTAACACAACATGCATAAACCCATCCCCATGGGACATGGTGGAACATCAAAATGGCTAAACCGAGGACACGAAAGCTTACCTTGCAAGCAATCAATCCAAGCCAAGAGTCCAACCACTCACAAGTCCACAAACAGCAGTATCACAATCTGATATGGACCAACATTACATCAATATTAATGCATCTCAAGCATACAACTTAAAGACTACGCCTTTCCTTTACGTTTTACGTCTTAAGGCTTCCAACAAAGCCATAAGCCCTTAATCATGTGATTCTGACTTAGTTCCTTTATTACAGAAGTTCAACTTCCTTAAACTAGGGTCCACTCACACCCAATAGCTTACTGTTCATACAATAAAGCTACTGTCTGCGCAGAACCCAGGATATCCGGATATCATGAAGAACATATCCGGATATGTCATATCCGGATATCACACTGGACATATCCGGATATGTCATATCCGGATACCCAGATCCCATATCCGGATATCAATATCCGGATATCATATCCGGATACTGATATCCGGATATCTGTTCGACAAATATCCGGATATCTCACGACAGAATGCAGTTTCTGCATTTCGTGAATATCCATCCCAAAGGTCCAACTTTTAACACATGTACACGTTAAAGCATGCATCTTTAGTTCATTTTAGGTTCATATACCTTATACCCTCTTGTTTACTCATTAAACATGGTCAAGACATCAACTTTAAGCGTTATAAACCCATGATCATAGGGAGGTAACTTACCAAAGTTCAAAACAGAGGCAAGTTGTGCTCTTGGAGCCCTCTCAAGACACTTCAAACTCAGCCTAAGTATGAGCACGAAAATGGCACTTCAAGGTGGGTTCTTGCACCACAAGAAGGCACTTTGAAGCTAACAATGACTACCACAAAGTAGCCATCACTAAAGCTTCAAGTTCAGCTCACTAACCTCACACACACAGCCTTCTCAACTCAGAAAAGGTTGCACCACCCTCACTCAAGACACACTCTAGTTGCTTGGAAGGAGGAATGGTGAAGAAAGAAGAAGAAAAGAAGAAGAAGAAGAAGAAGAAGAAGGCAAGGAAGCAATGAAACAGTGCCAACACTCAGCAAACTCAGCCTCTCACGTATGATGGTGGCTGCCTAGGGTTGTGAGCCCACTAAATGTGTCTATTTATAGGCACAAGCCACTAATCGCGCAGTATTAGCCTTAATCGCAAAGTAAAAGATCTTGATCTCAAACTTCGGATTCTAGACCTACGCATTTTTCTAAGATTTGTCATATTTTTATTTTATTTTTCGGAGCACCTTTCCGGTACGCGCTTTTCCATAGCCAGTATCAGTTCTGGCATCAGATTACGTCATTTTGACTTGAAACTTGTTTTACAAGTCCTACATAATATTCTAGTAATTATCATGCACTCGTTATAATTTTCCGGGATACTTTTCCGGTACGCATTTATACCGAGTAGCAGAACCGGTATCTGCGCTTTTCTTCCGAAAAGCGACTTTCAGCATTTTTACTTACTCAATATAATTATCTAAGCCCATTAATAACTATTAGGGTCAATTATGGAATTATTTCCTAATTATCATAATTAACTTACTAATTACCTTAATTAGCGGTGCGGGTTCTTACATTCACCCCACCTTTTTAAGGATTTTGTCCTCAAAATCAGAAACATACCTGTCTCGGAAGTCGGGATACTGTCGGAGAAGCTCATCCTCTCGCTCCCACGTGCATTCCTCGGGACTACGCCCAGTCCACTGCACCTTGACCATCGGAATGATCTTGCTCCTAAGCTGTTTCTCGCCTCGATCGAGAATCTTGAGTGGTCCGACGGGAGTCTTTAGGTTCTCCCGAACCTCCACATCATCCGGCTGCACCACGTGCGAAGGGTCTGCTATGTATTTTCGAAGCTGAGACACGTGAAACACGTCGTGGATGTTGGCTAGGTTCGGAGGTAAGGCGAGTCGATAGGCAACTGGTCCTACTCTACCAAGGATCTGGTAGGGCCCAATGAATCGCGGGCTCAACTTCCTCACGCCGAGTGCCCGTCCAACACCGGTGACAGGTGAAAGTTTCACAAACACGTGCTCACCCTCACTGAACTCCAGTGGTCGATGCTTGACATCGTAGTAGCTCTTCTGACGATTCTGCGTCTGCTTCAACTTTTCCCTGATCATTTGGATCTGTAGGGTAGTATCTTGGACAAAGTCCAAGCCGAAAAGCTCTTTATCTCCAACCTCAGACCAGCAAGTAGGAGTCCGACACCTCCTACCATACAGCGCCTCGTAGGGTGCCATGCCCAGACTAGCATGAAAACTGTTGTTGTATGAAAATTCAACCAACGGAAGGTACCTATCCCATGCAGAACCCTGCTCCAACGTGTAAGCTCTCAACATGTCCTCCAATGTCTGGATGGTCCGCTCAGTCTGTCCGTCAGTCTGAGGGTGATAGGCGGTACTCAATCTCAACTGCGTACCAAAAGCCTCCTGCAGCGCCTCCCAGAACCGAGATGTGAACTTCGGGTCCCTATCACTGATGATACTCTCGGGCACCCCGTGAAGCCTCACAATCTCGCGGACATATAGCTTGGCCAACTGCTCTGTAGTGAAGCTCACCTTCACTGGAAGAAAATGGGCAGACTTGGTCAATCTGTCCACAATGACCCAGATAGAGTCACAACCAGCCTGAGTTTTAGGCAATCCCACCACGAAGTCCATGGAAATACTCTCCCACTTCCACTGTGGAATCTCCAGAGGTTGAAGTTTACCAGACGGTTTCTGGTGCTCGATCTTCACTTTCTGACAGATAAGGCACTTGGACACGTAGACCGCTATGTCTTTCTTCATGCCCGGCCACCAAAAATTCCTCTTTAGGTCCTGATACATTTTTGTAGCACCAGGGTGGATAGTAAACCGGCCCTTATGAGCCTCTGCCATAACCTCCTCAGTCAAAGGCCCTCGAGGAATAACTATCCTCTTCTGGAACAGCAATAAACCATCCTCATTCCAAGACACACCGTCCTGGTTCTTCACGTAATCAAGGCATTCTCTTTGCACTTGCGCTTCTTTGATCTTTTCCATCAGTTCATTAATCACTTCTGCTGTTTCCATCTCAAGTAGTGCACCCCCAAACAAGGAGTTCACTCTCAAGTCTCTGAACTTCTCGATCATCTCGTAGTCGTTCATCATTAAACTGGATAGGCTCACGGATTTCCGACTCAAAGCATCGGCTACCACATTGGCCTTGCCAGGATGATACCTCAACTCAAAGTCGTAGTCCTTCAAGAACTCCATCCATCTACGCTGTCTCATGTTCAACTCCTTCTGGTCAAACAGGTACTTCAGGCTCTTGTGATCACTGAATACAGCAAACTTCATGCCAAACAGGTAATGCCTCCAAATCTTGAAAGCAAAAACAATGGCTGCCAACTCCAAGTCGTGAGTCGGGTAGTTCTCCTCATGAGGTTTCAACTGTCTTGAAGCGTAAGCAACCGCTTTCCCTTTCTGCATCAGCACACAGCCAAGTCCTTTACCAGAGGCATCGCAGTACAACTCGAATTGCTCCGCAGGATCAGGAAGGACTAACACAGGAGCAGTAGTCAGTCTCTCCTTCAACTCCTGGAAACACTCCTCACACTCATGTGTCCACACGAATGGAGTCTCCTTTCGGGTAAGGCGAGTCATCGGTAGCACCATCTTGGAGAATCCCTCTATGAACCTCCGATAGTAACCTGCCAAACCCAGGAAGCTTCTTATTTCTGTAACCGTCTTGGGCCTCTCCCAATCCATCACGGCCTCAATCTTGTTAGGATCAACTGCAACTCCATTAGCTGAAATTACATGACCCAGAAATTTCACCGCCTTGAGCCAGAACTCACATTTCGACGGTTTAGCATATAGCTTTTTCTCTTTTAGCACTTACAACACAATCTTCAAGTGCTCGGTATGCTCCTCCTCCGTCTTGGAGTAGATCAAGATGTCGTCAATGAAGACGATCACAAACTGATCCAGGTACGGCTGGAAGATTCTGTTCATGTAGTCCATGAACACTGCTGGTGCATTGGTGAGTCCAAACGGGATCACCAAGTACTCGTAGTGCCCGTACCTCGAGCGAAACGCTGTCTTTGGGACATCCTCCGGCTTTACCCGTATCTGATGATAACCGGACCGGAGATCGATCTTTGAATACACGCAAGCACCCCTGAGCTGATCCAGCAAATCGTCAATGCGTGGAAGAGGATACTTGTTCTTGATTGTCACCTTGTTCTACTGTCTGTAGTCGGTGCACAACCGCATGGTCCCATCTTTCTTTTTCACAAATATGACCGGTGCTCCCCAGGGAGACACACTCGGCCGAATAAAATCTTTTGCTGAAAGCTCCTCGATATGCTTCTTCAGCTCCGCCAACTCTGGTGGCGACATCCGGTATGGAGCCAACGAGATAGGCCCCACACCAGGCAATAAATCTATGGAGAACTCTATCTCCCTCTGCGGTGGAAACTCAGGAATCTCCTCAGGAAACACCTCGAGGAATTCCCTCACCACAGGAATGCCAGTGAGATCCTCCTGTGTCCCACTCACCAAACCTCCCAACATGACATAGCCAAATGCCCCTGCTCTCAAGGCCCTCCTCGCCTGCAGGACTGAAATGAACGGTGAGGAACTGGCTGTGGACCCACCCGGAGACATCACCACTTTCTTGGCACAGCAATCAATCATTGCACAGTTTCTGGACAACCAATCCATGCCCAGAATAATTTGAAGGTTGGCCATTGGTAATCCTATCAGATCTACCAAGAAGTCACGGCCATCCCACTAAAACGCTACATCGCGATGAACAGTGGAGGTCAAACATTTTTCTCCGGTGGCGGTGGTAACCCGCATCGGTGGAGAAAACACATCACTGGGCAACTCAAGCCCCACAGCAATAGGGGTAGCAACAAAAGAGTGCGTTGCCCCGGAATCAAACAAAACATCAATAGTTGATCCACCAATGGTAATAGTACCTCTGACCAGGTTCGGAGCTCTGTCCGACTGCTGACGGTCCAACGTATACACACGCCCCGTAGTAGGTGGCACTGCTGGTGCCCCGGTAGGAACCATCTGCAATGGCACAGCCTGCACTGCAGCAACTCTCGCCGTCGGGCAATCTCTGGAATAGTGGCCCTCCTTGCCACATTGGAAGCATATCAGCTGCCCGGTAGAACACGGCCCAAAATGTGACTTCCCGCATCCCGAACATATAGGAGCAGGAGGTCTAGCAGCGTTCCCCGTAGCGGTAGTCTTTCTGAACTGGTTTGGCGTTTGCTTAGCCGCCATCTGCTTGCCCTTGCCCTTGTTCGCAAAATTTTTACTCTTCCAGGGAGTGGAACCGCCGGTACTCTGTGGTACCTCCATCTTGGCCTTCTTGGCCTTACTCGTGCTGTAGAAGTCCTCAATATCACGACACTGCTGGACCAGTGTCCCAAAATCTCTGGATGCAGACCCAGCTAAGTAACCAGCAATATTCTCATTAAGTCCCCTGCGGAACTTAGCAGCCAAGAATGTAGGAGTAGGCCTCGCCATCCTGAAGTGTGAAAACTTCACCAGCTCATTAAACTTGGCCAGGTACTCGTCGACAGACAACGAGCCCTGAACCAACCGGTCAAACTCCCCCTGCTTCCTCTCCTGTGAGTCATAAGGGAAGTACTGACCCAAGAAGCTCTCCTCGAAGAATGGCCACGTCATCACATGACCCTGCATCTCGTAGACCTGAGATAGGTTGGTCCACCACTCATGGGCCTCGCCCTCCAGCATGTATGTGGCGAACAACAGCTTCTGCGGATCGGTGCACTGCATGATCCGGAAAATCTTGTCCAGCGCCTGTAGCCATCTGGCAGCAGCAATGGGATCATACGATCCGTCGAATGAAGGTGGCTTATGCTTGCGGAAAGCATTCAGCCGGCGATCGATCTCGTCACGATCCTCAGCAAGTACGGGGATAGTCTGCATGGCCCCCGTCAAGTGACTACCCTCACCCATCTGGCTATGGGAGTCCTCCTGTTGACTAGGCGGAGGTGGAGGCGGTGGCGGCGGTGGAGGTGGTGGGGGACCCTGGCCCGCAGCAGGACCAGCCCTCAGCTCCTCCAACATGACCCTCATCATCGTCATGTTGGCCATCCGGTTCTCCTCCAGAACCTCTGCCGTGGTTTGCCGGTTCGCATCTCGAATAACGTCCAGCATTGCCCGGTTCGCCAGCCTCGTGGCTTCCTGGTCGGCTAGTCGGGCCGCCTGCATCTCAGCTAATGCAGCCAGGACAAGATCCGATTGATCCTCGCTCGTACTCGTGTTCCTCCTTGGTGGCACCATGACTCTGCACAAGTTACACAAAGAATGAGTTGATCAGGCCCACGCCATGTGGTCACGTATGCATTATCATTACACACACCAGTCAGAGAGAACACAAAGTAGACACGCAACGACACATCCTAAGTTATTGCAATACATACAGGCTTTTCCCTAGAAAGTGCTCTGATACCATAAAATGTAACAGCCCGTGTTAACCCGGTCTGTTAACACACTATCGTATTAAGCCACGCTTAATTAAAATGCGGAATAACTTTTTCTTTAATTCAATTATGACGTCATTAACTTAACCAACTTGTTTACTTAATCATTTTCATAAAAATACTGCCTGTATGTAAATTGCAAGACAACTAACTGAATACCTCATAAATAAATATCAAGTGAGTCTCTAAAAACCACCGGACTACAACATGCAGCCTGGGTCAAAATCCTGATACTTTAATTACAACATAATTAGAAAGACAATAACGCAATCATGTGGCATGGACAAACCCCATGCTCACCAAATAAGGCAACAAGGCCCAATAACAGTCTCAACATAAATAGCATAATCAAAACGGAAAACATAACAGTCAACTCAGCACGTCAGCATATCATCAATATCAGCTCAGCTCTGGCCTCCTGCCACCTGAGCCCTCAACATTACCTGATCCTGAAATAAGCGTCCCCAAACGTGGGGTGAGATCTCTAACAAGAAATCTCAGTAAGACAAGGGGTCCTCAAGGAGTCTCCACCCCAAGCTCACTTACATGTGTAATATAAGTTCCAAAAACAGTATTTACAATATAAGTTCCAAAACTATGCGATGCAGCAATTAATCATGTCATGTGTGCATATCAAATCTACTGGCCAGAGAAATGTAGGAATACGTCTATGCCTACATGAGTACCAGGACGCTACCTGTACCTCACCACAGCCTCACCATCTTGTATGTACTACATACTCAGGCTTACCGTATAGGTGGACACCACATGCATATCATAATAGCTCATTACATATAAACAGCTCAACAGCATTTCAAAATAATCAAAGCATGTAACACAACATGCATAAACCCATCCCCATGGGACATGGTGGAACATCAAAATGGCTAAACCGAGGACACGAAAGCTTACCTTGCAAGCAATCAATCCAAGCCAAGAGTCCAACCACTCACAAGTCCACAAACAGCAGTATCACAATCTGATATGGACCAACATTACATCAATATTAATGCATCTCAAGCATACAACTTAAAGACTACGCCTTTCCTTTACGTTTTACGTCTTAAGGCTTCCAACAAAGCCATAAGCCCTTAATCATGTGATTCTGACTTAGTTCCTTTATTACAGAAGTTCAACTTCCTTAAACTAGGGTCCACTCACACCCAATAGCTTACTGTTCATACAGTACAGCTACTGTCTGCGCAGAACCCAGGATATCCGGATATCATGAAGAACATATCCGGATATGTCATATCCGGATATCACACTGGACATATCCGGATATGTCATATCCGGATACCCAGATCCTATATCCGGATATCAATATCCGGATATCATATCCGGATACTGATATCCGGATATCTGTTCGACAAATATCCGGATATCTCACGACAGAATGCAGTTTCTGCATTTCGTGAATATCCATCCCAAAGGTCCAACTTTTAACACATGTACACGTTAAAGCATGCATCTTTAGTTCATTTTAGGTTCATATACCTTATACCCTCTTGTTTACTCATTAAACATGGTC
Organism: Gastrolobium villosum; assembly: GCA_032173675.1. Taxonomy (NCBI): domain Eukaryota; kingdom Viridiplantae; phylum Streptophyta; class Magnoliopsida; order Fabales; family Fabaceae; genus Gastrolobium; species Gastrolobium villosum. Next base: position 72,452 of record JAVKPL010009079.1, on the reverse strand, counting down.
AAGACATCAACTTTAAGCGTTATAAACCCATGATCATAGGGAGGTAACTTACCAAAGTTCAAAACAGAGGCAAGTTGTGCTCTTGGAGCCCTCTCAAGACACTTCAAACTCAGCCTAAGTATGAGCACGAAAATGGCACTTCAAGGTGGGTTCTTGCACCACAAGAAGGCACTTTGAAGCTCACAATGACTACCACAAGGTAGCCATCACTAAAGCTTCAAGTTCAGCTCACTAACCTCACACACACAGCCTTCTCAACTCAGAAAAGGTTGCACCACCCTCACCCAAGACACACTCTAGTTGCTTGGAAGGAGGAATGGTGAAGAAAGAAGAAGAAAAGAAGAAGAAGAAGAAGAAGAAGGCAAGGAAGCAATGAAACAGTGCCAACACTCAGCAAACTCAGCCTCTCACGTATGATGGTGGCTGCCTAGGGTTGTGAGCCCACTAAATGTGTCTATTTATAGGCACAAGCCACTAATCGCGCAGTATTAGCCTTAATCGCAAAGTAAAAGATCTTGATCTCAAACTTCGGATTCTAGACCTACGCATTTTTCTAAGATTTGTCATATTTTTATTTTATTTTTCGGAGCACCTTTCCGGTACGCGCTTTTCCATAGCCAGTATCAGTTCTGGCATCAGATTACGTCATTTTGACTTGAAACTTGTTTTACAAGTCCTACATAATATTCTAGTAATTATCATGCACTCGTTATAATTTTCCGGGATACTTTTCCGGTACGCATTTATACCGAGTAGCAGAACCGGTATCTGCGCTTTTCTTCCGAAAAGCGACTTTCAGCATTTTTACTTACTCAATATAATTATCTAAGCCCATTAATAACTATTAGGGTCAATTATGGAATTATTTCCTAATTATCATAATTAACTTACTAATTACCTTAATTAGCGGTGCGGGTTCTTACAATAACCTTCCCCTCAGCGGCGTAGCCACACATATACTAGCGGGTGCCTTGGCACAGGCTTGTTTTATTTTATTTTTTTACTTATTATATATATTACATAATTAATTGTAATTTATCAAGGTTAAAATTATAATTTGACACCACCTAAATAAAAAATCAAATGTTCAATACAAAGTAACAACAAACTATCCAAATGCAGACAAATAATATAGAACTTGTACATTATGGTTATTTTTGTGTTTCACCTTCTTTTATTTTTTATCTTGTATATTTGTTTTTTTTTTTGCTTTATTCTAATTAGTTTTGTTATTTCTTCTTATTCCTATTATTAAAAACTTCTAATTAGACCTCTTGAAAATATTTGTTCTTTTAAAGGATTGAACCTTTTGTCCTTTTAGTTTTTGACACTATATTTTACTGGTAAGACATAGTTATAATATGAAATAATTTTTTCTCTTTCCTTAGTCACTTCAGCTGTAGAGAGAGAAAAAATAACTTTTCATGAAAATAGCTTTTTATGTTATAATTATGTCTTATCAGTAAGAAATAATGTTAAAAACTAAAATGGCACAATTTGTGTCCTTTAGAATAATACACACTTAACCCTTGAAAGTAACAATAATCATGAAACCAAATGAATAACACGTCTATAGTTATGGAATATGAAGGTCATTAAACTATTGTGTTTTGGGTTATTGGAAAGACAAACAACAGTAAAAAACTTAATTTCCAAATGTGAGAACTTTCTTTCGTGCTTATGGCTATTGCAAACAAGGACGATGTTCTCTAAAGAGAGATATTGAAAATTTAAGGAATAGAGGTAATGAAAGAGGAGACGAAGGACAATGTTTATTATACATATAATTATTATATTTGTGTGTTTTCATATCCTTAGGACAACGTTTGCTTCATCACTTATTATGTTATGGGAAGAAAGTGAAATTCTTATGTTTGAAATACTTATCGAAAATGTTACTGTATTTTTATATATTTGATTTGATATATAATCAATGTTAAATGTTTATTTGAATTTTTAATGTTATGTGATATTATTTAATACATAATTTAAATAACTATGCTAGAATTCATAATAAATTTTTTTCCTGATAAATTTATATAATTATTTTAATAATTTAATATGTCAATTTTTTTGGCATCATCTAAATTTTTAGGCTGGCTCCACCACCGCTTCCCATATATATATTTGAAAATCATTGTCTTATGTTGTTGCTCCAAAAAAATTTTATTCTTATGTCAGCCATTATCCATTATAACTGTGTACTATGAAGAGCTTTTTAATATTATAAATATGTACTTCCCGGAATACATAATTATAATGGCTGACATAAAATAATTTTTTTGTAGCAACATAAAAAAATGACTCATATATATATATGGAGGGTTCTTTTGACTTTAGAGTAAGATTTTTAAGTCTTACTCCTTATTTTAGCCATTGATGAACGAAAATCAACGGTTGTTATTTGTAATGTAATTAATAATTAATTAATTAATATAACACCTAACTATAACTGTTAGATGGGCGGAAATCAATGGCTAAGATTAGGAGTAAGACTTGGAAATCTTAGTCAAATGATTTTTAATACTTTCTTAGTACCAAAAAGTCAAAAACTCATTACATTATATATTTATTTAAGTTGCAGAAAAAAAACTCATCTAATCACATTTATTTTACCCGAGAATTAAAATAAGTTATTACATACTTAATTATCAGTTATCACCAAAATAATTTAGTTTGCACTTACTTGTGTAGTAACGTTGAAAATTAAAGCAAAAGGTTTGTTTTTTTTCTAAACTTACTTTAGATAATTTTATCTAATGTTTATCAAAACGACGTCGTTTTGGGACGAAAATCATGGTCTTTTTGTAATTTTAATTTATCTCAGGGTTATAATAGTCTTTATCATTCGAATTTTTTAAATTTTCAACTCCAAAACGACGTCGTTTCGATGAACATTAGACAAAGTTGTCTAAAGTAACATCAGAGACTTTTCACCTGAAGCAAATGTTTGTCATTTTAAAGGATATAACGTTGTGTCTTTTTAAATTCTAATTGTTGATTTCCGTCAATTATCGGTTATAATTTATTGGGTCAAACTTATTTTTAATAATAAATTTGACCTAATAAATTATAACCGTTAAAACGAATATCAATGATTAAGATCTAAAATGACACAATATTATATATATATATATTTTTTTTTGGTAAAAGCAATATTATATTTTTTAAATAACAAAAGTTGGCAAAATGTAACACACTTTTTAGTTTTTACACTTTTTTCTATACCCGAGTTGCATTTTTTTTTTTAAATTACATTCATCATTAGATTAAATTGCAATCAATTGTTATGGAATATGTCAATTTAGATGAGTGGTTTAACAGTGAAAGGAACAAATAAAGATCATTGGATCTTTCACATGTGATTAAGGATAGTTAAGAAAATAAAGTAATGTAACTTTGTTAATTATGAGACCTTTAAGTAAATTTCGATCTTAATTTCCTGCTTTTAGTATAAAAAATAAGGTAAGCAAGAATATATTAGGCGGTAAATGAGTAAGCATTGAAATAAATAACACAGACCACACATGATTTCAAATCTTCAACCGAATGCATAAATCATCTTATTATAAAACGATAGATCAAATTATGCAATGTCTGCGTGTCAAGTACGTACATGAGCAAACTTAAAGATCAAATGTATACCGATTAAGTAGCTAAAATCTTAGTGGGCTGGGCGTGGATTATAAGAGCCCAAGTCATGAGCTGGCCCAAAGAAACAAAGATCAAATATTAAGCGAATGTATGTATTGGCAAAGTGTATGAGACGGAGGCGGTGGCGGCGTTGCCGGAAAACTTCTTTCGGGTGCCGGTGGTGAACTTCAGTTGGTGTATGGCATAACATTGCGGCGAGCTTCAATTGGTTTCGGACCTCTGCGGCTTCGACAAGGTGAGGCTCAATGCAGCTTATTTATAAGTCATAAAAGTTACAAAGCGATACAAGATTACAAGTTCAATCAGGTTCTTTTTTTAAGCCCCGTTTGCAAAGTTATTCCCGTTTGTAAAAAAATCATATTAAGATCTGTATATATTTTTTGTTGAGTCAGTTTGGTTCAAAAGTTTATAGTTTTAAATGGTATTAGTTTTTTTTTTTTTTCGTTCTGTACTTTTGTAGTAATTAAAAGCTATTGCTAGGTTCTCTGGAATGCATTTTAGCCTCAATAGAGGAGTTATTTTCATCCCATTTTTGTAAGCATGTTGCAATCTGAATATAAACTTTTTTGTTAACAATTTGCTCAGCAACTTTCAATTTGAAATGGTGTTCTTTATGCTTTTTGTTTATGGATTTCTGTAAAATTTAACAACTGCTCATCGTATAGTGTTTGTATATTTGGATTGCATTTTTTATTATTTATAAGGTTTCATGAACCTACTCCAATTGAGAAATATCTAAAAAATTCTTGTGGTGTTGTATTTCACCATTGCCAACAACCATTTCCTTTGGTTGTAATGGCTAATGTGTTGTCCCTCTTATTTTCTATTTTTCTAATTTTGACGCATTTATTTCTAGAGTGCTGCTCGTGTGTATTCAGAGGTCAAGGGTGTACATGCTTTCTAGGATGCTGTATCATCAACTCTAAGGTTAGTTTTTTGGATCTGTCATATATGGCTATGCTTTATCATGTCTGTTCTTTATTTTTTAGTGTAATTCTCATGAGACATTTTTGCATTGATTAAAAGCTAGGAGTTCATAGCTTGTAGAAGAATTAGTTAAGTATTTGATAGCTCATATATAAAAGGATAAAAACCAATAATTGAAGAGTAATTTTATCTCAATACGTGACTTAGTTGTATGTATCAGGATTAAGCAATGTATAAGGATCAAATTAATGATGCTGACCCACTGTTTTCCTTGTCAAAATATTGAAAAGACTTATACTAATTCCCTTCCTTGTCAAATTAATGGCTGCATAGAATGTGCTGACTTAGCTCCGTTGACATTATCATCATGTAGGATCTTGTCTAGATTTTTGAGAATTACTTATCTTAGGATGTTTTCAAACATCATTATTCATGACTTTGCCTTTGAGTTCCCTTTATAATTTGGTGGCATGTACAGAGCAGATATTCGCCTCATATTGTGTCCAAATATCTCCCAAGAATAATAAAAATTTAGAAAAGAAAAGGCAGAGATCTTTCATATCAGTGCAAAGGAAGATTGAAAGTAGTAGATATTTTAGTTGAAGAGTTGTTGACGGAAGGCATAGATAATTAGCCAGAAACTGAACATATGGTGGCCGAATCGAAAGCAAAACAGGTCACTTAACACAAGAACAATGATGCAGCGCAAAGCGAACACTAATTCAATGATGAATTCGATCGTCATTGTACCCATCCCAATTTCATGATATGAGTAACATATGCATGACATTGCCTATAGATAAGTGTCACTATTTATATGGGAATGGTACACCAATGTCTAATTATACAAAGCCGAGCCCCATTTAATTTATCTGACTTTCTGTTTTTGATATTGTGGTCTCCTCATTGCCTTTTTTATCACCGTGGATGATCAATTGAGGTTTATTATCGCTGCTACCATTGCTGGGAGCTGTGACCGGTAGCTGCTGTTGGTCTTGCAGGGAGTTCTCCTTTGCAGGGGACGGTGGCATTCGATCTTTGTATTCTTTAGATTTTCCCCACAGAACTAGATAAAGTCCAGCAACCACCACTATTGCTCCAATAATACTGATATCATAATAATTCAGCAGAAAGTGGGGGAAAATAAGGTCAATATTTTAAAAGAAAAAAGGGTGAAAAATTGAATTATAGCATTTGCAACTTGCTAGTACCTTCCAAGGTAAAGTTGCTCAGAGAGGATGATGGAAGCCAAGGCTGTGACGATGATCATACGCAGGGGATTAAAAGCAGTCACAATAACTGGGCCCATGACTTTTGTGACCATGCCTTGAATATAATACTTGACTCCTGATGCAACTATTCCCTGTAATGATTTAAGAAAAGGATTTAATGAGACTTGAGAAATTAGAGCTGTGGGGTGGGGGGTATAGTACAACTTGTGTTGGGTCGTTGAGTACAGGTTTTGTTTCCACTTTCAGCCCAAGTAGCTGTTTTAGTTTAGTATTAACGTACTATCCATAATCACTGACCGCGTAAGCGGGAGCAAAGAGTCGTGTGTCCCATCCCAGAGACCAGGCATGAGAGCGATGGCGCTCCGCGATAACAGCTACTACAAAGCTTTGAAGTGCACCTATAAAGCAAACCCAGGTGGCCAGGGACATCGATGCTTTATACTTTCTCAATGTTATAGCCTGCAAAACACCAAACCATGCACACGTTTCCCATAGGTTATCAATAAATATGTGATTGGGTTTTATAATTCTCATTCAACGTGAGAATTACAATTTTCCTACACACCCTTTGATTCCCTGATAGGTTATCAATAAATATGTGATTTTATAAAACCCTATGTGATTTTGTCTGATGTTTAAACTAGTTGGAAATGGAACTGTATATATGTTCCATGTTGCCTGCTGCAAATAGCAACAGCTTACCTGCAATATGCAAAATGAAGAAAAGCCTGCACAACCAATGAGGATGAAACATGTTCCTGTGACCCAGTGCTTGCCAGTTGGGTCGTTCACATTCTCAGGCTGGCCAGCATGGCTGTTTGACGATCCCACAACACTAACTACGGGACCCTTGTACAGTGCCATTAGCAACGTGCCTCCAAAACTTATTGCGGTGCCAACCACTTTGGCTTGACATGCTACCTCCGTAATCTTCATGTGCTCCAATCTGCTTAATATAATTAAGGGTTTATCATCTATCATTTAATATGACCACAAAAAATTTCCTACACACACAACATTTTGTGGGGCTCGTAGCAAAAAAAAAAAAAAACTCTGGCATGTAAAACGAATCTCTATAACATAACACAATCACTTTTCCTACAACATAACTCTTATAAAACCCTATAATTAAATGTATGATTGTCCATGTCCCTTATGCATTAACTGCAACCAAACCAAAATTCGTGTTTTTGCCATTCTTAGATCTGTGTTGTTAGTATGGTTGTACTCAGTCCATATGGGATATCTGGAACATGAAGTTCACAAGAAGCACGTACATTGTTCTACTAGAATGATTGTGCCTAACCTCATGCCGGGAAAAAAGCACGAAGGTACTCAGCTCATATATTTATCATAAGTGCGTGGGATATCTTCATGGGACTCTGTTTTTTTATTGTGGGTTAGGTTGGAAGAAAAAGGTATGTGCATATCTTTGGTGACTGAAACTTTGGTGTTCCCTTTGGCACTATAATTCCACACCTTTTCTATCTTTCATAATTATTAATTAGCAAGTAATGAAAAAGGATCGTCTTGTCTCTAAAGTATGGTCGTTTTCCTAAGAGAGATAACAAGACTAACGAAAAGCAATGTTATTAAATCCGACCCGATTATTGACTCGGTCGAGGTACTGAGTTTCGGTGGATTACTAGTTTAACTGCATGACCTATTAAGTATATGTAAATTTATACTTTATATTAAAAAAACTATAAATATATTCAAATATCTATAAAAGAATGTTATTAATCTCAAATATTGTAATATGGAAAACCATAAATTATACACTGTTGTCCAACAAAAAATCAATCAAACATATAATACTGGCGATACTGGTATTTCCGGTTTAGTAGACGACATCTCCAATTATAAATAAAATCAAAATTCCCTGCATATTGCATAATCAAGATAACATTAGTATTGTAGGTACATAACCTATGTAAGAAAATAAGAAACAAATAACTCAAATATTTCAAAAGAAAACAAATAATTTGTGTGTGAGAGTGAAAAAAATAAAGGCATCAATTAATGAGAACAATTTTTTTTTTTATGAATCGGTCCAGGTCACTGGTTAAACTGACCGGGTTACCCTTTTTTTACAAAAACCGGTCGAGTAGCACCGGTTCAATTACATGGCCGATTCAATATGAAAACCGAACTAGTTATATGACTGATTCACCGATTTTCAGATTGACTCGGTCGGGTCGATCTGGTTTTTATAACAATGACGAAAAGAGAATGAAATTCAGAATTATTATTCAGGTGCTTCAAAAGGTTTACAAGGTTCTTATTTATACATTAGTCTTAGCCAAAACTATACTAACAACCCTATACATAAGTCACCTTACTACCTGTACCGACATGCTGAATACAAGTAACTCTTAACAACTCCTTCCATGTCAGCTAAATAACTCATTTATTCTGTACATGCATTTAAGCTACAAAGTCGTTTAACCTTGTAGAACTTTTTCTAGAATGTGTTGATCTCCTTAATGTAACATACCCTCCCTCTTCATATTCGACCTTGTCCTCAAGGTCAAGGTTTGGATAGCAACGCCTTAATCGCAACTCTTTTTCCCATGAGGCATCTTCGGGTACCGTGTACGACTATTGAACCAGAAACTCACGGACTTGCGCCCCACTACAAGACATAGTACAATCCCCTTAAATAGCAATTAGGACCTGAACTGGTGTGTTATCAATCGCAAAACGGGTTCACTACTAACTGCTAAGAGACCACACAAGGTTTTAATTAAGAAACATGAAATTCAGGGTGAATTTGATACCTTGGTGGAAGCTTCAATTCATACGCACCCGGGCTAAGGTACGAGAGACTTCGAAAGGGCCAAGAAATATTTTGCTAAGCTTATGGTTAGCTCACCGTTCCATAGAGACCCGACGATAAGGTTGCAAGCGAACCTAAACCATAACACCTATATTGAAGGATCTTTCCTTATGGTGCTTGTCGAATTGCACTTTCATACGATTCCGAGCTCTTTGCAGATGTAGTTTAGGCCTTGCTAATATTTCATTATGCTGCTGCAACATGGTATCGATATCTTCGACCTTGATGAGTTGTCTTGGATAAAGATGAATCATGGTTGGAGGTATTCCAAACACTGCTTGGTAAGGAGCCATGCCAATTGTAAAATGGATGGCCGAATTATAATGATATTGGGCCTAAGCAAGGAAGTGTGACCATAAACGAGGTTGTTCATAGCAGAAAGAACGTAGGTAGTGCTCCAAACATCTATCGGTAACTTCCGTTTGACCATCTGATTGAGGATGGTAAGACGAAGTAGCACATAAGGTTGTGTCACTCAGCTTGATTAGGTGATGCCATCTCTTCTTCCTCTTCTTCTTCTTCAGTCTTGGGACACTGGTCAATCGATAACTTAGATCCAATAGACATGGGAGTCAAGACATGTTTGAGGTCAGTCATCTTGAATTTCTTAAGAACATCCTCTGTATACTTCCACTGACTCAACCATAATCTTCCCTTTTCACACTCCCTCTTAATCTGCATACCCAATATCACATTTGCATCGCCTAGATCTTTCATTTCAAACTACTTTGCCAACAGTCCTTTTAAAATGCTTATCATATTCAAACTGTTTCCAGTAAGTAGCATGTCGTCAACAAACAAAGTTAGAATAACAAAATCAGCTTCTAACGTTTTCACATAGACACAATGATCAGCATCACAACCGTCAAATCCAAGTTTCACCACATAGGTGTCAAACTTCAGGTACCACATCCTAGGGGACTGCTTCAGGCCATATAAAGAATGCAATCTAAGTCCTTTTAAAGAAAATCCCTTTTCTTGCTTCATGAAAATGTCCTCCTCCAAATCACCATGAAGGAATGCAGTCTTCACATCCAGCTGCTCCACCTCAAGATCATATGCAGCTGCCACAGATAAAACGAGTCTTATGCAATTCAACTTTGCAACATGTGAAAACACCTCACCATATTGAACTTGTTTTGTTTGTGAGGATCCCTTCACAACCAAATGAGCCTTGTATCGCTCAATTTTTCCATTGGCACCAACCTTTTTCTTGAACACCCACTTTTAACCAATTGCCTTTTGATCTGTAAGTAGTTTCCCCAAACTCTAAGTTTGATTTTTCATCAGAGACTTCATCTTATTTTTCATAGCTTCCTCTCATTGTTTGACATCCTCTGATCTCCTAGCTTGTTTTATAATGCTAGGATCATCACTTGTAATACTCAGGTCACAACTATCATCACTAGCACATAGGATATAATCTTCAGGTGTATACCTCTCAGATGGTCTTCTTTCCCTTATGGCTGATCAGATGGGGCAACAGGTGGGCAGCCGGATCCTATGGCTGAAACCCTGGCAGCTGTACAAAGGGAGTTGGAGGTTAGTCGTCGAGCTAACGAAAACTTACTGAAGACACGCGGAATGCTATGGCCGCGATGATGAACGAATTGAGGACGTTGAGGGGTGTTACATTTTATGTAACATCCTGAGCGCTGACGAGGGCGGGGAGTGATCGCCGGTGCGAAAGGGCATGGACAAGGAGCGGCTCCTGACAGGCTTCCAGCGTGGGGGTTACATGCATGGATGAATCGAATCGACATCCGAAAGAGAGGGATTCCAAAGACTGTACAGATGTGAGACTACACAGTTTGAAATAGCTTATAAGAATTAATTGGTACTACCTATATTAACAAGATGCATCTTCTTTTCGGTAGCCCGGAACGGAAAAACTTCACAGTTAAGCGTGCTTGACTTGGAGCAATTCTGGGATGGGTGACCACCTGAGAAGTTTTCTCAGGAAGTGTGCGAGTGAGGAAAAAGCACACTGAAAAGTCTCATGTTAGTATGTGGGGGTAATCGTTGATTCTTGAAGCGGCCGGACGTTAAAATCACCTTTGCTCATCTGCAAATTATACATCTTCCTTTGCAGGGACAACTTATTCACGAGTGACTTGTTTTGTTAGAGGCTTCCCAACTTTGTCTAGAGATCCTTCGAGGTCTTCTCTAAAGTTACGTTCACTAGAACGTTATCTGCTAGGCATAACCAGATCAGGTTTCGTGCTTTTCGATCGTCTCTGATCCACACCTTCAACTCCTTCGACTCGCCTTCCTCTAATGTTCCGTCACCGATAATTTTTGTTGGTACTAATGGCTTCTCATCTTCAATCACATACCACACGTCCCTGTCAACGAGCAAAGCCTCTACCTTCAGTTTCCATAACTTGAACCTTTTTTCTTCTAACTTTTCAACCTCGATCCGTGATTGGCCAGTCGACATTCTTTCCAGATTAATTTCGCAGTTTTCTCTACGCTAAGAAAAAACCACAAACCTCAAATCCCAAATCTGCCACAGGATCCTCGATCACAAAGCAAATTTCTGATACCAAATGTTGGAAATCGACAATCGCTTAACACACAAATTGAAAGGGAAGAGAAAATCGACACAATAATTTACTCTGATTCACCCAATGTAGGCTATATCTAGCTTGTCTGTACTATATTTATCTCACTGTCACTCGTTATAAGTCACTCGGTTTATAAGAGAATATAAATAGAATTTAGAAAATCCTAACAGCAATTATTCATGGGTGCAAGCCCAAACTACCAGGTAAAATAAAATTACAATAAGTCATAGGCCCACAACAGTATCAGGCCTCTACTAGCCTGGGGGCTTCAACCCCCACCAGGACGGCTCTCCCCAAGCCCCGCCAATATGGGTCTTCATTAGTATGCGAAGTATTATCCAACAGTTAATACATTATTTGATTAATTACTTACCTTAGAATGACTGCCAACACAAAAGTAATGGAGGGGGTGGTGTTCATCACAGCCGATAGGAAAGATGCCGACGTTAATTTCATTCCCAAGAGGTTGAAGCATTGATCAAGTATTATTCTGTAAGTAACAGCATATAATTAAACTATGTTGTACCAAAAGAAATTACACTAAATACATACATACCAACAATAAGTGTAAGATGATCATTACGCGAAGAAAGCCAGTGCCACAATCTCTAAAAATATCCGGGTAGTCATCTTAGGCCTAACTTTCCTGCAAAAATATTTCTGTTATCAGAGCTGAATATGCTTTGAATATCAATGCGTGGTTGATGGCTTGATGCTTATTATGAATGAATGGGAGGGCGCTGAGACCTTTCTAGAACAAATGCGAAGGGAGCGAGAGTTATGGCGGCGATGGCATTACGGTAGACTATGAAGACGTAATGGCTCATACCCTTGTTGATAGCATCCTTTGCAAAAATGAACATTCCGGCTGAGCCAAATTGAACTCCCAACAGTAGCAAATATGGCTTTGCATTTCTGAACCACGCACCCATCTCTACTTTGTTTATCTGCAATTCAATGCAAAAGCAATGCAGGCTTTCTTAATATTTATACCCACCCAATAAATATATTATGTAAATTTATAAATAATTGAAAAAGTTGCTCAATAATTTCTGCAATACAGATTTCCGGTAGCGGTAAGGTTAATGCGAAACAAATAACAGTTTGCTTGCTAAGAATCACATTTGAATGGTTTTATTTTCTCTAACAAGTTGTTTTTATTCAAAAATAAAGTGTTTCTCACTTCAATTAATTATTTGGATGTTAGCATTTAAGAAGAGTAAAAATAAATAAAAATTCAAAATATTTGCTCTTTTTAAGTTAAATTTTTTGACTTCTAACAAATGTAAAAGTCTAAAGCAGATCAACCTCACAACCATCGCCACCGCCACTGGCGGACCGAAGTTGTCTGAAAATGCAGACATAAAAAATTGAGATTTTTTTTTAAAGGAATAAGTAATTTAGGTCAAGTTAAAAAAAAAAAAATTAGGAAGATTGAAAAGAAAAAAAGTAAATATAGGTCCAACCATGGTGATTAAAATCAGGATCTTACCTAAATTCTGAAGGAGATAAGAAATTGTGGGTTCGTAGTAATTCGACAAGTCTCAATGAAAGATAACTTTTTATATTTATTTTATTTGTTATTGTAACAGTTTAGTGGATTCTTGTTTATTATTTTTTTATGTTAAGTTAAAGTTTTCTTTTCTTTTTTTGTTTATATTTTTTTAATACATTTAAAAAAAATTTTAAAATAAATTTTTTTTCCTTCCATCAAAATAATTTTTTTTTTTCTGGCCATACCACCGCCTCCGGAAATCATCACATTTTGTTTTCTTGATTATTATTAGTGCACTAACCCTGCATCTGATTTGCCTTTAAATATTCTTTTTAGTAATTTTAAACATAAATAGTGTTTTTTTTTAGTTTTTACATTTAAATATACTTTTAAGTTAAAAATACTTTTTAAATACTCCATCTAAATGTATTATAGCGTTAGCTTTTTAAAAAAAATAATGCATCATTTTTTTTCCTTCCATCAAAATGGGCCATAAGGCTTGTATCTGTTATTGTTATTTTTTTTAATTACATCTTACATATATTATTGTTTTCTTTTTAGATTTTTCCACCGATTTATCAATTAATCCTCTAATTCGGTTGATTTAAACTACATGCTTGGTGGTATCTTACATATATTATTAGTTGTTAATTCCACTTACATATAATATTTCACATCACTAATAAATTAGAGTCAATTCTATAACAATTACAACGAATTTAAGATTATAACATCATTAGCTATTACAACTCTTATGTAGGTCATAACTCTATTTTTTTAGTGATGCTGACCCTAACTAGAGTCACTTAAAAATTAGAGTTTAAGATTATAGCTTACCAAAAAAAAAATAGACTTAATAAATAAAAATGATAGCAATTGCTAATGATATATATATATATATATATATATATATATATATATATATATATATATATATATATATATAATGTGTGTATTATTTTAAATGATGTAAAGTTGTGTCATTTTAAGTGAGAGAAATAGATAGATAAAAGATGAGGGAAAGTGGATAAAAAAAAAATAAAGGTGTGGGTCTAACATTGAGAGTGAAATGATATAAGTTGTGTCATTTAAAAGATAAACACTTTTCCATATATATATATATATATATATATATATATAGGTAAAAGGACAAACATTCTCACTTATATCATTTTTTAGATGTGATGTGATCTTCAATGATTATATATATATATATATATATATATATATATATATATATATATATATATATATATATATATATATATATATATATATATAAAAGGACAAACATTCTTCATTGATGTGATGTGATCTTCAATGATTTTGTTTTTCGGATTTAATCTCAATTATTTTTTTTTAAAATTATCAAATTCTTTCAGAGGTTTCTTTCTACCTAAAAGCCCTAATTCTTATTTTATATTCAAAGTCTCCATAAAACTAACCCATTAAACTGTCTTAAATCTTTTTTCACTGAAAACACACCAATCAAAACAATCCATTTCACCAAACATCATAAAATTTAAAAAAGGGTTTTATGTTTATCATTTAACATAATATAACTTCACTTTCCTACACACACATTAAAGAAATAGGGTCCATGTGTTTTTCTTTCTCTTTCATCGTTCCACTTTCTCTATCCCTTTTAATGTGAAAGTTGGAAACAATACTTACATTATGTTACATAACACTAATAAAACCCTTTAAAAAAATTCCTCTCGAAACTCTAACTTCACATTTTACAAAATCTTTGAATCATCGAATTTTCAAAATCACTCTAATCAATTATAATCTTAAATTCGTTGTAATTGTTATGACCTACATAAGGTCCATATGCCTAAAAGGCCCAATAATTGCAGACACTCAGACACCTATGCAAGAAGACAACTGGGCCCATGAAGCAAAGGGTCCAGATTATTCAAATCTTAAGATAAATGCTATAAATAAGAGGTAATGACCACAGGTATATAGATATCTCTCTTTTATGATTATGCTATCACTCTGCATACACATCATACCATTGGCTAAAGCCTCATAAGTTGTGTACGGGGATTTGCTACCCCTATGGTATCTAATTCATAGATACTTAGAGAGCACAAAATCCTATATTGATCTACTAATACTATGCTAGACATCTCTATCTCATAGACAGAAGAGTAATACTAATCACTTGAGAAGAAAATGGGAATGTGAGAGTTTTAGATGAAGAAAAACTAACAAAAGCGCTCGATTTAGCAATTAAAAATTGGAAGTATTAAATTGGAGTAAAAAATCATTATAGCACTAAACTCACCCATTAATGATAATAAAAAGACCAAAACTGAAATTATACTAATTTTCTAGTTTATTTAAGGGAAAAATATTTCTTCTTTATCTCCTGTAGTCCAAAATGACGTTTTTTAAGATTTTGGATAAAAAAAATAAGGTTTTAATATTTCTATGTGAATGCAAATAAGTTTTCTATATTCACTTCCAAATCTATGTTGTTTTGGGCTCAATACAGATAACATATCTACATTCCGTGTAAAAAAAATAAACTCAAAAAATAAATGGTATTTTAAAAATTTTACTTCCTCTCGTATTATAAATTTTATTAAAATATCCCACATTTTTTTTCTTAAATCCCAAAATAATGTCAGCTTGCAGGTTGCAGGAAATAATTTAAATCATATGACACGGGAAACATTAATTGTAAGTTGATAGTCATATTTTCATCTACAGTTTTATTTATTCATTTTTTATTTCGAAAAATAATTGTTCACTTTTTTTTATCCTTACTTTAATTACGTACTCATAAATATATGTATTTTTTTACCGTTAGGTCAATCTTCCTCCTTTACTTTTTTTTTTTGGTGAAAACCTTCCTCCTTTATTTAAACTTAGGGCCTTGGCACTGGTTTTTTAAAAATGGTTCATCTTTGATATTGGCTGAGTTTTAGCTGGTTGAATTTTTTTTTGACACGAACTAAAATTATTTTGTTGGCTCTGCCGCTGCACATGAACATTGTAATCCTAACTTAGTTATTCAAAATTATAAACACTTTTTTTAAGAATTGCATGTGGGCAAACCTAAAAATAAGAAAAAGAAAATAAAAACAGCACCCTTAAAAGTGAAAAATGCAGTTTGTTTTTTAATTAGCCAATTATTTTGCATAGCATGTAATTAGGGCTGGTAAAATGGGTTCGATTTGGCAGGCCAACCCACCCCACCCATTAATGGGGTGAGGTGGGCTGAATTTTACAACTCATATCAAAAGCGGGGCGGGATAGACTTATTTTTTAGTGGGTTGATTGTGCGTATAGGTAGGTCGAGACGACTCAGTATAAAATAAGCTAAGACTAGCGGACCAACACACCCAACCGAGGAGGGATGAGTTTTTAGCCCATTTTCAAAAGCGAAATAAGACGAGCTAATTCATTTTTTGGGATTAATGGTGGAGCGGGACAGCGCCGCCCCACTTTGCCACCTCTACACATAATACAACATCTCCTCTTATATAAATAAGTTTGATAGCTAGCTAGCTAGTCGCTTCCCATTCAGCATGCAACATCGACAGCAAAAGACAAAATTGAAAACATCCACTCAAAGCACTGAGGGAAAGGTTTTTTTGGACTTTACTGAGTTGTTAGTAGCTTTCATTATGAATCATGTCACTTTCATTTTGTTAATGCTTTCTGATTCACGCGACATTAGTTCCCACAAAAAGAATATGATCACTGAATATGTAACTTGCTTTTTTTTCTCAAGTTTATGTTTAACTATTTTATTAGGCCCTAGCCCATGGAATAAGGTTTAAAAGTTCATAGGACCAAAAGATCAATAAAAATAAAAGTCTACACACGCACACACCAAAAGTCCACAAAATCTTCCGAGTTATGGTCAGTCCATGGGCCATACAAAGCTACATTTTCAAACAAACAAAAAATTCATCTTTTTCACTGAGTATGATACATTTAATTTTTTTAATAAATAAATGCTTAAAATATTAATTTTTCACAATTTAATTTTTCACAATACAAACTGAAACGTAGGCAAATTTTTCCTACAAATAAATAAATATAGGATAAAGTGTGTGTCATTTTAAAGGATGTAAAGTTGTGAAACGAGAGAAAGAGATAGGCGAGAGAGAGTTTTTCCTCACCTCTTTGTGAGAATTTAATAAATAAATATATATTATTAAGTAATAATAACAAAAAAGTATTTTTATTATTCAATTATATTTTCAGTATAGGTAAAAAATTTAACAATTTATTTTTCCAGTAAAAATTAGTGAAAAAGATTTTGTATAACCCTTTTAGCTTTTTTTTTAATTATAACAGATCAAGTGAACTAATTTTTTTAATAATTTCCTATAATTCAGAAGTTTTTTTCCCTAAATTTTTATATTTTTAGAAATTTCAAGTATGTTTTTATTGGTCGGTGGCAATTTAAATTATGTTAATGGATGTTCGTAGTTATATAAGCTATACTGTATTGTCATTATAGAATTTAAGAACTTAATTATTACATTATTATTTGAAAGGATATAATCGAAAATTTAGTTAAATTATAAAATAAAAAAATTAGAAACAAAATTTTTTTATTACAAAATCTTTTTAAATTTTAATAAAACTATAAGAATTTACAAAATAAAACTAAAGAGATCGAGAATTTGCTATTAGTCATTTTGTTTAATAAAATTTTCAGAAGGCAACGGATGTGTACACTAAGCCTATGCATAATGCATTGATTCGGGAAGAGAATTAAAGCGAAATAAACTTGTAAATATAATTAGATTTTTTAGATAGAAGCACCAAATCCAGCAAAATTGTAGTGTCACCACAACTTGTTCAAGCGGCCGCAGCCTAATCCTTACGTCATGTTCCACTATACGAATAAAAATGTTACATGTCAGTTAAAGTTACATTTTTCTGTCATATTTTTTCTCTCTCCTCTGAAGTGTAATATTTCTATTAGTAGAATGCACTGAATCTAGGTAGTACATTAGCACCAAAAATTTATTATTCGTTGCACTATAGCCCTAAACATCGACCACGAAATCCTCGCCGCTTGCGACAATACCTCATAGCTCACATTCTATCCACCGTTAAAGTTTGGGTTAAAAAAAAAAAAAAAAATTGGGTTAAAAATTATTTTAAAAAAATTAGTATTTTTTATGGGTTTATCAAATTATTCCATCAATTAAAAACAAATCAAAATTTTCAAAATTTATATATTTATTATCATTTTTAGTTATAATTTACTTCATATTTCATATTTATATTTTATATATCTCTAAATCACAAGGCTCTGAAAATTAGGGGTTAAAATAACCCCTCACAAAACGAAATTTATGGGTTAAGGCTTGAAGATCAGAAGATGGCCATCGCTCGCGTCTGACTCCAATCCATTTTACATCTCACAGTCTCCCTCACTGCTTGAACTTAAATATCATTTTTAACACGTGCACTAAGTTATGCTGTATTGGTTTTTTTTCGGATTGCTCCACTGGTTTCCGAGCTTAGCTCCGACTATGTAGTCCGATCCGGGTATGTTACCTAGCATTGGCAGGTGAGTCTCAGCGATGATTTTCTGTATACACAAGGTCTCGAACTCGAATCCTTACTTAAACCCAAATACCTTACCACTTGAGCCGACCCGGATGTTACGGTTTTTAGTCAGTTAGTAAGTTCACTTTCTGTTTTGGTACGTTAGTTAGTTTGCCTTTCTGTTAGACTCATAATTAGATCAGCAGCGGTGTATATAAACGTATGTATTCTTGTTATCTTTTCAATACCAGCAAGATGCTTTTCCTGGGTAGAAAACAATTGATACAGATTCAATTGCTACTTAAAATCATGATCAAAATTTTATTATGCTTCTCAAGTGTGGGAGCTCAATATCGTAGTGGGCTTAATTAAATCATGCGTGTGAAACCAAGTAAGGTATGGCCGAATCGAAAGCAAAACAGGTCACTCAACACAACAACAATGATGCAGCTTTCGATCGTACGTCATGCTACCCATCCCATTTCCATGTTGTGAGTAACATATGTATGAATATTTGAAAATGGCACACCAATGTGTGAGTAAACAAATTAAGCCGAGGCCCACTTAATTCAGCTAACTTTCTGTTTTTGATAATGTTGTCTCCTCATCATCGCATTTTATATCACCATCAATGACCAATTGAGCTTTGTTAATATCGCTGCTATCTATGCTGGGAGCTGTCACAGGCAGCTGATGTTGGTCATGCACTGCAGGGGACAATGGCATTCCACCTTTGTATTCTTTAGATTTTCCCCACACAACTAGATAGAGCCCAGCTACAACTACTATTGCTCCAATAATACTGATATCATAATTATCAAACAGAAAATTGGGGGAAATAATTAATGTCAATATTATTTAAGAAAAAATGCGAAAAAATAAAAAAACTGAATTATAGAATTTGCAACATGCTAAGGTTATTCTTCCAAGGTAGAGGCCTTTAGCTCGAGAGAACGCGTGACTTACAAGCTAAAATTGGCCGTGACAGACTGATTATATAAAAGCTCGTTTATAAAAATGCAGTCACAATAAAAACTGGAAACCCATTGCTTATATTATTTTTTATTTATATTTTAATTTTTTATACTACTTGTAATAGCTCTCTCTTGTCTTCAATCTATTTCATTCCCATTTTATTGGTTAAACAAATTTTTTGAAATTTTGTTCTATATTATGTTGTTTGGATATAAATTGAATTTATAAATATTTATGAATTAACGTTGTTGATTGTATATTATGTTTGGATAAAAGTGAACCTATTTTAGTCTCTCTGGATTTATCTTTTATGTGAGGGACACATTTAACATGATCCATTTCAAATTTTTTAGGGACAAAATAGACTTTTTACTTGTTTGGACCAGAGCGTACATCGTTTAACTGGGAAGGATATTTACTCGGAAAAAAAAAACTGAATTATAGAATTTGCAACATGCTAGTACCTTCCAAGGTAGAGTTTCTCAGAGAGAATGAAGCAAGCTAGGGCCGTGACAATGATCATACGCAGGGGATTAAAAGCAGTCACAATAACTGGACCCATTGCTTTTATGACCATGCCTTGAATGTAATACTGAACTCCTGATGTAACTATTCCCTGTAATAAATTAAGAAATTCTTTTTTTTAATGAAACTTGAGAAATCAGAAAACTGAATATGTTATATAGTTCAACTTAGAGGTTTTGTTTCCACTTTCAGACCAAATAGCTGTTTTAGTTACGTATTACTAAGCACTGACCGCGTAAGCAGGAGCAAAGAGTCGTGTGTCCCAACCCAGAGACCAAGCATGACGGTTGTGGCGCTCCGCGAACATAGCTACTACAGAGCTTTGAAGTGCACCTATTAAGCAAACCCATGTGGCGAGGGACATTGGTGCTTGATACTTTCTTAATGTTATAGCCTGCAAATCACCAATACATTTCTCTTAGGTTATTAATATATGTATGTGATTTTATTTTATGTTTAAACATAGTTGGAAATGGAATTATATTCATGTTCCATAATGGACCTGCAATATGTAAAACGCAGAAAAGCCAGCACAACCAATGAGTAGGAAACATGTCCCTATGACCCAGTGGCTTCCTGTAGGGTCGTTCACATTCTCGGGTTGGCCAACATGGCTTGTTGATGATCCCATAACACTGACTGCGGGACCTTTGTAGAGTGCCATTAGCAACGTGCCTCCGAAAGTTACTACGGTCCCAATCACTTTGGCTTGACATGATACCTCCTTAATCTTCATGTGCTCCAATCTGCTTAGTATAATTAAAATGTATGATTCTCTATATCCCTTAGGCATTTACTGCAACCCAAAAACATAAAATAAATGTTTTTGTCTTTCTTACTCTGTGTATGTGTGTGACTCTGTTTGGATGGCAGGAGAAAGCTATGATTGTTAGGTGAGGCAATATCTTAAACAAAATTTTAATGGGATTTGATTTTATCTGACTCTAGTGGGCTCCATATTTTTTTTAAAAAAAATAAAAAGAAAATAAATATTTTTTTACATGGCAAATGACATTGGATCATGAAAGTTGAATTCTCACCGCTCCTCATTGAAAATGTTTTCCCAACTTTAATACCGGTGTAAGTCTTGTTTATATGTTTTCACTGGTTTTAGTACGGCTCTCTATTTTCTCCGGTCACATAATAAAAAAATTTGAGCAATCGATTTTTTCAACAAAGTGTGACTAATAAGATTTTAAATTTGTTTTTCTTTTTCCGCCGCGTCAGCTCACAATATCTAAAGATTGAGAAAAAATGAAGCAACTTTATTAGTATAACAAAGTCTTACTAATCAAGCTTTGTTAAAACTTGATTGCTGGAGAATAAAAATTTATGTAAAAGGAGAAATTCATTTCCTTTTATTATTTATGGTTGTATTTATAAATTTTTTGTTTATAAACTAAACTATATACTCAAGGAAGTATAAGTACTTAAAACATTAATTTATAGGATTTTATGTTTATCATGCAATATAATATAACTTTATTTCCTACACATAATTAACCATTTCAAGTGAAGTTTTTCTTTCTCTTTCATCATTCCACTTTCTTATTTAAAAGTTTTTTTTCTTTCATCATTCCACTTTCTCTCTGCCACTCTTGTGAGAGTCGAACATGAAAAATTATATCGATTAACATAACATTAATAAAACCCTAATTTATAATAATATTTTGTGAGATGCGGATATACGAAGTGGTAACTTAAAACATTAATTAGAAGGGGAAGCTGCACGCTTTCGATCCACTTCCAAAGTGGATGCTGGCAAAAATAGAAAGTGACCTACATTCATACTAGATTAATTTCTTCCCAATGAGAAGTCATACGAGTGGAAGCTCAGGAGATTTGAAAAAATAAAATAAAATCGTTACATAAAGTTTAGAAAGAAGGGAGATTAATTAACCATTTCAAGGTTAGCAAGTTCAAAGATAATTTAAATTTTACAATGGTAATAATAGATCCACAAGTAAGGGAATGGAATTGAACCTAAACCTTTGAAGTGCTTTGATCCTTACAAGCAAATTAAAACCAATCCGATGTTGGACCATTAGGGCCTTTTGTATAAGTTAGTTATTATTATTTGATTAATTAATTGTGGGAATTACTTTTCTTGTGTTACATAAAAAAATTATTATCTCCTAATTTTTTTAAATGGGTCTACAAATTTTTTTTCTCTGACCTCCAACTTATTTTTCTCTCCTATCTATTGTTTGAATATGAGATAATACTTCTCTTTCTCTTATGCAACATAAGAAAAGTATTACCTATTAATTATTGGGTTTTATTAGTGTTATGTAACATAATGTAAGTGTTGTTTCTAACTCTCACATCAAAAGTAAGAGAGAAAGTGGAATAATGAAAGAGAAAGAAAAATATGTGAACCCCACCTCTTTAATTTGTGTAGGAAAGTGAAGTTATATTAGGTTAAATAATAAACATAAAACCCTTAATTATTTACCTTAGAATGACTGCCAACACAAAAGTAATGGAAGGTGCGGAGTTCATCACAGCAGACAGGAAAGATGCCGACGTTAATTTCATTCCCAAGAGGGCGAAGCATTGATCCAGTATTATTCTGTAAGTAACAACATATATATAATTAAATTATCTTGTACCAAAAGCAATTACACTAAATACATACATACTAACAATTAAGTGTAAGGTGATGATCATTACTCGAAGAAAGCCAGTGCCATAATCTCTAGAAATACCCGGGGTGTCATACTGGGCCTAATTTTCCTGCAAAAATTAACATTTCTGTTAGAAGAGCTAAAAATGCTTGAAATATTACGCACAAAATAAACTCGAAAGTGGTTTAAAGACACAAATGTAAGTATGCGTTGTTGATGTTTATTATGAATGAATAGGAGGGACGCTGAGACCTTTCTAGAAAAAATGCGAATGGAGCGAGAGTTATAGCTGCGATGGCATTACGGTAGACGATGAAGATGTAATGGCTCATACCCTTGTTGATAGCATCCATTGCAAAAATGAACATTCCAGCTGAGCCAAATTGAACTCCCAACAATAGCAGATATGGTTTTGCATTTCTGAACCACGCACCCATCTTATTAATTAATCTCTCTCTTTTCTTCTTCTCTAGTTAGGTGCGTGAGAGCTTATGTTGCTTATACTTGACTTTGTATATCTGCAATTCAATGCAGGCCTTCTTAATATTTATACCCACCCAATAAAGATATTAAGAAAATTTATAAATAATCGTAAAAGATGCTCAATACTTTCTGGCTCTGCAATCTAAATTCTTGGTAGCGCGTTAAGGTTCAAAAGCAAAATAATCAACAGTTTGCGTATTATAAGCCTTACAATTATTTCATATGACACACACATAATTATACATCCGTGTAAGTTATATTTACTGATATTCTTCTAATTTTGTAGTTATTTGAACTATTAGACAAAGTGAATTAACAGTAGTGTAGAATTTCTTATTCTTATACCAATATAAATCCTAATATATATACATATATGTAATTACAATCCCAATATATATATATACATATATATTATATTACAAAAATATATCGACTAATAACACAGTATTACAGTGGCTTTTTTTTTAAAC
Organism: Gastrolobium villosum; assembly: GCA_032173675.1. NCBI lineage: Eukaryota > Viridiplantae > Streptophyta > Magnoliopsida > Fabales > Fabaceae > Gastrolobium > Gastrolobium villosum. Next base: position 49,129 of record JAVKPL010009079.1, on the reverse strand, counting down.
AGTTGTAACCTGGTTTAATTTCTACTTAAGAATCCTAAATCCTTAGTTTATGCTCAAAAATTTCACCAAAAATCAGTTTTTTCTCCCTACACTGAACCAATTAAAATTTTTTCTAAATCTTTCAAATAACTTCTTTTTTTTTTTTTGTTGTAAACCCTCTTATGCTTAAATTTCAACAAAAATAAGATTTTTTTCAAAATTTTCCTTTTAAATTTCTAATTTCACTTCTTACAAAATCTTTTAAATTTCATTACATTTTCAAATTCTAAATCTTTCAAATAACTTCTTATCCTAAATTCAAATAACTTCTTATCCTAAATTCGTCATAAGCCACTAATTATTTGAGTAGAAAATGAGAACCTAGGAGTTTTAGATAGAGAAAAACTAACAAAAACTTGGGTTTAGCAATTAAAAAATTAGAAGAATTAAACTCAAGCAAACAAATATCACAGGACTAAAATCACCTATTTACCTTAATAAAAGGACCAAAAGTACAGTTGAATTAATTTTTAATTTACTTAATCATCTTAATTTTAAGTGGCGAGTCATGTTGTTTTCATCTACAGTTTTTCCTTTTTCATCTTTTTTTTTTATTAAAAAGATTAATGTTCACTTTTTTTGTCCTCACACAACATTTTACATTAATTTTTTTTTAATTAACAGCAGTCGAAAAATAAAAACCAATGAATAAAATTATGACTTCATAACAACTAAAATATTAACGATTTAAAATGATCTGAACTGAATTAGTTTTCTTGCTATGAAAATAATATAACTTTTACACTAGTTTACCAAAAAATATAACTTTTACACTGTAATAATACTTTCCCTCTCAACTATCCTGATGATAATTCCGTGGACGGTGATTACCAACAAAAATAGATAAATAAATCCGTGGACGGCAAGGTTAACGCAAATTATGTAAACGCCTCATTTATATAGAAGTTTGTGTTGAGAACCCTTGGTTATCAAGATGACTCGTCATATTCATTTTGTAAATGAGAGGAAAAAACGACTTTTGATTGTACCGTACGGGCTTAGTTAGGCCAAGTACTAGGTAGTCTGGCATAATAAAATTAGGTTAAGTAGGCCAGGAGATAAATTTAATCCGTAGGGCCAAATTCTCTCCTATATAAAAATAAAGGGAAAAATGTTTATCTTTTTAAATGACATAACTTATATCTTTTCACTCTTATAAAGAGGTGGGATCCACACCTTTATTTTTTTTTTTTGTCAATTCTCTCCTCCTTTATCTATCTCTTTCTTTCTCTTAAAAATGACACAACTTTACATCCTTTTAAATGATACACAGTTTACCCAACAACAAAATAAGGAATTCAACATTTGCATTTAAATCCAAAGGAAGGAAAAGAGTTGGTTCAAATGGCGTATATTTAATTTTGCTTAAATAAAGTCTTGGATTTAAGTGTCTGTGAATGTAAAAGAATTCTCTTGGAGAGAATTAACCTTACTATAATACAAATGTTTCTGGTTTGGATAGGCTTAAAAAAAAAAGGATACACGTGGTTTATTAAATAAAATAAAAAACAAAGGAAGGAGAATTCAAGAATCTAAATCTTGTGGCCAGAATCAAGTAAAAAATACGGCCAACATTCAAGTAATTTGTCAGCATGAAGAAATGCCTATTCAAACTCACGGTGGTTCGAGGAAATTCTTACATTAACAAAACTAGTTGCTGAGTTTTTCGACGGATTCGACACCCCTTCATCCAACAGACAGGAGGAATATAAAATAAGATAAGTACTAAAGAGACGTGAAAATTTGGTAATTACTAGAAAGCTAATTTTTGGCATTAAAAAAAGATAAAGGGTGTGTCATTTTAAAGGATGTAAAATTGTGTCATTCTAAGAGAGAGAAAAAGATAGATAAAGGAGGAGAGAGGGTTAATAAAAAAAATAAAGGTGTAGGTCCCACTTCTTTGTGAGAATGAAAGAATATAAGTTGTGTCATTGAAAATGATAAACAATTTTTCCTTAAAAAAAAAGATGTATTAAAGAGAGGAGCAAATAGTGCAATATTAAGAAGCGACCAAATGGAAATTGTAAGCAGTGTCACAGTGGACAGTGGACAAACACGGTTTGTAGAAAAATTGACAGTTGCCACTTCGTACCAAGTGGGAAACTTGGTGGCCACTTCATAGAATTAAGACGCGCACCATGCCACCATGCATCCACATACGTACGGTGAGCCACCCGTAGATTCCATGTTTCAATTAGCACCGTACTGATTCTAAAAATCATTTCAGAAGTTTCAATGAAAAATAAATTAATAATCTATAATTACGAATCGCTTGTCGTCTTTTTTTCTTTTTAAAAAAGATTCTTTTGTTTGTCTTTTGCTTCCTCTTTTTGTATCCTTCTTTCAACCATTCTATGATATCCATGCTTGGTGATTTAATTAAGTAATCAAGAGAATTCATCGAGTAAGGTAAAAGACGTAGGGAGAAAATTTGTCCAAGGCATAAATTAATTATAACATGTTCTTTCAGCATCCTACGATAGTACATACATATCCGTAGTGTTCATGGCCTATCCAAATACGACCACTAAGTTTATTTTATGATTAGTCATTCTACAATTTCCTTTAATTTTATTAAACAGCTGCCTGTGAATAAGTAAATTATTTATATAGGTTGATAATTTCTTTCAAACGTGTTTAAACACACACACACACAGATATATATATATATATATATATATATATATATATATATATATATATATATATATATATATATATCCATCGTATTCTTAGTGGGACGAATGAAGACAGAATGAGTGAAATTTGATAATGCACTTTGACATCATGAATAGCTTTTATATTGTCATTTTCCTTTCACTCCATTAATTAAACACATTCTTCGTTCTCGAGTACTAGTATGACAGAGTTAATGTCCAACAAAAAGATACAATTCTTTGTTACTTTGTTATTAATTTGTAGACTTGCACTATATATATTAATCAAACAACTAATTAACTATGCAATACCATTGGTAACATTGTCCAACAAGACATGAAAAGTGATAACTCTCAATCAATGAACCCATTGGTATTGCATAGTTTTTTTTTATAGATGTGAAGAACCTTGGGATACACCACCCCGAAAGCTAGCTCAAAGTATGGGAGTCTCCAAGGCCTTATAAACTCAACATTATTTGTTCATCCAACTAATGTGAGACTATATATCTCAACAATAAATACTATGCATTGGTATTGCATAGTGTTTATAAAAAAAAAAAACTATGCAATACCAATGGGTTCATTGAGTGAGACTTATCACTTTTCATGTCTTGTTAAGGTAATGAGATCATTTTATTATTATCTTTCATTTCTTTGGGGCGCTTTCGTCTTCGGATTGATTCAATTTGATGCCTCTTTTTTCCTATTTCATCACTTTCACTGCACAAACTCGACCTTTTGATTTCATTTTCACTCTGTTGAGAACGCTCTTAATCACGGCCAGCCACCATTTAGACAAAATATAGTGAAATAATTAGAGGACAGATTTGGACGCACTCTATGACGTCCATCCAGCACACCTGAAGAAGGAAAATACTAAAACGGCACAGTAATGTATATGTGTAAAACACTATAATGTTCCAATAACCTAATAAAAGTGAAATTATTGATTATTAATTGGAAAAAATGGCTCTAGTGTAGGCGCACTCACTTGTTTCTGCGCAGGGTGGTTGAAGTGCGTGGTTTTTTTTGTATGTTTAATATATATTTTATAATTCTTATTTGAAGGAGAATTGAAATCTTTCTTGTAGACTAATTCAAATACACTTTCCATGCGTTAGAAAAAATTATATGTGGCCAATGTCTTGACGGAAATCGAATGGTGTGTATAAAACAAATATGCTAATTCTCATATATGAATGAAAAATTATAAAACCCTTTTAGGGCTCGTTTGGTGGACAGTTACTAAAAACAGGAATGATATGAGGCTGACAAGGGTAGGATATGATATGGGGCTGATATCCAAAAATATAATCCTGTGTTATATGCATCACCCGATTAGCAATATGATAAAATTATGTAAAAGGCGAAAAGAAAAATAAAAAACAAAATATAATGCAATAAATACAAATATATTGAGTAGTGTGGGAATATATTGGGTAGCGTCATATATATTGGGTATCCAATATTATATCCTATCATGTTTTTTGCCTTAATATATATTATAAGAAATCATGTATTGGATATCATAAAATCTAAATGGTTTTATTTTTTAATAAGACAAAATAGTTATATTTTTATATTTTTATCTTATTTTACTCAGGTGCTAAATTTTTTAATATATATATCCGTGTCCTCCCGGAAGTTGCACTTAATTCAGATCAGGACGAATCTCATCACCCTTTCTTGTGACTAATTCATAATACACTTTCCAATGTACGTATACCAAACTTGGTTTGTGGCCAAAGCTTGGTCTGTATAGTCATGCCATGATGTTCATATGAATACAAATATGCTTAGTGCCACATATATGTGAAAAATGGGTGTATAGTTCACCTATTAGGCCACCATAGTTTCATCAGTTACTAAAAACAAAGATAAGAACAAGAAGATCTCGGTTAATCCTAGCTCTTAGTTATCAAAAAATATAATCCTTTTATATGCATTGCACGTGGGCAACAGAAAAAAAAAATGCAGTACACTTAAATGAGAAAAATGCGGTTTGTTTTCTAATTAGCCACGGCTTGACTTATTTGCTGAGCACTTAATTAATACAGCATCTCCTCTTTTTTAATTAATTTGCTAGCTATCTAGTTGCTTCCCATTCAAAATGCAACATCAACAGCAATACTAAGTGTGAAACATATTATGTTTTTAGGGATAAAAGTATGATAAATATTGTTTAATACGATTAAAAACATGATAAATATTATCAATTGTAAAAGACTTTGGAGATTTCGTGCTTGGTAAGATACTGACTAGAAAATGTATCGATTTCAGGTTAAAAGTGCTATATCAAAGCATTGATGAATCAAGGAAGGCAGAAAGAAAGACAAGACTCAAGTCAAGCAAAAGTCAAAAGAGTGTTATTTCAAGCAACTCAGCGAGCAAACATCAGAGACGTGTTGATTTTCAAGCCTCCTTGAGTGAGCAAGTCCAACGAGCATATCATATTTCCTCACTAAAGTCAGAATTAAAATGACAAGGAATTGAGTTTTAATTAATTTGTGATGAACTATTCAACAACATGAGTTTGAATATTAATGGAAGGAAATGGTAGATTGATTAAGAGGAAGTTGGGGAAGTAGAAACCCTAGTTGCACTTTGAGTCATTAGTTTTTTATTCGATTTTTATACTAAGTTTTTGTTTCTTGTTCTTGATAATTATTTGGCAGTCTTAATATCTGTTTTTATATTTTAAATCATATTCATAAAACTCATTCTGGTTGATCCAATTTTGGTAGAGCAGTGAAAATAGTGCTTGATAGATCAATCTTTGTGGGAACAATATTTTACTTATTATTTTATTACTTGTACTATCGATATATTTGTGCAACAAGTTGTTACTTAGTGCCACATATATGTGTAAAATGTGCGTGTATAGTTCACCTTTTAGGCCACCATAGTTTCACCAGTTACTAAAATCAAAGATAAGAACAAGAAGATCTCGGTTGATCCTAGCTCTTAGTTATCCAACAATATAATCCTTTTATATGCATTGCACGTGGGTAACCGTAAAAAAAAAACGTAGTACACTAATTAAATGAGAAAATTGCGGTTTGTTTTTTAATTAGCCACTCCTTCACTTATTTGCCCAGCACGTAATACAGCATCTCCTCTTTTTTAATTAATTTGGTAGCTATCTAGTTGCTTCCCATTCAACATGCAACATCAACAGCAATACAAGTCAGCGGCAAGAAACTGAAAGCAATTGGATCTCGCTTCTCATCCATATGTTATTGCTCTTTTTAAACAAAAGGAAGAATTAATATGAGAGAAAAGTTATTTTATACTGTACAGTTTTTACTAGCCATCACTACGAATTTTATGTCACTATCATTTTGTTAATGCTCTCTGATTCACTGGACATTATATCTCACGCCAAAAGAATGTGGTCACTGACTATCTAACATGCGTCTTTTTTTCCAAGTTTTACTGCCCAAGAAAACAGAAGCTTTTATCAAAACCTGGGGAAAAAACACAGCATCAATCAGTAACAATTAAAAAGCAATTTGCTACTACTTATCAAGAGCATGATAGTGAAAATCTCAATTTATCACTATATTTTTATGATTTTTTTTCATCAAAACGATTTTATCAATATTCCAAACATTTTTACGATTTTTTTGTACGTTACAATTTTACGTTTTACAATTTTTTATCTCCCTTTAGATCTTACAAAAATTGTTGTTTTTAACTACCTTGATTAAGAGTAAGGTGGCTCTTACAAATCCCACATTGGTTATATAAGTAACTAATGTGAGATTTATAAAGCTTTGGACACTTTTACCATTTCAGCTACCTATAGGCTGGATTAAAGTGTTGTACCTTTTAACCCCTTCCATAGGCTGGTATTAAAGTGGTGACCAAAAGATGTTAACCCCTTCTAGGTTATACCAGAAAAAGAAAAATGTCATACCTTACAAAGGAATATTGTACTCAAGGTCCGTAACAGGCTAAGTCGTCATTAATTTCATTATCCCCGCACTCTTTGCTTGGCTTGGACTTAAATCTCATTTTTAAGAAGTTATTAATGTTTAAAATATGAGGAAGGTTATATTTACAAATTTTTTGTTTATAAACTCTTAAAAATTAAAGTATGACCGGTCATACTTCAATCAAGTATAACCGGTCATACTCAATATAATTTGTAAAAAAAAAAATTGTAAACGAATCATTTCCCTTAAAATATATAGACTAGTTTCAGATTCTACGAGGCAGAAATAATTGCTACTTAAAATTATGATCTAAATTTGATTATGCTTTTTAAGTGTGGGATTGGAGATCTACATCGTGGGCTTGGCTTGAATCATATTTACGACAAAATGGCCACTATTATTATATTATACCCAAGAAAACAAAAATTACTCTAGATTCTCTCTACTTAAAATCTTTTTCGATCAGGAGTATTTTATTTAATATAGGATCTGGTGACCAATGATATCTAGGAATAAATTATAATCGCAGGTGATTACAGATCACTGTAAGGAAAAAAAAAAAAACAAGAAGCTAAATGAAGTAACGTACGTTAAGAGGATGATTTCAAAAGTGTGTATATGTAGAATTTAACCCTCTATTTTGGATAGAATTCAACTTTTGTAATTCTAAAGCTTGTGGACCCCCCGCATAATGGGTCGAGAACATTTAATAAATTTGATTATAATAGGCCTTTTAAGTGTGGGCTTGAATCATAAGTATAACGAAATATCCACCGTTATTATTAAATAGAATGATGGGGAACTGGTGGTCCAGGAGAAAAGGCGCCACCTTAATCACCTTTGAGTTGTTTAAAAACGAAAAATAACAAGTTCTTATAGTCTCGTACATTGCATTTTTATTTTTTCTTTGAAATAATGATAGTGTAATGTAAAAAGAAAAAAGAACGACACAATAATTTTATGAATGATTTATTATATTGTATGGAAGTTTATAAATCTAATACAATGTAATTTTTTTTTTTTTGTGTGTTTACAAAAACATATATAATAAAATATCCTGTGACTATTTGATTGGAGATACTAAAAAGTTGAGCCGTATGATAATTGAACACCTTAGGGCAATGATAATGGAGATAAATTTTGTGAGCGGAGACGAGAATGCGCAAGCGGATATCCTCCTACCATGCCTTCGATATTCTTGGCTTGCATTTAGTTCATGTTTAAAAATATTAATTTGTATATTCAATCAATATTTTATTTTAATAATTTATTATTGTTAAATGTGGCTAGTTAACTATGTTGATAAATGATCTGGACTCACTACATGCAAGATAAAGACCCGATTATTAAAAGCCCAAAAAATCCCTGCAACATAACCTAAAAGGTAGACCATCTCGTCTTAGAGGCATGAATCTCGCTAAGATACTTGGCTACCAAGCCAACATAGCTTAACCTGAAAGGAACCATCATTGCCGTGGCCAACAACTCAAACAAGTTGGCCACTACCAGGTGAAAGGATGGCAGCTCTTTCTTGCCACCGTATCTATAAAATCCACTATGAACATATGCTTGCCCACTAAGGAATAGCCTGAGAGAGGTCATCCCTCTTCACCAACCAACATGAACACCGCCTTATAAAAGAAGACGATAAACATGCATGCCGCTCAAGCACTATAAATACAGAGGTCATTGGCTCAGGAATGATATCTCTCTTTGAATACTTGAACCTCTTTGAAAATTAAATTGACTTGAGCATCAAAGTACCTTTGCAGGTACCATCATTCACTCTCATACAACCCAGAGAAGCAAAAGTGCTGCCTAACCATCTCATAACTCAATACACCATCTCGCAAAAGTTCCAAGCATCCCGACAACAACTCATGAACCTTTCATTCTCTTCATCAACATCTTCTACCTTCAACTGTGTGTGGTTAGATCCAGCCCAATTGGTGTTTGTTAGGTGTCAAACACATTATGTTTTTAGATGCAAAAATATAGTAAATATCATTATAAATGGCTAAGAACATAACACTTTTTATCAAATACAAAAGACTCTTGAGTTTTAATAGTTTGATATATTACTGACTTAAAACTATATTGATTTCACGTTTAAACTGTAAAATTGGAGCAATGGTTAAGCTAGAAGAAGTAAAGCGATAAGGGAAGAATAATGATTCAATGAGAATTTCCCAACTGCTATCTTCTGGCCAATTTTAGTATTAAATATGATGGATTTTGATCTCGTGTTCTTCATAGAATTTGTATATGTTTCTCTTATCTTTCCAACGAGACCAAGATCACGTCAATTGAACGGTTATAGCTCAAGTTATGTCCAAAATACGTAACTATATCTTTGTTGTCAAATATGCAGTTATTCTTAAACAGGAAACATGGTTTGGTTAAAAAGAGAGACTAAAAGTTCCATAGGCTTTGAACTAAAAGCTACGTGTGACTACTATTTGGAAGGGGAAATGGCCAAGCAATTTTATAAGGTCGAAGGGATTTACGCAACTATTCAACTAGAATTGGTACATATTAATGTATGTGGACCAATGAGCATTCAAGCTAGAAGAGGTTATGAGTACTTCATTATATGAATGGTTACCCTGGATTTGGACAGATGAACTAGTGTGCCATAAGTATAAAGCTTTTGAAAAATCCCAAGAGGTTTAAGTCTGAGGCAGAAAAGTATCTAGGTGTTCAAATCACAACACTTCGATCTAATCGAGGCGGTGAATACCTGTCTGGTAAGTTCAAGTCTTACCTGATTTAAGAGATGATGGTTTTCACAACTGTCACCTCTAGGAATGTGTTGGTTGAACGAAATTGCAGAATGCAGAAATCAAACATTTCTAGACTTGGTGAAGTCCATGTTTCGTTATTCATCCTTGATAATGTCGTTCTGGGGGAGATGTCTAAGAGAAGGAAACATACCTTCTTAACTTGATTCTATCAAAGTTTGTTGTAAAAACACCTAAAGAATTATGAAAATTGTGCAAGCCCAATTTAAACCATATTTGGATTTAGGATGCTCTGCCACACGTCCTACAATAGCGATCAAATAAGATGAAATCTTGTACGGAAGCGTGTATATCTTTTGGCTATCCTAAGAGAGCTGGGGATGAGATCTTATTTAGCCCAAAGGATAAGATGATCTAAGTGAGCACTCACGTGATTTTCTTAGAGGAAGACTATATGAGAAATTATATGCTCTTGAGTTTTGGTTCACTTAGAAAAGAATGATGATTGTCAATTTCCAAAATTTGATTTTCAATATCAAAATATATGGAAGAACTATTCCTCTTAGTATCCAAGGTTATTCTTAATGAGACTTATCTCAAGTAAAAAAAAAAAAATAGAAGCTGCATCCTCTGCTCCCTCGATTGTTCAAAGAGGGAAAAATGTACCTTTAGGTGAACAAACACAGGAACCACAATTGGAAATTCAACATGATATTATACAAGTTGAACTAATAGAAATATTAGTATCACATGTGGAAGAACAAAATCAAGGATTTGTTAACATATAATATGTGAATCATTAAGAAATTGAAGATCCACCACCTGACCAGAACTTGGATCTACCAGTAGATATACTAGGTCTAGTGTGGTACATTTACATTGGGAGATAACTTTGTTAACCCTCAAATTATGTCTTATTAAATGGAATTGATCCCACTAGTTGCGATAATACACTAGAAGATGTTATTGATCATATGTTGCTCAAAGCTATGAATCGTAAAGTGAAATACTTGTCTTTTAACTCTATTCAATCTCTAGTAAAAGCACCAAGAGGTGTAAGACCCACTGGGTGTATATGGACCTACAAGGCAAAAGATCACACCTAAAAGAAGGTGTGGATTATGAGAAATTTTTTTTCCAGATGTCATACTTAAGTCTATCTAGATTCTCTTTGTTGTTGCTACAAGTCTCAATTATGAGATTTTATTTTGGAAGATGGATGTCAGAACAGCCTTTCTAAATGAAAATTTAGAAGATGATATCTACATGCAACAACCATAAAGGGTTTATAGTTAATGGACAAGAACACATGATACGCAAGTTTGAAAATTCAACTTATAGACTTAAGTAATCATTCAGATCATGGAACATCGATTTTTCTCAAGTTATCAAAATTTTGATTTTGATAAAACCTTAATGAATCATGTGTAATTTGTTTGTAAAAGATCCAAGGGGAAACAATAGCTTTTCTTGTTCTTTATGTAGATGAAATGCTTCTTGTTGGAAACAACATGGAGATATTGTCATGTATAAAGAGTTGGCTGTGTAAAAGTTTTAATATGAAAGACTCGGGGAAGCCAATTATACTCTTGGTATAAAAATCGTATCAGATCAAAAGAATAAGTTATTGGCATCATCATAGACTACTTATAGTGACAAATCTCTTTCCCAAATTCAACATGGGGAATTCTAATATGAGAATCATATCTATCAAATATTGAATTCATCTTTCTAAGGAGTAACTTCTAAAGATACCCGAGAAGGAAGAATGCATAAGTAGGACACCTTATACTTTTCAATAGGTAGTCTCATGTATGATATGTTGTGCATTAAATCGGACATCTGCCACGCATTGGGAGTCTCTAAAGCACGAACTCATTCTTTTTTTTGAATTGTGCGTGTCGGACACGTGTCCGACACGCGGTCAACTCTCCGACACGTTTTTCTGACACACAATCAACTTTTTTCGACACGTGTCAATGCTCCGGCACAGTTTTTTTTAGTCTCAATTTTATTTTATTAACTAAAAAAAATCATTTATAAATCAATTTTTGCTGTTATGGAATTTGACATGAAGAATTAACAAAGTACGAATTTTTTTTTTTATATTTATGTTATGAAATTTGAATATTTGATTGGTTATATGACTTATTATGGACTGTTATATCTATTAAATATATATTATATTATATATATTAAAAATATTATTTAATATCAAAACGTGTCCCAACGTGTCAAAATATGTCATTTTTTAGAATTAACGTGTCGGCGTGTCGTGTCCCGTGTCAGTGTTCGTGCATCATAGTTGGGAATAATGAGACGATACCATTTTGTTCCTAGAGAAACAATTGATTTTTTTAACCATGTACTAAATTATTTTTGGAGAACGAGAGTCATATACTGGTATATTCTAGTGTGAGTCTTGAAAACCTAAGTTTTCACATATTCAATTTTTCAAATAGATATTGACTCAATAAAATCGACCTCAAGCTATGAGTTTTTCACTAAACTAGATAGGATTACAGGTGGATCTTGCATACCCAATTACTAAAAGTTTGCATGAACTTGTGTTCAAGAGGCATGTTACTTCGTTGGGTCTTTGGAGGATCATAGACTTGCATTAAGCGAGTCGGGGATATTGTGTTCATTGTGCTCTTGGAGTAAGACAAAGAAACAATGTAATCATTTTATGAATTTTACAAATGAGATATTATTTATTATTTTGTGGACACAATCTATAAACATTAAGGTCTGGATCAATTGTGGAGTATATGATCATTTGGATACGGTGATGGAGGAAATGATCGTAGGTTCTCACGATTGATGAATTGGTTCACAGTTATTAAATGAAGTTAGGCGCTTTATTTAGGCTGCAATATTTTATGAAATAATTTTATTCAAATTATTGTAAAGTATTGGTGTGAATTAACATTCACATTGAAAGGATCAATGAGAGATTTGATTAAAATTATTTTTCTCTCATAAGGTATCAAATCTCCAGTTAACTGTAGTTATTTGATTGCTTTTAATATTGTTTAAATAGATAATCAAATAGTTCTCATTCTTTGATTTACCAACGGGTGATGCTGAACATATTGACGACCAATAACTTGGTATTTTGGGAGTGAAATTATTTGATTATAGGTATTTATGATATAAACAACATGAAATTTATAGGATATATTTCTTTGATATGTTTCGGTAATTGGATATTGAAGACACTGGCCAAGTGCATGTAATCAATTAGAGAAACCATCTTAGTCAAGGAAATAAACAATTGATTGAGTAACAGAAAACTCATTAATCAATTATTGACATTCGACAATGGGGCAATGCATATTCATGTTATAAATGTGTTATTAATCTTGGAATTCAAATTCGGGCTTTTAGTGGAGTAGTATCAAATTAGATAATCATTCGTTAGTTATCAGGAGTCTTGATTAATAACAGATGGTAGATACCCAAGATAGCTTGAGACAATAGTATGAGAAGAGTCCAAGAAGCCTAGAGCCCAAAAGAGCTTAGGACTAGGGTTTCTTGGTACCCATATAAATATTATCACTTAAGACAGCCTCCAGGTCATTGAAAGGAAGAGGTAAGCTCAGTTCTGAAAAAGTGCTCACACATTTCCACTTCCCTATTGAGGATAATCTGGAAGATTTACTAGAAACATGTGAGGCCTGATCGTGCAGTGACGCAAAGAAGATCAGTTTGTGAGTTCGCACCGTAACGCATAGGAGATCGGTTCGTGAAGGAGAATTATAGATGAGGTGATTATGCACGATATCTGTGCATCAAGAGGTAAATCAGAAAAATGATGATAATTTATTGCATCTCAAACCGCAAAAGTCTAAACGCTTTCGAAGATTCAATTTCACCTACAGGGTTGGCATGGTTCAACCCGAATTGATTTTTTCCTTGATTTATAAATTAATATGAAAAAATATAGTTCTGTTTGATTCGACTATTTTGTTCGACCCCATATGTGGGGTTAACTTTTAAGGAAAATTTAACTAACTTAAAATAATTTTTTTAAATTAAATAAAGAGATAGATTATTTTACCCTCTCTTTTTATTTTTGCCTACTTTTAAATATATAATAAATTATGATCATAATATATTTTAAATTAAATTGATAATAAATATGCTGAGTTCACTTTAAAAGATTTGTTTCTCAATTTTTAAATCTTGGCGAATAAAAGGCGGAGAGAGTTTGATGATCCCAAAATGAAGACGTGGACAAAAGCTTATCTTCCCAATTACAAATATTTTCTTTCTGATTGATATAATAGTGCATGGAAACTGCCTGTAGTAGCAATCTGATACCATCCCATAATAATGGGCAACCTCAAGCATGAAATAAATATACAAAGCTATTGAAGATTTTTAAGGCAGCAAAAGCACATTATTCATAAATCCTTTGGTAATCTCAGTTAGATATCAGATGAGGTAATTGGCAGCTGTTGTATCTCTGTTTGCTCTTTTGTAGCTGATGCTGTCTTGGGCTCTGAATAGTCTTTGCCTTTACCCCACACCACAGAGTAGAGACCCACTGCGATAATCATGGCTCCAATGATACTGAGATCGATAAAACAGAAAAAGATAGAGAGAGGGTGAGATTCAGAAAATTAATTACATATAATAAAGAATTAAAAAAATATTCACCATGAAATAGTTGTAAACAGTCAAACTCTTATAACCATACACACATAATCATACTTTTAATTGCGATTTTCTCCACACACACAAAAAAAAAAAAAAATTAATTGTAATGACAAAAGGAGAAAGAATTGAGTCTAATCTCAACCCATAAGAGAAAGATTGTTATGTAAAGAATAACTTCAATCAAAAAATTAACAAATATGACATTTTTATATATTGTATCTCTAAGGATTAACATGCTACTTGTCAACTCATGTTTAAGCAAACAAATTTTTCCTTTAAAGGGGATTAAAATACCTGCCCAAGTGAAGATGCTCTGCGAAAAGGAAGGGGCCTAAAATAGAAACGATGATCATGCAAAGGGGATTAAACGCTGTTAAAAATACTGGGCCTTTGCTTTGCAACACCAACCCTTGCACATAATACGCAATTCCCGAGGAAACTATTCCCTGGAAGAAGAAAAAAAAATTGCAATTTAAGTGGACCATATAATGTCAATTATTTAAAGAATCAAAATGAGTACGATGATATAGATAACTCCTTTTTATTAAAAAGATTTAGCATTGATGTACCATCAATATAAAAGATTTTTAGTCATTTACGTATATATTGTCATGCCATAAAAATAAAAAAGTTTGACTCTCATAATAATCCATAATCCATTATATATTAAATTATATTTTCAGAATGACTTAATGTCTTAATCCCTTAATTTACTTTTTTTTTAAAATAATAACATATATCATTATTATTTTTATTTTTAAAATTTTTATTTTTTTTCAAAACTAATCATATATATCTTCTTTATAAATTTAATTTATATTTTTAAAATTCTAATTAAATTAATCATACCTTTCTTGTTTTAAATATTTAATATTTAATTTTATTTTTTAATGTTATATGAATTCAAAAACACATGCAATGTACAGAATACTGATTGATTACTTTTAAATCACACTCTTCTCAGTTATGTGACAATATATAATTGTATAATTGTAAAAAAAAGATTATTGGCACTTCCAAACTAAACTCATTCGAAGCTCTTCCAAACTAAACTCATTCGAATAATCTAAACTCTTATGAATATGAATAGAGTGCACATTTTATCTTTTACCAAAAAAAAAGAGTGCACAAATGATTTGGGCTTAAAGTCAATCAGGAACTAGGGCTCAAATCGCCCAATCTAAACATATCCTCTCTCTCTCTTTCCCTCATTGCATTTTTTTATTTTTTTGGTTTAAAACAATTTCTCTTTCTCATACACTGCAAGTCTGCAACACTTGTCCCTGACAGTACCAAAGTCATTGGCCCAGTGACTTATGGGACCCAATCTAGGCTGACCCAAATGAAATTTATTTGTATTATTTTTTATAG
The DNA here is from genome assembly GCA_032173675.1 of Gastrolobium villosum. Lineage (NCBI taxonomy): Eukaryota > Viridiplantae > Streptophyta > Magnoliopsida > Fabales > Fabaceae > Gastrolobium > Gastrolobium villosum. The sequence goes on along the minus strand of JAVKPL010009079.1, from coordinate 33,715 downwards.
AAATATTTCAATTGGTTCTTCTATTTGTAACTAGTTCGATTCTATTTGTAACTAGTTCGATTCGGGACTGGTAGCGGGATTAAGGTTTTAAATTCTTTTAAAGACAGTACTGAAAATGATCGAATATATGTTTTCATTCTCATCTCCTTACGAGAACTGAGCTGACTCATGTTATTTATTGTGCATGTTAAATTGTCATAAATTTAGAATGGAGTACTGACCGTATAGAGAGGACCAAAGAGCTTGAAGTCCCAACCGATGACCCATACCCCAAGCCCAGAATTATGATTAGCCACCAGCGCCACTACCCCAGCTTGCAAAGCACCCACTAAGCATATCAAAGTTGAGAGTGACAATTCTGCCGGATACCTTTTCAACGTCATGGACTGCAATTCACAATTTTGTCATAACACATTTAATTTGTTATACACATATCTATCAAAAGTAGAACAATTAACAAATTAAAACAAAATTACTTCAACACATATATAAAATTATTGCCTGTAAAATGAAGAAAGATGACCAAGCCACACAACCCAGGAGTAGAAAGAGAATCCCTGCGACCAAGTGTTTGAGACTCTGAGGGGAGTGACTTCCATCTTCGTGATGTGTTGTGTTTGCAGAATAATTAAATATGTTGAGTTCAGGGCCTTTGTAAAGTGTCATCAACGAAGCGCCTGCAAAGGTTACCAACGTCCCCATCACCTTCGCTAGGCTCCGTACATCCTTGATATTTACACGCTCTAACCTGATACGTTACATATAATTAGTATATGAAATTTTACATTATAGTCTAAAGATTATAAAAAGAAAAGGTCACTTTATCTTCTATAAACTGAACCTCACCTGAAAATTATTGCTAGTATAAAGGTGATGGAAGGCACGGCATTCACCAAAGCAGATGCAAATGAAGCCGAGGTATATTGCATTCCCAAAAAAGTGAACCCTTGGTCTATCACTGGCCTGGAATATCACATAATGGGATACATTAATTATCGTCAATTTTTTAATTTTCGAAAGGGGAAAAATTGTGTACTTAAAACTCTTTGATATATTCCATCATTGATTTAATTTACTGATTATAAATAAGAATGACCAAAACTCACTTTCTTCCTTATATATGATACCTTCTATATATGAATTAGCTGTTAATTAAAACACCCGTTTGAGATATTACAGAGGTATCCTTTCAAGTTTTATTTTCCGTAATCACATTTCACTTTATTAATTTAACAACTGATTAGACAAATAAACGCATACCGGACTATCTGTTGTGCAATAATGAGACTTACATTATGTGATTAAGTTATGAGAATTTTAACATCTATACAATCTAATTGGTTTTTAACAAAATATTGGATTCTGAACAATTAACGTACATCTGATATGCCAATTTTTGGTATCCTCTTTTTTAATTAATTTGACATCTATCTGATGTCCGACAATGAATTTTATGTTGCATAATTAATTTATGAGAATTTTAACAGTTATACAATCCTAATTGGTCTCTAATACATTATTAGAGAGGATAGGATATTCTATCTACCATTTTTTCTGCATACCTTTTCCTATCACTCTAAAAGATCATTGGATTAAAATCTTAATTTATATTTATCTTTCTCTCTCCTATTTAGATTCTGATCTAACGGTATTGGAAAGTAGTAGACAGAAAAAATAATACATAGAATAACCGGTCTCATATCAGAGACTCAACATTCGACATAATCCTAAGAGAAATATTACTCTCATTTTACATGAGGTAATTATCCCATGTTACCTCACATCGAAAATCTCACCCATTTTTTTTTTTTTTTCTTTTTCATCCTTTAGCAGCGGGTCTCACATAACTCCTCTCTATAACATGAGAGAGCTAATCTCATGTAGCATTTCCCTAATTCTAATAGGTCAAAGGTTTCCTCAATTTAATTAAATTAAAATTTAAACGTTACTTTATGCTATCATTGCTTGACATACACCAATTCGTTCTAACTCTAATGTTGGTTCCTGGTATGTAATTTTAAAATGAATAATCTATATTTATTATCTTTAATAGAAACATTTTCAAGTACTCTAACTAATCATAAATTTTAAAATTACCTCACAAAAGTTTTATTTTTCATTTTATATACACAATTTGGATAATATGTTATGGATTTAATATCTCTCATGTTGTAGAAGATAATTTTATCTTCTACACACACATAAAAGTATATGGGGCTCATGTTTTTTTCTCCCTCTCTTCTTTACACATAATTCTCACACACTTTTACATATATATATGAAATAATTTTATCTCCTACAAGATAATAAACATCAATCCCATTCATTACTTAGCTGTCTAGTTAACTTTGAAAAATTAGGTCCACTTATTGGAGAAATATGCTACTAAGTCCTGTGGCTATAATTGAGCTCAAAAGAAAATATCTTAAATAGGAAAAGGTATATGTATGTGTGTGTATCTTTTGGCGTGTTTTCTACGTAAATAAATATGGTTGTATCTACTTTAAATTATTACAAGTAAATAAATTAATATAAGCTCACTTTAAATTAAATTAATAATGGATATATCTTTATTTATTTATTATAGCTACAAACTTCAATGGAATTTTTCCTGTTAGGATAATTGTGTAAATAGAACATAACACTGTGAATAACTACGTATGGTATGATAGCTCATGTTTGAATTAACACAGTTTATAATCAAAATATTTTTGAGAGAGTTTTTCTCTTAAGTGATTTTTTCCTATAATTTAAGCAAATTCAAACATACTGTTAAATTTAACGTCGATGTAAGTACGTAAAAAATAAAGAGGCTCTTGTGCATCATGTATATGTTATACGAATACTGATAGGTATGGAAAGGTTTTAGATCATTACTCCAAAAATCCGAGCACCATTATCTGTATAAAGACAGAGACCGTCATCTTTGGTCTAATTTTCCTGCAAAATGGTAAGAAGAACATCAATTAAACAATGATAAAATAAAGTCCTCCTTTAAACAATGATACATTTGTTTCTAAGTACGAGATATAAATAAATAAATAAATAAGATGGGTTGCGTTAGCACCTTTCAAAAAAAAATGCAAAAGGGGCGAGGGAAATTGCAGCAATGACATTGCGATAGACAACGAACACATAACGATTCATTCCATGGTTGAGACTGGCCATGGAGAAGACGTATGCTCCTGCAAACCCAAACTGCAGTCCCACCGCTAACAAATAAGGCTTTGCCTTATTGAATTGCTTTCCAAAACTAGCACCCCATTTTTCTTCCATCCTTTTATTTTATGTTTGAGACAATATGAAAAATATGGCTATTGTTTAAAAACAACTTAAGAGGTGCTCTCAAGTGTATGAAGTGGCCTTCCTTATAAGCACCAAGAGTGGTGATTAAGACAAAATGCACTAGGGAGAATGGGAGGATATACGTGATAATTATTTTGAGTCCTCTGTTATAAAGTTCTACTTTTGATCAGTCTCAAATTAAAGTCTTATTTTATTTAATGGAGTACCCTGCAACTAGCTTTGGTTGATTCCCTCTCCGTTTAATTCAAGTGAGTCAGAATACACTATGGCAGCATCAAGTTTTTCAGAAGCCCACTGTAATAACTTTATATTATGATACAAAAATAAATAAATAATTCATATTCTGCATTTATATCATATTGGTAGGCTCTAAAAGCCATTTATTCTGCTATTCCGCTACAAAAATTTCTCTATTACTCTTTGAAATTTTCTCTTACTGTCCCAACAATTTTTTTGAAAGAATACTACACTACAGTACCTGTCACTGCCATTAATTCAACTCTTTTGAGAATAAATATATAAGTGTTGAAATTTTTAAGTGTCACGTAATCTCAAGTATTGGTAACAGATTAAGTAAATGACACCACCGAAGAATCTATCTGTCAAATTTACTTACAATTGATAATTATATTTCATATTGGTTAATAATAAATTAAATGAGGTCCAGATAAATAAAAAGATTCCTGAACCTAAAATCCATTCATTCACTCAATGTTTTAATTTAAAGTGATATGATATAAAATTATTGATGGACCTTCACTTGCAAGTTTAAACTGGTAAATTGAATTGATTGCTTATCGTAGTATAAGAACCAAAGTGATCGCGGATCACGAGTTCGATTATCATCGTCTCTTACTTTCTAATGAAATTAAGTCAATAAGATAGAACCAAAAAATAGGCTATTGGTCACCTTGGTTCTTGTACTACCCGTGTTAACTTAAGCATGTAAGTAAAAGCTCATTAATAATTTTGAATTATATCTCTCTAGTATGTGTTTAGTTTAAGGGTTTGATTTTTCTAATGTTATTTTAGATAATTTTATCTAATGTTCATTGAAATGATGTCGTTTTGGAGCGTAAATTATAGTGTTTTTATAATTTTATTTATTTCAGGGTTATAATAGTCTTTATCATTCTAATTTTTTAATTTTTTAACCCAAAATGACGTCGTTTCGATGAACATTAAATAAAATTATCTAAAGTAACATTAGATACATTTTCACCAAAGTTTAATTTAACTCTAAATCTAAATGTATATATGGAATGCAGCAAAAAAATATATATATATATATATATCAAACACGCTTAATGTCGTGTCTAATCCAACTCCCCATAAACTAAAGCTAGTGCGTGCAAAATCATCTCAAATAATATATTATAGTATAATTTTTTTTACATTTATTTAAATAAGGGATTAGTGTTTCCTATATTATAGGAAATAATTTTATCTCCTATATATATAAAGGGTTTTATAAGAGTTATGTCGTAGGAAAAGTGATTGTGTAATGTTATAGAGATTCGTTTTGCGTGTCTTAATTTTTATTTATTTTTTTTGTTTTAAAAAGTGTGGGCCTCACAAAATGTTGTGTGTAGGAAACTTTGTTGTGTCATGTTAAAGGACAAAACGAAAACCCATATATATAAAGGGTTTTATATTTCTCATGTTAAATGAGAATTGAAATCTCATGTTATAGAGATAAAAAGCATGTGGGACCCATGTGTTAGAAAAAATTAGATGTAGGATCCATGTCAGCACGAAAATCGAATGGTGTGTAGGAAAGTTTGAATTCTCATGTTAAATGAGAAATATAAAACCCATATGTAAAAGTGTAAGGAGCTAATTTCTTTTTTCTTTACATGGTCCCACGTAAATCTCACACACTTTATTTGTGTATAAAATATACAACATAAGAAACACTAATCCTTTATTTAAAGGGTTTTATTTTTCTTATGTTGCATGAGATGAGACAAATTATCTCATGCAACACACAAAAAATGGGTGGGATCCACTTTTTATTTTCTCTCTCTTCTTTTTTAGTAGGTCTCACCCACTTTTTGTGTGTTGCATGAGACAACTTGTCTCATGCAACATAAGAAAAATAAAACGCTTATTTAAATATGGGTTTTATAATTATCATATTGAAGGAGGATTGAAATCTCATGTTGTAGAGATAAAAAGTATGTGGGACCCATGTGTTAGAAAAAATTATATGTAGGATCCATGTCAGCACGGAAATCGAAGGGTGTGTAGGAAAATTATAATTCTCATGTTGAATGAGAATTATAAAACCCTTTAATTATATAATATAACATCGTGACTTTTGAAATAATTGATATAAAAAAGTAAAGTTTTTTGTTAACCTTTTAGCCTAACCTTCACGTAATTGCAGCCAAGTATGATTTTGGCTAGCGTATATTAGTGAGGTTCAGCTTTCTTTTTCTCATCCTCTACGTCTTCGAAACTTTTGAATTCTTTATTGATTCATTAATCAAGATATAGTGCGCGCAGACCATTGGTGGAGGATTTGGTGTTATTGAAACTTCGTTTTCTCGGCACCGTTAAAATAACGAGAGAAAAGCAAGGTGAATCAGAATAAAAATTGGATCCCTGGATCAAATTCAGGATAAGAGTGAAGAAAGATTAATACCCGCATACGGAGGAGTTTGTCACTGTCAGTTTAGAATTTGTTCCGTACATGTTTTGATGGTAAAAAAGCATTTTTTTTCAAAAAAAAGATAAAAAATAGTGTTGGAAGTGATTTATATTTAGTAATGAGAATATGATGAGAAGTCTTGTGGATTGGAGTTTAATTTGGGGTGTTTGATGGAGGAAATCTATTGAGATTTTCAGAAATTAATACCTGTATTATTTATTTTTTCTTTTCTTTTCTCTCTTATCTCTTCTCAATTTTTTCTGTCTTTCTCTCATCTCAATCTCATCCAATACTCTATACTCCTGGACCATATAAGTTTGCTCCATCACGTCCATGAACCTCTAGATGCACCCAAACAAATTCAATTATTTTAGAACTGGCGTCTATCAACATCAAACGGGCGTTTGGCGGACTCCAGCTGGAAAATAAACAAGCCCAATTAGTGATTACAAGTTATTTTGGGCCATTCAAATTGTTGAGTCAAAAATCTCTGTACTATGTTTAGTTGCTTCCTATTCAGCATGCATACCTAGAGCTGGTAAAATGGGTTCGGTTTGGCGGGCCAACCCGCTCAATTCGCCCAACCCGTCAAATGGGGTGGGACGATCTGAGTTTTCAACTCATCTCAAAAGCGGGGCGGACTCATTTTTTGGCGGGTTGATGGCGGGCATTGATGGGCTGAGGCGGGTCAGTGTAGAATAGGCTGGATTGAATTTTTCAACACACTTTTAAAAGCGGGGCGAAGCAGGCTGACTCATTTTTTGGCGGGTTGATGGCGGGATGGGGTGGGATGGGGTGGGATGGGATGGGCCGCCCACTTTGCCACCTCCATGCATACTTAACGAAAAACTTGTCCTGAAAGACAATTATTTCCTTCCTCTTTCTTGGATAATGATTTGCTTTGTTCAATTCCCTATGACTAAGGAAGCGGTTCCAAAGACCAAGATTGGAGGACAAATACTATTACGGGGTGTTTGGTAGAGGAGAAATTTTTATTTACCTATGAATCATGATTTCTTGGAATATGGTGGAAAAATGAGTTATTCAGGAATGTGACAAAAAGCTGTTTGGTAAGCAAAAATTTTACTGGGATTATTGGATTAATTTTACTGAGTTCATGTTTGATAGATAGTAAAATATGAATGGAAATATTTACTGAAATTACAATGATACCCTCAATTCTTTTTAACGTTTATTTGGCCTGAAGTCTCTCTCCCTTTCTGTGAAATCGATTTTCATTTTTAATTCTTTTGTGGGTGTGATGCCAAGGGGATTACTACCCTCATTCATACCTTGTTCTTCGCATTTGTTTGGTTTTTTCATCTTCTTGGTTTTGTTGTTGGTTCTTGTTTCACCTGAGATAATCTAGCAAAATCACTCTTGGACTTCGATCAGCCTTCTTGTTTTTTCTTTGCTTTATTTTCCATCATCCAGTTTCAGAAGCACACACTACAACATTTGCACCTCAGACTGCGGTTGTCCTATTTTTTCTGATCCTCTCATTGCCACGATGCTTCTCTCTCTTGTTCCGCTTGGGTTATTTTCGTCTTTTGCTTTGTGTTTCTTTCTCTATTTCCTCGGAAAACATAGAATTCCAATAAAAGTATGGTATTTTGAAGTTGGCATTTTCATCCACTTTTGCACATAACAAGGAAATCCGGGAAAGTACGTTTCTCAGACAAATTTTCAATTTTCCCCTACCAAACATTGCAATCTAAGAATCCCAATATCAGAATCCTAGGCATTTCAAAATTTGCCTCCTACCAAACAGCACCTTAGAGAAATATAAAAATAATTAATAAAGCATTCACTTAATAATTTAAATTCTTAGGGTGAGATAATTTTTTTTATGATATCAAAGTTTCCGTTATTTATGAATTTGATCATTAGTTATGTAAGTTTAAGTATTGTCCATTCTTCAAATTCTATATAAATTTATACCCAATATAGTATAGAAAGATATTTACTTAATAATTTAATTTTTTAGATTGAAATAATACTTTACAAATATCTATAAGAGAACTCTGTGCCAAATATGAATGTCCATTATATGTGGACTTTTTGACAAATTTGTAAACCCGCAGGATGGACAATAACAGTAAAATTATGGCTAATTATTTGTCGTGCTCTATATATATTTTGTGGTGCTCAATGTCTACCTCTAACGAAGGTGAAACAGAGTGATGCCACTAAGGTCTCAATTTTTTGTAATGAGAAAGCACTAGCTCCATCAAATGATGTTAATTCAGTTGCCGCATAAAAGCTCAACATATAAGAGTGAGTGTATGAGTTCGATATTTCAAAGTATTATTTTTGAAAAATATTTAAAGTTTTAATCATGGATCCACCCCAAACAAAATTATCTTCAATGAAGAATACATACAGTTTATCTAAAAAAAAAAGAAGAAGAAGAAACTCTAACTCCACCACCTGATGCTGATTTTAAGTAAGGATTTAATATTCTCATGTTGTATGAAATAAAAATGTATAGGGCTTATTTTTTTTTCTCTCTATCTTCTTCTCATGTGAATACAAATGAACCCTATATATTTTTATGAGTATATAAAAAATAAAATTTTCTTCCGTAACAATGAGAAATGTTACACTCATTTAGCTGATAACTAAAATCCAGGACCGCTCTCAGTTATCTTATATGCCTAAGAAACAAAACAACTGTATATAATTTTAGGAAATAAAATTTCTGCTGTTACAGCAACAAAAATTTCTTGCAGCAGACCCAAAAAAGGAAGAGAGAGAAAGGCGTAATAGGTGAGAAAAAATAAAATGGTGGGCCCTAGCTTATTTTATGTCTCTGCTGCAAGAATTCTTTTTTGCTGTGACGGTAGAAGTTTTATCCCCATAATTTTAATACATTCACTATTTTAAAAAAAATTTACTTTTAAGATAATCAATTATATCAATATAAAATTATGAGGCCTAAAATACTTGCTTTATTCGCATCTAGGCTGAGCCGCCCCCGGTAAAATCATTGCCAAAATTGTTATAGGGTTTTATACGAGTTATATTGGAGGAAAAGTGATTGTGTTATGTTATAGAGATTCGTTTTGCATATCAGAGTTTTTTTTTTGCTGCAGGCCCCACAAAATGTTATGTGTGTAGAAAAATTTTGTGGTCATGTTAAATGATAGATGATAAATCCATTGTTATATGGGTTGTAAGGATATATTTTATGGGAAAAATATTTGTCATTTTAAATAACAGAAAGTTATGACATTTTAATAGAGATACAGACACAGAAAATTTGAATTTTAAATTAAAAAAATCACTCATTTTCTCTCTCCTATGATTTCAGTTTTTCTGTATCTATCTCTCTCCTAAAATGACATAATTTATGTCATTTAAAATCACAAACAACAAACCCATATTTTATTTTATAATTTGGGAGGGCTAGAAGCCCAAAACTACGCGTGATATTTAAAAATAAGAAATACAAACGTGTGGAACTCCAGAACCGGTCAGAATCAAAACAGTGGGAGAATTTTTTTATTACCGATTTAATTATAAAAACAATCACAAAATAAAAAGAATAAAGAAAAAAATTACATATGATTTACCATTATTCATTTTAAAATAGGCTAGGTCGAATAAATTTATTACTATATTATTTTACTCACATCCTAATGAACAAGACCTCTCCATTAATTTCATTAAGGACATGAGTTGTTATCTTGATGTAAAATAGGAATCATTCTCAACATCCTTCATGCAATTCAAAAAAGGTGAAAAAATAAAATAAAAAGTGCCGACAAATAGCTTGGGACTATTGTAAACTTGCATTTTCCGAAAATCAATAATAAAGAGAGTAAACATCGTTTTTGGTCCTGGAAATATCTATGAAATCCTTTTTTTAGTCCCTGACAATAAAAAAGGATCAAATTGGTCCATAAAATTATGAAAAAAGGGTCACGTTAGTCCTTCTGTCAATTGTAATAAATACTCCTTGATCTTTTTTTCATCATTGTAAGGACCAATTTGATCTTTTTTTATTGCCAGGGACTAAAAAGAATTTCGTGGATATTGCTAGGGATTAAAAAGGATATTTATTCTAATAAAGATCAGAAACAGAACGAGAGAGCATAAAAAATCAATTATGAGGGAGTGGGGGAGGAGATGACGGGGACAATTCTATATAATAAAGGGAAGATGGTGAAGCCCATATTACAGACCATACAAACATGCAAAAGGTGATTGGGTACCACCCAAAACGACTACCTAATCTTCATCTGCTAAGAAAGTGGAAAAAATAATTAACCCCTTCGTTGTTGTGGTAAAGACATCTGATTAAGGGAAATTCCATTATTGATTAAAGTTCTTTGCTTTAATTAGTCCTGTCACTTGTCCGTGACGCAAGAATCCTCTTCAATAAATCTTGTGTTTCTTCGCCTAATAGAATGATCTTACCTACCAAAACAGATCCATTCAATCAATTAATTATGCTTGGTTGCTACTTAAACTTTCAATAATTTTTTGTTATTAGTCATTGATTTTTTTTTTTATTCTAACGGTGCATTTGAAAGCTACATTAAAGAGATACAAACTTGGCTCTCTAAACAGAGGGGAAAAGTTCGTGGAAATAGAATATGAAAGAAAAGCTTACGATGCATGGCGTGCGTGATATATAATATAATTGGTTTTATAAGAGTTATGTTGTAGGAAAAGTATTTGTGTTATATTATAGAGATTCGTTTTGCGTGCCAGAATTTTTAATTTTTTTTTTGATGAGGGCCCCATAAAATATTGTGAGTGTAGGAAATTTTTTCTTATCATATTAAATTATAGATGATAAACCCTAATATAATATAACATGTCATGATTGTTGGGTGGAATTCCTTTTAAGTTCTTCAAAAAATTGTTTTGGACTGCTCATACTCAGCATACTTATCCACCCCAATTAACTAAATCTCAATAATAACCTTCACTCAATTGAGCAGATAAGATCATATCCAAATGAATATGAATTTGGAATTTGAAACATAGGGTCCAATTTTCTGTATATTAAAATCGTGAGGGATTTTGTGGGGGCATTGCCCCTTACTGTAACTAAAATCGTGAGGGATTAGTGAATCTGCTTGTCACATACGGTGAAAATGGGCACGAAGCTCAAGCAAACATGTGACTACTGCAAAAATGAACAATTGTCTCTTGTAATCCTGAATGTTTAGAGTAAATCTTCAATTTAATTGGAATAGTGACTATTGTGCCACTTTTCACCAATTTTTTTACCTAAATGCCACGTGAACAGTGTTATTTTCCAATCTGCCACGGAGGCAAGTTCGCCTAGAACAGTAGCGAACTTGGTATGCTGATGTGTCAGCTTCCTGGTGATGTCAGAGTTCGCTTCTGACACAGGCGACCTCGGTTCCTAATCAAGTTCGCCTACATGGTAGGCGAACTTCATTTTTTTTTTTTTAAATTTGATACTTGTTATCTACTAAAATTGTGACACGTCAGCAAACCGAGTTCGCCTGTATCAGAAGCGAACTTGCCCACGTGGCAAATTGGGAAATAACACTGTTCGCGTGGCATTTAGGTAAAAAAATTGATGAACAGTGGCATTTTGGTCGGTTATCCAATTTAATTTCAAAGACATGAATATATATTACTGTAAAACCACGAATCCTTTAACCAATGCTTTGATACCACATCTAAGTATATACTCATTGACTCATATAGTTTCATGTTTGTAAACACTAATATTTGTGGGAGAGTGACATTATGCCATTGTTGGAAGACAAATTTACCTAAATACCGCACCAAAAAATAATTTTACCAAACTTCTACGAGGGCAAGTTCACCCAGAGTAGTAATGAATTTGGTATGCTGATGTGTCAGTTTTCTGGTGGTGTCAGAGTTTGCTTCTAACACAGGCAACTTCTGCTGCATGCAAGCCACGCGGCCTAACCGAGGTCGCCTGTGTTAGAAGCGAACTCTGACACCACCAGGAAGCTGACACATCAGCATATCAAGTTCGCTAATGCTCTTGGCAAACTTGCCCTCGTAGCAGTTTAATGAAATTGTTTTTTGGCGTGCCATTTAGATAAATTTGTTTTGCAACAGAGACCCAATGGTCACTGTTCCAATATTTGTCCGTTCTTTTTTATTTCTGATTTCGTTTAATAATTTTTTTTATCCTTTACTCAAAAAGAAAAAGCAATAAGTAATAGGGTTTAACTTTTATTATGGGGTAGGATTGTAGGACTGAAAAAAAAAGTAGAGTGAAGTTGAATGTGAGTCTCATATTTTATATTTAAAAAAAATAAAAATTAATTGGCACCAAAGATAAATTTATGTAGGAAAATGATCCATAAGTAATATTGCAGCAAAGGTAAGGACAACGACACCAGCCGACAAAAAAATTTAATGGGTGAGCTACAATTGGAAAGAAGCAGAAATGAGAACAGATAAAAGAGCTCCTGAGATCAGCACCAAGATGAAGAGTCAAAGTGGCATCTCTGCACAAAAAAGGACCGAATTATGCAATTGTTGTAGCAATCCAGGCACATAGGGCAGAAACCAGAAGAAAAAGCATTCTATCCCACTATTCCATCCTCATCCTCCATCAACCCCACCAACTCCTTCACTGTGGAAATAAAAAAACCAATGTGAATATATCTTCTAGTATCTCAAACACCATAAACCCACCGTCAACCAAAACCATACTTTCCGGTGACTGTACCTGTTGAAGCACGCTGTCAACCTCGTCGACCAGAGACCACCAGTTGCTACTCCGCTACCTCATCACACAGCCACACAAGGAATTTTGTTGGATGTGTTTAGTCACCACCACCGTGACTGGTTTCTATCCCATGAGCCATTGGGTTGTTCTTGTGCTGTTTCACTTTCATTTTGCTGAGAGTTTCTTCTTCTTGTAGTTTTATTCATCAATTATTTATCATTTTTTATTTTCTGCATCTCTTTAACTTTACTAAAAGTTGAAACTATTTGTCGTCTGGCTTTAGTGTTACGGATATAGCTAAGCTCATTTTTTTATTTTAAATGTATAAAAGTAAACTAGAGTAGGTGAAGTCAGTATGTTTGCATTGCAGTATAGGATTTCTATTGGTTTTCTTTTCTCTAGGATAGTATAGGTACTTTCATGATATTAAAATATGAAAAAAGTGTTTATCTTTTTAGATGACATAATTTACATCTTTTCACTCTTACAAAAAGTTGGAATCCACATCTCTATTTTTTTTTTCAACTCTCTCCTCCTTTATCTATCTTTTTCTCTCTCTTAAAATAATATAACTTTACATCCTTTAGAATGATATACACTTTACTCTTAAAATATAATATAAAAAATGAAATAAAAAAAGAATTTAAAGAAGGATTTTATAATTCTCATTTAAAATGAGAATTCAAATTTTCCTACACACCCTTTGATTTCCGTGTTAATATGGGTACTAAATATAATTTTTGTCTAACGCATGGATCCTACATGCTTTTAATCTCAATAACATGAGAATTAAATTCTCATTTAACATGAAAAAATCAAACCACTTACGGTAAAGCAAGTTAATCAAAACGATCAGAATTTGAGAAACATGATATACATTTTAGGATTTGTCTTTTGATTACACATAACACCCTTTTTTATTTTTTTTATTCTTTATTTTTAGGTTTTAGTGTTATGTAACCTATTATGTTTATTTTTATTTTTTTTATTTCTGTTGTTACGTTATGGTAGTAAAAAGTAAATGGATTGTCCAAAAAAAAAAATTATTGAATCATTTTAGCTGTGATGGCTTGGTGATTCAAAATTTAATATAAAATTTATATTAATAAAAATAAAAATTATTGAAATCAATACAAATTATCAAAACCTACACTTTCCAATGATTTTCTTTAAAATTATTTTTTTACAGAACCACGTAGCTTTGAGTTCCCCATCATACCGAGGAATACGTCGGAGCGGGACCCTTCCCGTCAAGCAAAAAAATAATTTTCAAAAATTAGATTCCTTTTCTTTAATCAATTTTGTTTAATTCTTTGGGGTGAAATAAATATTTTAAATCTTATCAATAATTTGCACAATTAATATAAGATAACCGTTTTTTAAACGGAGGGTATAGGGTGTTAACACCTTCCCTATTCGTAATCGACTCCCAAATCCATTTTTTATTTCAAAGACCAGTTTTCTCAAATAAAAGGATTTTTTTCAATATTTTCCCAAATAAACCTAAGTGGCGACTCTATTATTTTTAAACAATTCCTTTCTTTCGCCATCACGTCCTTGCGACAATGTTTAATCATCATGAGTCTCGAACCCGAGGTTTCCATATAAGAATTTAAGATAACTATTAAAGAATATCATGAACATTGATTGGGATCCATGGCATTCACAAGTTTCGATCTGTCACTGTTTTCTGTAGACACCATATTTTGTCCGGAGATATAAGATTAAAATAAAAAAAATAGAATTAAGAAAAAATAAAAATCTTAACAGAATTTGATCATACTATTAACTTATGGGTTGTCCCATTACCTAACATCCAATTTTCTTCCAAATAAAATAAACTAAAATAGCGTGCAATTGCGTTGTCAGTTTTCTGAATTATGGAGTTGGATAAAAATATAAACGAAAATCAAATCTTGGGGAAGATTTTGACCTGATTGAATCATTGGATATAAAAAGGAGTCAGAAACTCGGAGAATAAAACTTTTGCACGGAGGAGAACGCGGAGCAAGCTTTTGGGATTGAAGATTGAAGCTTTCTTCTCCAAATTTTCTGATTATTATTTTATGAATTCTTTTCTATACTTTGAATTGTCATAGATGAATATGTATGGCTAGTCTTTTAATATTGTGGTAAGGGTCACAACCCTTGATGTGAATCCCTTGTAGAATATTTTGGTTAAATTTATATTTAATTATTCCAATTGCATTTATTTTGTCCTGTTCTTCATCTTATAATTCTTCTAGAATTGATTACTCTTTTGGGATTGCGAGGGTTAGGATTTTCAATAGGAATATTGAAATTCTAGTTCCTGACAGAGGGTAAAACAACATTTCATGTATACACTAGGAATAGGGTACATGAATTGCAAACGTGGAAAATTCACTAGTTTAAAGGATTAACTTGAAAAAAATGATTTCTATGGGATTAGGATTCTCATAGGGTTAATAAGGATTTCTAAGGGATTAGGATTCTATTAGGGTTAATAAGGTTAAGAACACTAAGGAATTAGGGCTTAACCAACCAATTGATGGATGGTGAATTGTTTGATCAACGGGTAATTAAATGTAAACATTAATTAATACTGCAAGGTGGTGATCAAAAAGGTGTTGGTGTCTTTTACCGCAATAGTCTTTTTAAATATTTTCTCAATCTTAATCTTTTATTCACAAGTTTTGAATTATTCTCAATTTTTACAAACACAATTATTCTCAAATCAACTTTTATTCATCCAACAAAGAAAGGAATAGTTAAAATAATTTTGGTGCCTCAATCCTCGTGGAGACGATCTCTACTTACCCTTTTATTACTTGGTACGATCGGTGCACTTGCCCATTTTACAACAAGCCATTTGGGCTGTTGCAAACTCCTTCCATCCTTGAGCCTCATAGAAGATGGTGAATTAATATCGCATGGACCTGTATCATCTCGGCCTGTTACATAGACACAACATAAGAAACGTCTCTCAATCATTGTCAACTTCCATTAGTTTTTAAGGCTTCATAATTAGTGGCAGTTAGGAAACCAACTACTTAGTTTAGCTAATTGGACTTTGTATTTTATTAAATTTCACACAAGCCACAAGTTCATAAAATGCATTTCATATGAGCCGGCCGCAAGTTTGTCCTTCATATTCCAATCTATTCTATAATAGTTTGAAATGGATTGATTTTATTTTTCTTTTGAATTATAGCTCATTTCAGAATCAAACTATTAAAAGAAAATCTACACAATGCCACATGAATATAAGTTATTAGGATTTAGGATATTTCATTTGGTATAGATTTTTGTAATCGGTAGATCCCAAAAGTTTCACTTTAATTTTATAATGAGTTAAAATAGAAATAAGAAAAGTTTAAAAGTCATTACTTTTGATAAAAAGGTATGATTTCAAAAGGCCCTACTCTTCATGAAAGGGTATATACTTAGGTATAATTCCCGACTTATATGCATAGTTGTCTTTTGCTTAGATCCCATATTTAAGGATAGAGGAGATTACTTAAAGAGGCCAGAATTATGAATATAGAGCTTGATAGATCAATAATTTACATGTTTTTTAATTACATTTTCATTGGGTTTAGTTAAATTTTCGCTAGAGATATAAATGGATTGGATTAAGCTAAGCTTTTATAATAACAAACATAAGAAAGTTGTTAATTATGAATTAACCATGGAATTAATTATGGATTTCAAGATATAATGAGATAATTATGTATAAGAATTAAATGCATGATAATCAAGTCATTTAGGACATAAAAGGAATTATTTGAAAAGATTTTTGGTCAAAACAAAAACATGGTAAAGTTTATAACCTAAATTACAATTATGCAAAATTTGGTCTAAACACAATTATGATGTCATAATAGGATTATTTAAGGAATTTAGTGACATGGGAATGATGTTATTAAAGTTGAATTATGTTTAGAAATTAAGTTATTAGGTTAAGAAATTAGAAGAATTAGAATGCAAATATTAGATAATTTGGGGGGTCAAAGTCAAACTATTGACTTTTTATAACTTAAAGTAAACGAAAGATTTAATGGAATTCATTTTCACTCCTTCTTCTTCCCTCCCCAGCATTGGAAACCAAGAACTATAGGAGGAGCTTCAAGTTTTTTCATTTCTTTATTCAATCACTTTTACACTGTACACTCTTCACTAAAGTTGAACCCTCCAAAGTTGTTGTCGTTGTTCATGTCAAGGGCAAACACGATGTCTTTTATTGATTTAAAGCTTGGGGATTACGCTTTGGGTGCTTTGGAATTCATTCAAGATAAGAAATTGTGATTTAAATGGTTGTAAATTCAAGTTGCAAACTTAGGTTTTCATGACTTTTAGTTGAACTTTGCTATTGTTGAATCATGAATAAATGTTTGGCATTGATGTTGGATATGGTCCATTGACCATTGTAGAGTTGATTGAACCATATAGGAGTCATGAAAGCATGTAAAATTTGGATGAACCCTTAAGTCCTCATTTCGGTCATGTATGAAAAATTGCATGATGGAAGTGTGTTTAATTTGATTTAGATGTGGGGTGGTGGACAATATTTGGTATTGTAATGTGAAATAGACTATTTAATAGTTATGGGAAAACTTAACAAGTTCATGGACTCATCATACTAAGCTTCGACCATCCTAGGTGAAAACCACATGGTTATGTGTTTGAATATTTTTTAAATGATGTTTTTGACTTCTTGAATATCTTGGTGTGGGTATAGTGGCAGACCTGGGAATTTACATGGGGGCGAAAATACAAAAGACCATTAGCGTAGACATAAAATACAAATAAAATAGTCAAATCTAAAATCTTTCCAATGTAACTTTTAGAATTAGCATTTATGCCTAAATTAATCCTTCTAATTTTACCAACTCAAAGTTTAGACCAAAAAAAATCAGCCCAAATAAAGAAAAAAACTAAAACACACCAGTCCACTAATTAATATCTTATTACCAAGATACATATGGGCTCAATTTGAAGTTGCTGAGAAGACCCCACCCTGAGAAAAATGCGATGAAGATGATGGGGGAGAAATGGACTATCGTTGAAAAATGAAGAACAATATTAGTGGAAAAAATGGTAAAGAATTCAAGTAAAGTGTATGAAAAATAAAGTGACGATGCATTGGTATTTCTTTGAAGTAAAATAATAAAGAGAAAAAATCATCACACTTTAACAAATACAATTTAGCTCACTATCATGTTTGCTTTCCATTGTAATTTGAATAATGTAATTTCAATGAAAATGAACTTTACTTTGATAAAAGAAGTATAACAATACAATGTATTTTCTTCTCGTGTTCTCATTTTTTCCTCTCAATCTATATTAAGATGTATATTCCCTATATTTAACCATATATACATTAATAAAGGTTATAGTAATTTCTTTTATTTTATAAATAAACATTAAATATTAGAATTCTTATATTTTAACATCCAATATTGAACTATTCTCCTCACTGTATAGTGTTGTGTACTTTATTTTATTTTTTTAAGTTTGGTAAACATTCATGTACATGCTTTGTAGTAGTGTCGCAGTAACAATAGCATTATTTTTTAGCATTTCTTGTTTTATGCCTGCTTTTATTATTTTTTGGTAAACGTTGTGGTGCCTGATTCGTTTAAGTGTTGCTGGAATGATAGCATGCTTTATTACCATTCCTTGTTCTGATACATACTTGGTTACAGTGTTGCAACAAGAGTAGCACATAGGAAAATTAGATAAAATTCATAAAGCATATATAAAAGATAAAATTTTAGTGGGGGCAATGGCCTACCCTAGTCCCCTAATTTTGCCTATGTGTGAGTAGACTAGTCGGTTACTCATTTGAACCATGAAAATAATTGGTGAACTCCTAGGTTACCATTTCGGTCATCATGAAAATTGGTCATGTTGGAAGCTTTGTAAATTTTGGATGGAACTTAGAATATGTGTTTATAATCATTTTAAGTGATAACAAGGTCAAACTAAGTTGTTAGCTTAGTTTAAGAAATATGGCATTATATGGCCATTCTTTAATATTGAAAACAATTAGGTCATGACTTGTATTTATAGCAAGTAAATGTGTTCGAAAAATGTGATGGAACCAACTTAAGCATAAGATATAATATTATGGAATGTGATTCAAATGTTGAACTTTGGGCATGTAACACTTAAAATGGAATTATTATGGTGTTGGTTACTTGGTTGATAAACTAGGTGTGGAACAAGTGATATTATCTTGAAAGATCAAGCATTGGAGTAACTTTCTTGGAATTCAAGTAAGCTTAGTGTTGGAGCGCCGAGAGGTAAGCTCTTGATTTAGGAGATTTTCTCCTACCTTGTTTGTTCCACCAAGGTCCATTAGGGCCATGGTTCGATGTGTGTATGATTGAGGATGTTAGATACTTAGTATAGTTCCATCTATAGGGATTATGGTTCATATACCTTCTTTAGGGACAAAGCCTTTAGAAGTATATGATCTTTAGGGACAAAGCCTTGGGATTACCATGTATGGACCTTTTTGGGGGACAAAGCTCCCAAAAGGTCATGTGATTAGACTATCCTTGAGGATAAAGCTTTTAGAAGTCATATATGTTGATTATATGATATTATCTATACTTTGTATCTAATTTTTCATACAGGAAGTGAACTCATGGGGGGAGACTGCTCCATAAACCCTAAGTTTACTGAGATTTGTTATCTCACCCCGTTCGACGACATGTTTCAGGTACCACAGTTGCAGCAGGAGAGCCCTCATAGGGCAAGAGGCTTGCACAGGACTAGAGGACCGTGACTGTAAGACTATTGGAGATATATGTATACATGTAGTTATATTTTGAAGGACTGCATATGTAATATGTTAGGTCATGATGTATAACCATTCTTTGATGTATATAGTCGTATGTCATTTTGAGCGACATATGTATGTGTTGTGTATTTTTTTTTGTAATTTAGGCATGTACAATCGTTATTCAGTGAATATTGCTGTCATTAGCATGTACAATATTACATGTTGATAACTTAGATGAGATGATCAGTGGCACAAAGCCAATATATGTTTGAATCCGTGGATGGATTCTTGGATTGTATATGTGGACTGGACTTTTCTGGATTTTTGGTACAATTAACAAGATTGTAGGATTTTCCTCCTTAGACTGTCCAATTTACAGTGAAAATGTTACCCGCAAGATCCTATCTGGGATGGTACATGTTATTATACTCGGATAGTCAATGACCATTAATTATGGTTACAGGATTGTCAAGTTAGATTTTTGTACAAGTATGAGACTGTATGGTTTAGAAGAATATGAAAAATATGATATGCATTGCAATATACAAGGTAAACAGAAAGTAAAAGTTAAGTCACCTACAGAGGATACTAGTGATACTTTTCATAAGTCTTCCGCTTAAATACATATGTATGATGCGCTTCTATATGCCATATGCATGTTAACTATTCGACTCGAAACAAAGATATTACAACTTTGGTCTAAATAGATTAGACCTATATAAATTATGTTGAGTCTGACCTATTAGTTTGGTATAAACATAATCATAGGCCTAACCTAGCCTATGTATAAAAACCAAAAGGCTTGACCTAAGCTTATTTGCCTATTTAAGCCTATCATGCTTTTAATATCTTTTAAGAATTAAAAAAAGAAAAGAAAAGAAAATTATTTTATCAATTAAAATTATTTAAATAATTATTTTATATTATTTTAATTAAAATAAATAATGTATTATGAGCCAACCTATAGATTTGTAAGGTTGTTCAATTTTATTGAATATATTATATCAGACTTTATATATGTCAGACCGTATGCCCCTGTTAGACCGTCTGGTCTATTTACGCTCATGGTTTTCACAATATTCATTCTATTGATAATTTATCAAGAAAGCTTGTATGACGATGGTTTTTATCTTTAAAATCTATCTTGCATTTCTGAAAATATTATCTCCTAACCAAATGCTTGAATATAGAACATTCAATTCAAAAAAATCCTAAGAATTTTATAAATATTTTGTAATTGAGAAAATTTTGACAATATTTTAATTTATAAATTGCATTTTACAAAATCATATTTGTGAGAGTATTCTCAGGCCAAGCTCCGCTTATTTTCTTTTGAATTAAGATGTGTGGACAAATTTCCTAAAAGTGATAAACGTTCACATCAGACTAAATTCCAAAATTGTTGAAAATTAAGGATCTGTTTGATTGTGTTCTGATTTTTTTTGTTCTTAAAACTATTTTGTAAAATAGTTATGAAAACAATTGTTTTCTATGTTTTTTTCTTTTTGAAACTTAAAAACCAAAACAGAAAACAAAAACAACTCATACATGTTCTCTAAATTTGATTTTAAAAATAAAAAAAAGTTATAGTTTTCAAAATATTTTTTACAAAACAGGTCTTACCAAACGAGTTTTTTAATTTTTTTTTCTGAAAACTAAAAAACTATTTTCAGAAACATAAATCAAACAGAGCCCGGGTCTGCTTGATAACTGTTTTGTAAAACAGTTTTTTGTTTTTTTTTAAAAAAAAAAACTTGATTGACAAGACTGTTTTCAGCATCTTGTTTTTAAAACCATTTTTGTTTTGTTGTTTTAGAAACAGAAAAAGTAAAACAGCTCCAGGGTGTTTTCGTTGTTAGTTTTATGTTTTCTTATGTTGTGCCGTGGCTTTTTTGTAATTAAGGGGATTCATCAATGGCATTTTGGTAATTAAATTGATTTTTATTTTATTTTAAATTATTTTGCGGTGGCAATTTTGTAAATATGAGGATTCATTAATGGCATTTTTATAAATAACTACATCTTCTTTATAACTTTAAAACTAACCATATTCAAACAAGTTTTATTATTTTTTTACTCTCAAAATCAGTTTTCAAACTTCATTCTCAAAACAGATTTTAAAAACAAAAATACCTTCAAACATATCCTAAGTTTCACGCACACAACTTAGGAGACTGAATCCAAATGTAAAGCAAAACTTACACTTCGAAAAGGCCCAAGAGCCGCAGAAACTCTAGTTACATATAGTCTCATAGGTTCATACGGTTACTTAATTGGACAACAAAAATATTATTTACATATCCAATCCACATTTGCTCGGGCCTATCTTATGAGGCGAGCAATTAATAATCAGGTTTTGCACTGCAAATTAATGACAGTGATCATGGCCCATGTTCAGGCCTAGTGTTAATTAATGGGCAAGGTCAAACATGTAGCCCAAGTTCTAGGTCTTATATAAGATTATTCTGCAATATTATTTGTATAAGCGTTTTAATTGATTGTTAATTTCAAACTTAATTAATTATCATTAATACGTTAGGTAAGGATATCAACATGATTATTTATACGCAAAAGAAGGATAATGAACTAAGTATTGATATTCAATCTGACTTTACATTCAATCTAACATTTAAGAGAAGGGATATTCTTACTACCAAAATTTTCTACTACCAACTTATTACCTATCTAATCACCATTGGATCAACATTTTCTTTTTTTTTCAATTTTTTTTTAACATTCTCTTTCTTTAATTCAATGGTGATTAGATAAGTAATAAGTTAGTAGTAGAAAATTTTAGTAATAAAAATATCCTCCCTCAGCCTCAGCGATAACTACCATTTTCTATTTTTGTCTTCAAATGTATCTAAGCATAATATTCGACATGATTCATCTTGTTTTCTAGTTTTGATTCAAACATAAAGCACGATACTGCACAATGCAGATATCAATCAATCACTTCTGTGGTACAAATTTAGGCAGCACTATTAATAGATAAGGCATGTTCCTGATTAGTCAAGTACAAAGCGTAGTTGACTTTACAAAATTCAGATTTTGTACTGATCACGTGCGTATTGTTAGAGAATATAATATAAATCATTAAGAAGGCCGTTACCTATTACTTTAAGATTTTGGGTAAGGCCTTTTTAATGATTTATATTATATTCTCTAACACATCTTTTCATGCAAAAGTCTTTTGGGTTTGAAGCGTGAAATATAGCACAAGCCCATTATTGGTCTGTCTTGTGATGTACGAGCCCATTTTTTGGTCTGCCTTGTGTTTTTCTTAATTCCACTTGAAAGTGGGGGCGGTGAGGATCGAACTCGTGACCTCATGGTCACTGAAGCTCTGATACCAAGTTAAAGAATCATTATACCCAAAACCTTAAGGTAGTAGATGACGGCCTTTTTAATGATTTATATTATATTCTCTAACACTATTAAAGAGCAAACATGCATCCTAAATTGCTAATCCTCACTTCCTTATCTACATGACTACATATATTACAGAAGCACATTATCAACTCAAAGAAACAGAACGTGCCAACTAGCAAGTTCTGTACCCAGGCTTATCTCTTGGCACATTGAGATTTGACTAGAGGCAATGCATGCAAGGTAGTTCCTATGTATGCCTATAACTTCATTGCAAGCATTGTGGATGAACGAGGATTTCATTCAATGACTAGTAATTAAACCTTCACAATATACAACTCTGTTTCTTTCTCCACTTTGTTGGGCTCCTCTAATTTCTGTTTGGCTGATTGCTGGTTTTTCAAATAGTCAGAAATATCAACTTTGGAATCATCAGTTGCAGTAATTGGCAGTGATTTCGTGTCCCCTGCAGCTGCTGATGGGTCTGAATAGTCCTTTGCTTTGCCCCACACAACCGAGTAAAGGCCCAGTGCGATGATAATGCCTCCAATGATACTGCCATCCATTTATTTATAAATATTACAATATTTATCTGACGAACAAAAAGAATAAGGTGGTAATTTAGGAATAAATCTTTGGTGCTATTGTAGCACCTAGACTCAGTGCATCCCATAAATGAGAGCATTACACATTAGAGGAGAGAGAAAAAATTTGACAGATGAGAGAGAATTTTATCTGACATGTAATGCTCTCATTAATGAGATGTACTGTATATTTGATGCTATAGTAGCACCAAAGATTTATTCTTAATTTAGAAGCTTTTGTGTAGTTATGCTAAATAAGTTACGTACACTTTTGCATTTTGTAACCAAAGTTTTTTTTTAATTTTATAAGGATTAAACATAAATGAGGAATGTAGGTGTGATTATTAAATATGAAATATGTCAAGTGCAACAAGCACTCATTTCATGAACGACAAATGAATAAGTGAATTTATTTTTTCCTCATTTTTTTTAATAAAGAAATAAATGAATTGGAAAGAGAAATTAAATACATAAGAAAGAGTAAATGGGCTTGGTGAACAGAGGAAGTTGAAATAAAAAAAATACCTTCCAAGATGGATTTGTTCTCCTAATATAAGCGATCCCAAACCAGCAACAATGATCATACAGAGAGGGTTAAACGCCGTTGTAAATACTGGGCCTCTTGTTTTCATCACCATCCCTTGAACATAGTATGCAATTCCTGAACTAACTATTCCCTAAAAAATTAAGCAACGAGATTAAAGGAAATTATTGAGATTTTTCTAACTATATAGCAACTTCTAAAATTTGAAAATGAAAACATTGAATTTTTTCCTTATGTTGTTAATTCTCATTTTTTTTTTTTTTGGATTGAGAAAAAAATGTAATATCTCATATAATCGAATTCATATCATATTTTTACCATACAATGCATGATGTCATTGAAACCAGGCATCCACAATCATTCACAAGCACGTTAAAAATCCAATATATATATATATATATAGAGGAAGATTATAGTAACAACTTTTTTTTTTTACAATCTCTTACAACCATATCTTATCATTGTTGATTTTCACAAATCAACGGTTATCATTTATTATGAATTAATAATTAATTAATGAGTTTAATTTCAAAAAATGATAACCGTTAATTGGCGGGATCAACGGTGATAAGATAGGATTGTAAAAGATTGTAAAAAAAGAATTATAAATATAACCTTCCTTATATATATATATATATATATATATATATATATATATATATATATATATATATATATATATATATATATATATATATATATATATATATATATATATATATATATATATATATATATATATATATATATATATATATATATAGGGTTTTAAAAGAGTTATGTTGTAGGAAAAGTGACTATATTATGTTATAGAGATTCGTTTTGCGTGCCACAGTTTTTTTTTTCTTTGCTGCGGGCCCCACAAAATGTTGTGTGTGTAGGAAATTTTTTGTGGTCAAGTTAAATGATAGATAATAAACCCATATATATATTATATATATATATATATATATATATATATATATATGGGTTTATCATATATCATTTAATATGACCATAAAAAAAAAATTTCCTACACACACAACATTTTGTGGGGCCCGCAGTAAAAAAAAACTCTGACACGCAAAACGAATCTCGTGTGGAACTTTGCTGACCACTCAATGAGGCCTTAAGAATCGGCCCTAAAATCTCGTGGTGTTATGTGATTGGAGATTTAAATATAATAATTAAGTCTCTATGTGAGTATGTGAGTAAAGGAGAAAATTTAGTTGAAAAAGTACAAACCGCGTAAAGAGGAGCGTAGAGCCTATAATCCCAACCAATGGCCCAAGCCCGGGAATGACGTTCGGCCACAAGTGCCACTGCAGTACCTTGCGCTGTTCCCGCAAGGCATATCAAGGTCGCCAATGATAGCTCCGCTGGGTATCTTTTTACCGTTATGGACTGCTTCCCACAAAAAGACACAAAATCGCACATACTTCAATTCATGATTAACATTAGTGCATTGATTACAAAGCAAAATGCTATTTACTTTATGTTTCTTAAATATTTGAGCTAATTATCTTTATGAAAGTGGAACACTAGTTATAACTAAGAGTGAAACTACTAGTTTTGGTATATTTTTATATTCTCTCTCCTCTATTTTTTTTTTATTTTTAATTTTATAAATTAGAAAAAATAACATAACTTTGTGTCTTTTACAATAATAAATATTTTTTTTGGATTGATTCCCTAGTTTCTGGGATTTCGCAGCGACTATGTCCAGTCCGACCTACGTCGGTTACTTAGTATTGGCAGGTGAGTCTCCCACCGAGGATTTTATATATATATATATATATATATATATATATATATATATATATATATATGACTTTAATGTTTATAGAGTGAATGTAGATAAGTTATCTACATTCTCTCCCAAAACGACATCATTTTGGATTGAAATATTAAAAAATTATAACAAGAAAGACAATTATAACCCTAAAAACAATTATAATTATAAAAATACCATGATTTTCACCCCAAAACAACGTCGTTTTGGGTTCAATGTAGATAACTTATCTACATTGACTGCAGAAAAATGAAACTATATATATATATATATATATATAGGGGTAAACATTTCTCAAGCAGCTTGAGATAAGTTTATCTCCAGCTAGCCCCAAAACTACGTCGTTTTGATTAATGAAGGATATTTATGTAATCTTAGGTAAATTAATGAAGGGTGTTTCAGTAAAATGTATATGATATAAAAATAAATAAAATTACAATAACACCCTTCATTAATTCACCTACAATTACATAAACACCCTTCATTAATCAAAACGACGTAGTTTTGGAGCTAGCTGGAGATAAACTTATCTCAAGCTGCTTGAGAAATGTTTTTCCCTATATATATATATATATATATATATATATATATATATGGATATATATATATATATATATATATATATAGGAGTAACTAATCTCATGTTGCTTGAGATAGTTCTCTCATGCATGTGAGATAAATATGTGGGGTCCACACTTTAAAACAAAAGAAAAAAAATGGAAAAAGTTGGCACAAAATTCGATGAGTGTATAAAATGAGATAACTATCTCCAACGAAATGAGAAAAATATTTCCCTATATATATATGGGAAAACATTTTCTCCTTTTAAAAAAGATTTTTTTTTCTATGTTATAAGTGGGTCCCACTTTAAAATTCTTTCTCTCGACTATCTTGTAGACCACACTTATGTAATGACACACTAATAGGAAAAAAATCTTTTTTAAAAAGAGAAAATGATTGTCATATATATATATATATATATATATATATATATATATATATATATATATAGGAGAAGGATCCGTTTACAAATATTCTTTTACAAATTTTTACAAATTACATTATGAATTCTCCGAAGTACACAGTGTAACCTAATGTATTTCCGGGAGTACATAGAATAATTCGTAAATAAAAAATTTGTAAACATGACGCTCACCATATATGGAGAAGGTTATATTTTTAAACTTTTTGTTTATAGACTATTATAAACTACACTATGTTTGACTGGTAATACACTCTTGAGTAGAGTATTATCGGTCAGACATAATGTAGTTTGTGAGTTTGTAAAAAAAATTGTAAACGGATCATTCCCCGTATGTATATATATATATATATATATATATATATATATATATATATATATATAGGAAAAAACATTTCTATAGCCACTATAGGAAAAAAACATTTCTACAGTCACTTTAGATAAGGTTATCTATAGCTACTCCAAAAATTAAGTCGTTTTGATTAATGAAGGGTGTTCCTATAATTTTAGGTGAATTAATGAAGGGTGTTTATGTAATTTTGTTTATTTCTTTATCATATGCATTTTACTAAAACACCCTTCATTAATTAACCTAAAATTACATGAACAACATTCATTAATCAAAATAACGTAGTTTTTGGGTAGCTGTAGATAACCTTATCTAAAGTGGCTGTAGAAATGTTTACCCCATATATATATATATATATATATATATATACACGGGGAGGGTTCTTTTGACTCCAAAGTAAGACTTTTAAGTCCTACTCCTCATCTCAACCGTTGATGGACGAAAATCAACGGTTGTCATTTATAGTGTAATTATTAATTAATTAATTAATATAACTTCCTAAACTATAACCATTGGATGGACAGAAATCAACGGTTAGGATGAGGAGTAAGACTTATAAGTCTTACTCTGGAGTCAAATGATCTTTTCCCTATATATATATATATATATATATATATATATATAGGTTTTATAATTCTCATGTTGAAGGAGAATTTTATGTTGTAGAGATAAAAAACATGTGGGACCCATGTGTTAGAAAAAATTATATGTAGGACCCACGTTAACACGGAGATCGAAGGGTGTGTAGGAAGATTTAAATTCTCATATTGAATGAGAATTATAAAACCATATATATATATATATATATATATATATATATATATATATATATATATATATATATATATATAGATTACTTTTCTGCAATAGCAGTGTAGAAGTAGTGTCTGTCTCAAAGATAAAAAATGAGACACATTAAATTAAAAAAACATTATCAGGATCCAATGTCGTTCCTGATTGTTTTTATGTATGTGGTAGAGAAAGAATTTCTTTCACAACAGCATAAATACTTTTGCCATATATATAAGAATAATAAATTTTATATTGATATTTAGCCATTACTTTATATGTATATGATGATTGCCATTTATAAAGTTAGACTCACAAATTAAATATTAATTCTTAGTGAAAAGTATTTGTCATTTTAAATGAAAACTTATATCATTTAACTCTCACAAAGAGATGAGATTCACACCTTTATTTTTATTTTTGTCCACTCTCTCTTTCACATTATTTATCTGTTTCTCTCACTTAAAATGACACAACTTTATATATTTTAAAATGAGACACACTTTTCCCTAATTTTTAATAAATTACAACCATCAAATATACGTATATCAACAACTAAATTTAACTGTAGGACTTATTGTTCTTATATTAAGTGTTATATCTGGTTCTATATATAATGTATAAATTTGTGGGGTTTACCTGCAAAATGTAGAAAGAAGACAAAGCCACACAACCCAATAGTATATAAACAGCTCCAGTGGTTTGGTGGGAGGAGTGGCTTCCATCTTCATGATGGGATGTGCTTCCATAATGAAAAAGGTTGAATCCAGGACCTTTGTAAATTGCCATTAGCAAAGCACCTCCAAAAGTCACTAATGTTCCAATCACTTTGGCTTGACTTCGAACCTCCTTAAATTTTAGAAGCTCCAACCTAAAGAAAAACGAAAGGAGTATCTAGCCGTATTAATCCATAATTTACATGGATGGATTGCATACTATATTCAGGGGGAGGCTTGGGTGGTCCCCCTCCCCCTCAAAAAAAAAAAAATTAATACAGTTGAAGGTCAAACATAGTATTGTTGTTACTTTTAAATATATTTATTTTAGAAGTTTTGATTTAAAATCCAAGTTGAAATCTACCTCCACTTCACCTATTGTGTATGTGTTATGTGTAACCTTTTCTGCATTTTCTTTTTTATTTTCATATGCTATGTTTTGGTTAATGAAAGCTATGACCTTTTTGTCATCCTTTTGCATGGTTGTGTTTCTCATTGTGTAGTGATTTCATATAGAGAAAGTGAGTTTGCTCTAACTTAAAAGATTTACTTTTTGGGGCAACTTGGTTGCAGTCTTTTATTTTATTTTTAAAAAAAATATAGTTAAAAGCATTGTTTTATTTAAGAATTTTTTTTTTAATTATTGCTTTAAACTACTTTTTATGTGTGTTGGTCCCGACCAAAAATACATTTTTTTAGTCTTCCAAATGTTGTTAAAAGTTAATATTTAGGTAAGAAATTGCCTAAATGAATTCCTATGAGGTTAATAGGTAAAATAAATAGTTATATTATGCAAGATAAAAAATTAATTTTCACCCCCTCGAATCCTGGCTCCGGCACTGATTATATTGCACTTACTCGAGTAATTATTCAGTATTGTTTATGTACACTTTTTTTATATAATATAAATAGAAGTAAGTGTGTTTTTATGCAAATACAGTGTTCCCATTTAAATGGAAATGAGTAAACTGATCCTAATTAATTAGTTACCGGATAATGACTGCAAGCAGAAAGGTGATAGAGGGAACAGAATTCGTAATAGCAGATGTGAATGAAGCCGAAGTGTACTTCATCCCCAAGTAACTGAAGCTTTGATTAAAAACTGGCCTGGTCAAAATTAGCCATGTAACTAATTAACAAGGTTATTATCCTAGAAAAGAGGATATATAGTTCTCGCCAATTAAATGGGCATAAAGTGCAAGTAAATATGCATGCGTTTTCACCAAAAAAAATATATGCATGCGTTTATATTCCTCATATGAATATATGTAAAGTTTAGATAATTACTCCAGAAATCCTAGGACCATTATTTGTAGAAAGACTGGAAGTGTCATCTTGGGCCTACTTTTCCTGAAAAACAATATATTTAAAAAAAAAAAAAAACAATGTTAATTAAAATTGACTCACCATCTTCCATGAATGGTGAAAGACCCTGATAATGGAACGTACACTTTTAATTAGATGGAAATATTAAGGAATTGATAGAGAATGAATAGCTAGGCGAAACTAGTCAGTGACACCTTTCAACAAAGAATGCGAAAGGGGCAAGGACAATTGTGGCCATGGCATTGCGGTAGACAAGGAATACAAAACGACTCATCCCATGATTAAGAATATCCTTGCCAAAGATGTAATTGCCAGCCATGCCAAATTGCAAGCCAATCATTAACATGTATGGTTTTGCATTAGTAAACAACAAGCGTAATCTGCCAATGTTTTCGGCACTCATGGTTCAGTTACTGATCTAAGAAAAGAAGAGAAATGATATGGTTTGTTATGAACACACTTTGAGACAATACGTGAGATGGATGGCCTTCCTTTTATACACGAAAAAGCAAAAGTGAAAGTACTATCTATAATAGTAATGCCCCAAACACTTCTACTTGAGTTACAATTTGACACAACACTGACTGTTCCGAGTTTAGGTGGCAAAGCTATGTATTTGTTTTTGGAAAAAATGTGTATCATTTTAAAGGATATGAAGTTGTGTCATTTAAAGTGAAAAAAAGAGATAAATAAAAGAGGAGAGGGTGTGGACAGAAAAATATAAAAGTGTGGACATGCTGTTTGAGAGATTGAAATGACATGTCATTTAATTTAAAAGGAGAAACACTTATCCATTTGTTTAATTAATATAGATGGACCTAACCGAGCAAATGTATTATATACAATTGCGACTAAAACATTCTCTAAGTATAGAATATAGATGCATGAGTGTTTGTATTAAGTTATTTTGAAATTTTTAAAAAGTAATTATTAAAAAAAAGTTTACTAAAGATACTATCATACAACAATTATAGGGCATAAAATCTAGCTTAGACTGAATAGAATAGAGAAGTGCAAGGCCCCAATAACCACAGTTTCTATCCTTTTACTATAAATGAGAGTCAGTTTCCACTTTTTCTGCCACAATTTGGTATTTAAGAAAACAGGTAAGAGCGGGTACAGAGATCAATTTTTGACTTGCGACTTTCTGTAGCTAGACTTCTAAAAAAAAAGTGACAGAAGGAGGGAGTTTTTTTTCATATTTTTTTATTT
This sequence comes from Gastrolobium villosum, assembly GCA_032173675.1. Classification (NCBI taxonomy): domain Eukaryota; kingdom Viridiplantae; phylum Streptophyta; class Magnoliopsida; order Fabales; family Fabaceae; genus Gastrolobium; species Gastrolobium villosum. Next base: position 2,645 of record JAVKPL010009079.1, on the reverse strand, counting down.
TGACTATAAAGTATTTTTATCTATTTAGAGATAGATTAATTTTTACTATAGAGGAGGGATATTCTTACTACCAAAATTTTCTACTACCAACTTACTACCTATCTAATCACCATTGGATCAACAATTTCTCTTTTTTCAAAAACTTTTTAACATTCTCTCTCTTTGATTCAATGGTGATTAGATAGGTAGTAAGTTGGTAGTAGAAAAGTTTGGTAGTAAGAATATCTCTCCTATTTACTATAATGTTAAGTTAAATTTTAGTGGGTTTTAAATCATTAAGTTTACATGAAATTTAGTTTGCTAACTAAATCATATCTCATAATTAAAAAAAAAAATATTTAAGAATTCTCTTATGTTAAAGTAAAAGTGTCATTATGTTTACCCAAAAAAAAGTGTCATTATACAAATTCTTTATTTCATAAAAAGAGAGAGAAAAAAGATTGAATTCGTAAAGTAAAAGTTAAAAGTAACAACTTAGGTGTGAATAAGAAAACTATATTCTAAATAAGAGAAGGTTATATTGATATATATATATATATATATATATATATATATATATATAGGAATATTATATAATTGAAGGAAGAGGAATTTGATTGACTCCTCCTGACATGGCAATAGGATAATATATAGTGGTACCACGAGTCATATTATTAAGTGTGTGAACAAAAAAAAAAAAAATTATATTCCTACTATCAAAATTTTCTATTATTAACTTATTATCTATCTAATCACCATTGAATTAAAGAGAAAGAATGTTAAAAAGTTTTTGAAAAAAGAGAAAATGGTGATCCAATGGTGATTAGATAGGTAGTGAGTTGGTAGTAGAAATTTTTGGTAATAAGAATATCCCTCCTTCAAAAAAAAATAAAAATGATGTTAGGGTTTTATGTCTCTCCTTCCATAGGAGAGATTGAGAAAACGGTGGGACTCGTTATTTGTGAAGAAAAAAAAAAACAAACACAATTTTCGAAGTATCAGTAGTAGAGTTAAAAAAATTTATGTGGCTGGAGAGAATTTAAACATAACCGCTTTGAAATGGTACCTAATAGATAAACCATAGGAACCAAGAACAAGAAGGCCACGGAATGAATTTTATCACGAAATTCATTCAGAAGTTTTACATGAAAATGTCATTACAAACTGTAAACAATTTAAAATGGAAGACATTTCGACTGAACACAAGTGTAGGACTCACCTCTTGTCTTTTCTGAATATGGACCTGAACTGATCGAATATGAATTATCGTGTTGTCTAGAGTTCCTCTTATTTCCCATCTTAAATTTATATTTATTATCTTTTACATTTAGTACTTTCACTTCATACAATTTGTCTTTGGTAAAACACTTCAAATCAATTCAATCAAAAAGCTTAAGTCGTTCTTTTTAATAATTTATACTATTCTCTAACACGTCCCCTCTAACAAGAGGGCTTTGGTTTTGAAGCATAGATATTTCACAGCTCAATTTTTGATTTATCTTATACTTATTTAATTCTATTAAAAAATGAGGTGGTGAAGATCAAGCTTGTGACCTTGTGGTCACTAAAACTTTGAAATTATGTAAAGAATCAATTCAATCCAAAAGCTTAACGTGTTGGGTAAGTGCCTTTTAATGGTTTATATTATTTCTTAACACATTTTCTCATACAAATCAATGAAACCTAATTATATGAAGTAATATTATTCAAAGAATGCAGGAAGAATAATTTGCATTTGTCATTGTCATAGCTGTCCATTTGGTATTAGAGGTCTGCACCAATTAATATCGGATCAATCTGAAATGAAAATTTGGATACTTATTAACATGGGATGAAATCAAAGATGGTTTTTTCTTTTTCAACAGCATCATGAGCTGCTAAAAAACTTTTTTAGATGTGAAACTAACTTTTATTAAAATGTTACCTTTATTCTAATCATGCATAAAGGTGTTTTTAGTTATAAACATCAAATTCATGAAGCGCAATTTATCGATTGAGCTATTCGTGGTTGATACTTAATCATAGAAGATATTAATGCCAAACCATCAATCACAACTTTTATGGTGTTAATATACTTAATAGTAAATAAAAGAAGCCATGCACTTAAGAAAGAATTTTTCAGAGAAAAAGTCAGGTTAGGTAGCAAACCAAAAAGTGTATAGACCTTGTTTCAAAATTTCTAGTTTCTTTAATGTGAGTGGAGTGGTCATTACATAAATAAACACACTCAATCACACGTATGAAATGAGTCTTTAAATTTGTGGATAATGATCGTACTTGGTGAAAGATTGGAGAGAGGGAACCCAGATATTGCGGCACAGCATTATATTCTTTTTCCATATATACCACAAAACTAGAAGAAGAGAGGAGGAAGCTTTGGCTGATATGCGCATATATGGGAACAAAATTGGATCATAGTCATATTATTTTCTATGATTGTTTCGGATAAGCAATTAAAGATGAGTACCATGCTATATATTCGTCAAATTTTTATTTGTTGAAAGAAGCTATAATTTTTAATTGCGATGTCGTCTTTTTCCATGTAATGGCTTATGCTCGTTTATTACTTAACATCTGTATATAACTGTATATGTATAGTTCATATAGTTGTTTCCAGTTCAGCATTGCTTGGCAGACAAGGACGGGTCCAGAAAATTAGCTAGTGC